>CM065746.1:26875617-26880617 GCA_033310375.1 Conus canariensis | reverse complement strand
ACTCAGATACATACCACTGTAGTTATGTTTGTCCTTTTCTAAATCAGAGACATGCAAACATGGCCTTCACCGTAGGAAAATCACAGTATGGAAGGAGGTCAAAAACACGTGGATTAGACATGTCAACGATCTGCGCTGGTTTCGGGCATGTGAGGACTTTTCAAGAAGTGGGAAATACAGGGGTATCCTTAGTGGGTTCAGATAAAGAATGATGAATTGTTTTATGCGCAGTGATCCGAAGGGGGGGAAAAAGTCCTCCAGATCAGGTGATGACTTGCACAGCTCTTTCGGAGGTGCTCTGGGACCAGAAAACTATGTTCGTGTCGCGTTCATACGATTTCAGACCGAGAGTAACACAACCGGAAAAAAAAAAAAAAAAAAAAACGAATGTGGGCACATGTCAGCTATTCGTCGCTCTCTTGCTTAGGGTGACCCGTAGTCAAATGGTTGGAGCGTTTGCTTGCGGAGCTGATGGTAGAGAGTTCGAACCACCCGCGGGGTCGGGTTTTTTCCGGCTTGAAAACCATCTCTGTCCACCCAGCAACACATGGGTACCTGATTCAGGTCAGGAAAGGTAAAAGCGGCGGAAGAAGCGGGGCGGACCCCACGGCCCGCCTTCCATTGTGCCGCGGGCACCGGACACCGTGAACCTGAAACGGTGCGCTGCCCCTACGTCCATTAGACTATGAGACTTCAACTTTTTCTTCTTTTTTTTTTTTTTTTTTTTGGTTGTTGTTGTTGTTGTTGTTGTTGTTGTATACCTTGGTCATGGACTTTTCGGTTACCTCCCGTGAGGTGAAGTCTGCTTCTTCTTCTGTCGCCAGGGATACGCAGGTTTTTAGATATAACCGTCTCTATCATTTCGGTTTGGATTCTTTCAGACAGTAACGGTGTGATGCGCCTGGAGAAACTCACAAAACTCTGAGGCAAAATGGCCGAGTTCATTTTCTGTTCTTTCTGTTACTGAAAATCACCCTAATGTGTCATTTAGGATACTGGATAGTTCGTCTGTCAGAGCCGTAAACAACACAAAATGGAACTTCCTGCACAAAGCCCAAAACCTCGCACTCTTTCACTGTCTCTTTCTGTCTCTCTGTCTGTGTCTCTTTGTCTCCCCCCCCCCCCCCCACACCGTCTCTCCCTTCTCTCTCTCTCTCTCTCTCTCTCTCTCTCTCTCTCTCTCTCTCTCTCTCTTGCTTTCGTTCTCGCTCTGTCTGTGATTTCCAGTGGACGACCTCCAAAAAGGCTCCTGGCTGACGTCTGTTGATGAACTGTGTTCCACTGGATTCTGGAATGTCCCAGCAAACGCGGGGCACTAACTCCCAGACCTCTGTTCCACTGACCTTTCCATTCCCGTGGGCCGGGCTGACCCTGCGTGTGGGTGTGCTGGGGGAGATGGTGGTCGGAGGTGGTGGGTGGGGGTAGGAGGAAATGGTATAGGGAGATGGGGACGATAAGGACAGAGGGAGAGGGGAGGGCTTGCTCTCGCGTGTGTGTAGTGTTCGGTGTGTGTGTTGTGCGTGTGTGCGTGTGTGCGTGTGTGTGTGTGTGTGTGTGTGTGTCAGTACAACCTTGAGTTAATCTGACAATAAATTGGTTTCAGTGTGTGTGTGTGTGTGTGTGTTTAATGGAGAGATAACTCAGAGACAGGATGTCTGTTTGAGCGAGTGTGCGAGAGAATGAGAGAAGAGAGAGAGAGTGTGTGTGTGTGTGTGTATGTCTGTCTGTCTGTGTGTTGGGTTGAGGTAATTCAGAGAGATCAATATATATATATATATATATATATATATATATATATGTTGTGTGTGTGTGTGTGTGTGTGTGTGTGTGTGTGTGTGTTGTGTGTTGGCAGGGATGAAAGAAAGAATATTAGACAAACAGATAGACAAAACATGTGTGTGTGTGTGTGTGTGTGTGTGTGTGAAGAGAGAGAGAGACTGAGAGAGAGAGAGAGAGAGAGAGAGAGAGAGAGACAGAGTAACAGTGAACAGTTTGTGATGTGTTTTTTTCCGACAGTGCGTTGCAACCGGCGTACTCGTATCTGAGGCGGCAAGCGCCACGTTTGATGTGTGTGTTTTGTGTATTTGCGCATACGTGTGCAAAGGCTTGCCTGCGTGCGTTTGATTTGCAAGACACACAAGAAACAGAGCGAGAATGGAGGGGGCGGGGAAGTGTGGCCCTGGCTGTCGGCCTGTCACTGAAGCTTGCTGATGAGGTGGGAGTGATGTGTGAAGTGTTTACCAGGGAGGACGGGTCATGTTTACTTTGACCACCCCGCCGCTTCCTCTCGCCACTTAATTCAGCCTCAACTCCTCTTCTGGCCCTTCGTTTTGTTTTGTTTTTTTGTTGTTGTTGTTGTTGTTTTTTTTAAGGAATTGCAAACCTCAGTCTGAGAAAGACTTTAAGATAGCGAAAGGTTAGAAGTCTTTTGTGTGTGTGTGTGTGTGTGTGCGCGCGCGGCGCGTGTGCACGTTTGTGTGTGGTGTGTGTGTGTACGCGCACGCGCGTTTGTGTGTGTGTGCGCGCGCGTGCGTGTGTCTGTGTGTGTATGTTGTATGCGTGTGTAGGCCTATGTGTCAGCGTGTGTTTGTATGTGCGCGAGCGCGCGCGCGTGCCCTGTGTGTGTGTCTGTGTGTGCATGTTGTGAGTGGTACGCTATGTGAAGGGGATGAATACATACTAAGCAAAATAACTGACGTGCTCAGCCACGGTCTGAGCTTATCCGCCTGCAGATTGTCAACGGTTGTTTTATAGCGTTGTGCTCTCGAATGTTTTTGTTGGTTACATCGATGGATGAATGGTGACCTTTGAAATCGAACTGACATTGTTACAGCGGACGGACTGGGAATACAAAAGCTGTCACACTGGCCTTTCCCGAAGCCTTCCTGTGCAGTAATCGTTGTGCTAGGTCTAAATGTCTCCGGGGGATTTGAGATGGAGCGGGGGGGAGGGGGGGGGGGAATAGAGAGAGGTTTTGAGCTGTTCTCTTTTGACGATGTCAGTTTTCCATGCGCTGGAACCCTTTCAATGTTTCTTCTGCTTCTTCTCTCGGCCCCCTCTCCTCCTCCTCCTCCTCCTCCTCCTCTTCCCCTCCTCCTCGACCACCACGTCCTTATCCTCCTCATCCTCATCCTCTTTGTTGTTGTTGTTGTTGTTGTTCATCACTATCGTCATCTTGTTGTTGTTGTTGTTGTTGTCTTTCTTCTTCTTCTTCTTCTTCTTCTTCTTCTTCCTTCTTCTTCTTCTCTTCATCTACATTCTTATCCTCATCATCCTCCTCTTCTTCTTCTTGTTCCTCATCCTCCTCTTCATCCTCCTCTTCCACCGCCTCCCGTTTCTCTGCCTGTCCCTCTTCCTCTACTACTTCTTCTTCTTCTTCTCCTTCTTCTTCTTCGTCATCATCATCAACAACAACAACAACATCATCATCATCCACTCATCATCAACTCGTCCTCCTTATTTTTGTTTCCGCCTCTCCCGTTCTTCTCATCCTCATTCTTGCTTCCATCTCTCGTGTCCTTCTCCCCCTTCTTGCTCTTCTGCCCTGTCCTTCTCCCCCTTCTTGCTCTTCTGCCCTGTCCCTCTCCCCCTTCTTGCTCTTCTGCCCTGTCCTTCTCCCCCTTCTTGCTCTTCTGCCCTGTCCTTTTCCCCCTTCTTGCTCTTCTGCCCTGTCCTTCTCCCCCTTCTTGCTCTTCTGCCCTGTCCTTCTCCCCCTTCTTGCTCTTCTGCCCTGTCCTTCTCCCCTTCTTGCTCTTCTGCCCTGTTCCTTCTCCCCCTTCTTGCTCTTCTGCCCTGTCCTTTCCCCCTTCTTGCTCTTCTGCCCTGTCCTTCTCCCCCTTCTTGCTCTTCTGCCCTGTCCTCCCCCTTCTTGCTCTTCTGCCCTGTCCTTCTCCCCCTTCTTGCTCTTCTGCCCTGTCCTTCTCCCCCTTCTTGCTCTTCTGCCCTGTCCTTTCCCCCTTCTTGCTCTTCTGCCCTGTCCTTCTCCCCCTTCTTGCTCTTCTGCCCTGTCCTTCTCCCCCTTCTTGCTCTTCTGCCCTGTCCTTCTCCCCCTTCTTGCTCTTCTGCCCTGTCCTTCTCCCCCTTCTTGCTCTTCTGCCCTGTCCTTTTCCCCCTTCTTGCTCTTCTGCCCTGTCCTTCTCCCCCTTCTTGCTCTTCTGCCCTGTCCTTCTCCCCCTTCTTGCTCTTCTGCCCTGTCCTTCTCCCCCTTCTTGCTCTTCTGCCCTGTCCTTTTCCCCCTTCTTGCTCTTCTGCCTGTCCTTCTCCCCCTTCTTGCTCTTCTGCCCTGTTCTTCTCCCCCTTCTTGCTCTTCTGCCCTGTCCTCCCCCTTCTTGCTCTTCTGCCCTGTCCTTCTCCTCCTTCTTGCTCTTCTGCCCGTCCTCCACTTCTTGCTCTTCTGCCCTGTCTTTCCCCTTCTTGCTCTTCTGCCCTGTACCATTATCCCCATCTTCTGCTCTTCTGCCCTGTCCTTTTCCCCCTTCTTGCTCTTCTGCCCTGTCCTTCTCCCCCTTCTTGCTCTTCTGCCTGTCCTTCTCCCCCTTCTTGCTCTTCTGCCCTGTCCTTCTCCCCCTTCTTGCTCTTCTGCCCTGTCCTTCTCCCCTTCTTGCTCTTCTGCCCTGTCCTTCTCCCCCTTTTTGCTCTTCTGCCCTGTCCTTCTCCCCCTTCTTGCTCTTCTGCCCTGTCCTTCTCCGTTCCTTGTACGGACTAGGTAGGAATTCTGGTCTTCCGATCTAGGTGTGCCATCCATTTCAGACACTCTGCTGTTCCTTACAGCTTTGGAGTTAAACAGAAATTCACTTCAGAAACAAACACTCAAACCCACCTTAGAGTCAGAGCCCATCCTGTTCCTAGCAGCTTTGAGATCCAACAGAAGTTCACAACACAAACGAGGACGTGAATCTACGATACATTACAGTCAGAGTCCTTGTTGTTCCTTACAGCTTTGAGATTAAAGAAAAATTGACAGCACAAACGAGCACACAACTCTACGCAAGAGTCGACGA
>CM065746.1:26858117-26865617 GCA_033310375.1 Conus canariensis | reverse complement strand
AAGTTCTTCGAGAGCGACTACAAGAGGGAGCCTGGTTTTCCAGTGGAGTGGAGACGGGGTGAGTTTATGGAGGGGGTATGGGGAGAAGGGGGGATTATGGAGGTGCAGACTTTGCCCAGCACCTCAGCCACAGGTACTTTGTACCCAGCTCTTCACCCACCTGTTCTTCAAGACCGACAACCGAAGGGGGCCCTTTTTTCAGTGGAGTGGGCACGGGGTGAGTTTAGGGAGGGGGTATGAGGAGAAAGGGGGAATCGTGTAAGTGTACACTTCGCCCAGCATTTCACCCATACGTTCTTCAAGACCGACTCCAGGAGGGGGACCAGGCTTCCAATGGGGTGGACACGGGGTGGAGAGTAGGGAGGGGGGGGGGCGCTGGATGAGGTGGTGGGGATAATCTTGGCTGGGTCAGGATGTCGTTGATGTACACAGAACCACCCGCTGATCTTCCGGGTGACAAAGAACTCTGACGGAACAGGACGAGGACGTTATTGTGGACATGGCAGTGAACAGGGATTTAAGAGCAGCGGACTGTCTGCTGTTGCTGCATGGGAGAGAAAGAAGAGGCCGTTACAAAGTGAGGGTCAGTGAGAACTGGCCAGTATTTATCACAGTAAGGGTACATGAGAACTGACCATGGTCAGTCATAGAGTAAGGATAAATCAGAACTGACAACGATCAGTCATAGAGTAAGGGTACATGAGAACTGACCATGGTCAATCATAGAGTAAGGATAAATCAGAGCCGACCATGGTCAATAACAGAACATGGATAAATCAAAACTAAAGAGTAAGGATGAATCAGAACTGACCATGATCAATCAGACAGTTATGATAACGTCTAACTGACCATGATCAATCATAGAGTAAGGATAAATCAGCAGAGCCGACCATGGTCAATAACAGAACGTGGATAAATCAAAACTAAAGAGTAAGGATGAATCAGAACTGACCATGATCAATCATAGAGTAAGGATGAATCAGAACTGACCATAATCAATCATAGAGTAAGGATGAATCAGAACTGACCATTATCAATCATAGAGTAAGGATGAATCAGAACTGACCATATCAATCATAGAGTAAGGATGAATCAGAACTGACCATAATCAATCATAGAGTAGAGGTGAATCAGAACTGACCATTATCAATCATAGAGTAAGGGTAAATGAGAACTGACCATTATCAATCATAGAGTAAGGATGAATTAGAACTGACCATAATCAATCATAGAGTAAGGATGAATCAGAACTGACCATTATCAATCATAGAGTAAGGATAATCAGAAACTGACCATTATCAATCATAGAGTAAGGGTAATATAGAACTGACCATTATCAATCATAGAGTAAGGATGAATTAGAACTGACCATTATCAATCATAGAGTAAGGATGAATCAGAACTGACCATTATCAGTCATAGAGTAAGGGTAATCAGAACTGACCATTATCAATCATAGAGTAAGGTAAATGAGAACTGACCATTATCAATCATAGAGTAAGGTAAATCAGAACTGCCATTATCAATCATAGAGTAAGGATGAATCAGAACTGACCCATATCGATCATAGAGTAAGGATGAATCAGAACTGACCATAATCGATCATAGAGTAAGGATGAATCAGAACTGACCATAATCAATCATAGAGTAAGGATGAATCAGAACTGCCCATTATCAATCATAGAGTAAGGATGAATCAGAACTGACCATTATCAATCATAGAGTAAGGATGAATCAGAACTGACCATAATCAATCATAGAGTAAGGATGAATCAGAACTGACCATAATCAATCATAGAGTAAGGATGAATCAGAACTGACCATAATCAATCATAGAGTAAGGATGAATCAGAACTGACCATAATCAATCATAGAGTAAGGATGAATCAGAACTGACCATAATCAATCATAGAGTAAGGATGAATCAGAACTGACCATAATCAGACAGGATAACTCCTAACTGACCATGATCAATCATAGGGTAAGGGTATATCAGAACTGACCATAATCAATCAGACAGTTAGGATAACTCCTAACTGACCATGATCAATCATAGGGTAAGGGTATATCAGAACTGACCATAATCAATCAGACAGTTAGGATAACTCCTAACTGACCATGATCAATCATAGGGTAAGGGTATATCAGAACTGACCATAATCAATCAGACAGTTAGGATAACTCCTAACTGACCATGATCAATCATAGGGTAAGGGTATATCAGAACTGACCATAATCAATCAGACAGTTAGGATAACTCCTAACTGACCATGATCAATCATAGGGTAAGGGTATATCAGAACTGACCATAATCAATCAGACAGTTAGGATAACTCCTAACTGACCATGATCAATCATAGGGTAAGGGTATATCAGAACTGACCATAATCAATCAGACAGGATAACTCCTAACTGACCATGATCAATCATAGGGTAAGGGTATATCAGAACTGACCATAATCAATCAGACAGGATAACTCCTAACTGACCATGATCAATCATAGGGTAAGGGTATATCAGAACTGACCATAATCAATCACAGAGTAAGGATAAATCTGAATTGACCATGATCAATCATACAGTTAGGATAACTCCTAACTGACCATGATCAGTCATAGTGTAAGGGTAAATCGGAACTGACCATAATCAGTCACAATGATGGTAAATCGGAACTGACCGTAATCAGTTACAAATTGACGGGCAATCATAACTGACCGTAATTCAGTCCCAAAATTAGGGTCAATTAAAACTGATCAAAGTTCAGTCACAGACTGAGGGTGACCCAGAACTGACCGGGTTCTCTCAAATGCAATTCAATCTTGTAACCTGTTTTGTTTGATGTTTGAAATGGAGAAGACTGAGCGGCCTTGTCGTCAAAAGTGAAGTGTATAGACTGATGAAGAAAGACGGCGTTGATGTATGTGCCATGGGCTCAGACCCAGACACACGTGACTCACCGTTGTTTGTGGGACACAGGTGGACGTGACCAACGTGTATGGGAAAGACAAAGCGGCGGAAAACAAGCTTCGCAGTTTCTCTGGGGGGAAATTGAAAATGCAGGTAACACAACAGACTGCTGTATCCACTCTTGTCACTGTGTGCGTGCAAGTGTGCGTGCGTGCCTCTGTGTGTGTGTATGTGCGCGCGCGCGCGCGCGCGAGTGTGTGTATGTATGTGTGTAAGCGCGTGTGTGTGTGTGTGTAAGCGCGCGTGTGTGTGTGTGCGTGCGTGAGTGGATGTTTGTGAGTGTATTTGTGTGTTTAGGGATTAGAAAGAGAAGGAAAAAAAACTGGTGTGCGTGTGTCTTTGCGACCTTGTATAATGGATGTGTAGACTGTAGTGCGTATCTACTCGAGTTTTATTTACGTTTGCTTAATGCCTTTATAACTGAGCTAGCCCACCAACTTCTTTCCGCTCCATTCCTCTCCCACCTCATTTAGAAAACAACCAAGTGTAGAATGGGACAGCTATGGTGTACATTGATTGCTGTGTTGTGAGACAATCCGTTCTGTCCTGTCGAGCATCAAACAGGCAACAGTGATGTGCCCCCTCACCTTCCAGGCTGTACTCGCTATTCAAAACCATCGTGCATGGATGAAGACTGCAGACCTGATCTTGTTGTCGTTATCCTATTTGTTTTGTTTTGCTGTCCCGTCTTGCGTGCACCATCAGTGGCGCTCTTCCCATATCGCTGACACCCAACATCCCCTGTACTACACCACTCAAGCCAGTTTCTCTCGTGTCCCACACTCCACCCTTCCACAGAACAGCTTACCAAATATCATGCCCCCTTACGACCACCCACCTAAGAAGACACCGCACCGCCGCTAAACCACCCATACCCTGCCTCTCCACAGGTGATCGACGGGGAGGAGTACCCGACGACGGTGCGGCAGAGCGGGGCGGAGATGGTGTACCCTGAACACGTGAAGGAGCAGAACCGATTCGCCCTGGGCCACTCGCTGTTCGGCCTGCTGCCGGGGCTGTTCGTCTACTCCACCATCTGGATGAGGGAGCACAACAGGGTGTGCGGGATCCTGGCCCAGAGCCACCCCGAATGGGACGACGAGCAGCTCTTCCAGACCGCCAAGCTGATCATCCTCGGTGAGGGCTGGGTTGGAAGCGGAGTTGGGGTGGATCGGCGGGGTGGGGGGGGGGGGGGGTAGTGTTACAGCCTGAAATGTAATGATGCAGCAATGCCCATGATCAATGTAACGGCGCGGGGATGTCTACGGTGAATGTCACAGCGCGTCTGTCTGGATGAAAAATGTAGCCACGTGAATTGTAACCCTGCATTCTGTCCAGACTTGCTGCATTGTCGTATTTCTATGAATACGGCTGCATTTTTTTTTTTTTTTTTTTTTTTTTTCATTTTCGTGGACATCGCCGCAATGTTATATTCTTCATTGCAACAGTGGGGAAGGGACGGTCGAGGGAGGGGGGTGTTGCCAAGTAAAAGAAAAACTAAGCAGTTTATTTTCGCTACCACATCCTTTATCTTCTTCCTCCCCCCCCCCCCTCAATCCCCCCCCCCCCACCCCACCCCATATCCCACCCCACTGGACACTTACATCCTCCTCGTCACCTACACATCTCACAGTAAGTTTTTTCACAAATTGAGAGAGGCATGTTCTCTCACTGTCTATCAGTCTGGCTCTCTTAGTGTACAAAAAAAAGACAAAGGACTTCCCTGTGTCCTCTTCTCTCTCCTTTATTATTCCGTGAGTAATGATCTCCTTACCAAGAAAACAATGTTACTCAAAACAAAATTTGTTTGTGGAATAAAAATGGTTCCACACACACACATATGTTTGCATGCGCGCGCGCACACACACACACACACACACACACACACACACACACACACACACACACACACACACACACACACAGAGCTGCACTCAACCAGTTGCCGGATTCCCTGCCCGACAATGCAGACCTTGTGCTGACAACCATCTGCGAAAACTCCGTCTGCCTGCATCCCCCTACCCTCTTCCCTCTGTGTGTGTGTGTGTGTGTGTGTGTGTGTATGCGAATGTGTGTGTGTGTGTGTGTGTGTGTATGCGAGTGTGTGTGTGTATGCGAGTGTGTGTGTGTGTGTGTGTGTGTGTGTGTGTGAATGTGTGTGTGTGTGCGCGTGTGGTGTGTGTGCGTGCGTGTGTGTGTGTGTGTGTGTGTGTGTGTGTGTGTGTGTGTGTGTGTGTGACTCATTTCAATCACAATAGATAATGGAAGTAACTAACACACCCTCGCACAGGGACACTTACTCACGCTGGCTCACACCTCTAAGCCTGCCTGTCTGTCTGCTGCCTGTCTGCCTTCTGTCTGCTTGCTCTGCCTGCCTGCCTTCTCTCCTCCTGCTCTCTCTCTCTCTCTCTTCTTCTCTTTCTCTCTCTCTCTCTCTCTCCTCTCTTCTCTCTCTCTTCTCTTTTCTTTTTTCTCTCTCTCTTTCTCTTTTTTCTTTTCTTCTTCTTTCTATTATTAAGGGATGTACAACGCTCATACTATCTTTATTAAATGTTTAGAAGATTCCAGTCGGTGCTTGGTGGAGTGGTTTACAATCAATGGAAAGAAACTAAATCACAATTATCTGATGAACATTGCTATAATGCCAAAAACATTACAAGTCGGTGTTAAAGGAAAGGGTATCAGAAAAGCTGGTAAAGGAGACGAGATACCGTCGTATTAAGAAGTAAGAAAGAAGCACAACTATTAGGAATAAAAGATAAGGGAAAGGAAAAACGCAACAGCAGAAAGCAGATACCCTAGCGAGAGAAATGAATAAGTCCCCACAGCCTGAAGTGGGTCAAGAGAAATGGGAAGTGCGCAAAAAGAAAGAAAACGTTCACATTGTTCTTTGTGATCGTTTGAAACATTTAAAGTATTTTGAAAACAACAGCGAAGAGTACAACGAGCAGGGCATTGTTCAAGTGAAGTAGTTGATCTGTCCGTGCCATCGAACCATGTTTCGATCACTTGAGCTGTTGCCAAACGAACAACAACAAACAAACAAACAAACAAAATCGTAGTGGAAGAGATGACTTATCCGCTAGAAATGGCAAAGGATGGCGACAAAGATCTTCAGAAGTGTCCGACAAAATTATTCAACTCTGTATCTGAAAACGCAATTATTTTCATGGATGAACTAAATCAATTATCGCACTTGTACTGGAAACAGCACATATTTACCATTACTTTTTTTCCGCCTAGACCGTAAGAACTCTTTCCGAAGCAGGTTGATTTTGGGGGAGGGGGGGGGGGGGGAGATAGATCGTGATAATGTAGACAGTTACAGAGAACTTTCATATAGTGATAATTAGTCAATGAGGATGACAGAATACAGGCCATAGAACAACATTCCTGTCTGAAACTACATTCTCTCTATGTTTCCTTTCATAATATAATTACGTCAGTATCGACCTGCAGTGCTGGTCAGGAAATTTGTGTGAAAGTCTTAAAAACGCTTCAACGAAGTGGATGAAACTCGGTTGTGTGGTTCCGGAATTCCCTGTGAAGGCCATAGGGCACTCCACTCTGCAGGCGGGGGGGGGGGGGGGGGGGGGTCCCGAGTGATCCCACAAATCAATACAGCCGCCGATGGGGATTCCCACCACCTCCAAACCCACAGCCTGTGACGCTGACCGTCCCCCTATGGCGCCCTGTGTCACAGGAACAGGGTTTTTTGGTTATTGTTGAGCAATTTATTTAAGTGCTACACAAAAATATCAAACACAACCATGTATGTATGATCAGACAACACATTTTCAAGCGATCAGAATTTCGAAGGAAACGCTCCGCTGTTGATCACGTCCTTACGGCAGCCCTAAAATGTTTTGAGAGGGAAAGAGAGAACATTGTATATGTTCTCAATAATTAAGGCTGATGGTTAGTTTTCGACAAGACAAGCTTATGAAGAGTATCCGAAAAAGGGGGTGAAAAAAAATTAACAAATATATTCTGACAACATAGGTTTGTGGAAAAAAAAAATACAAGCCATACACTGCATGTACTCATCTGTGTTCAAAAGGGAATACCAAGTGTCTGAAATGCAAACCATTGTAAGTAGCCTGTTCTTCCCTGACTCCCCACCTCCGTCCAACCCATTCCTATTCACGCCTGTTTTTCCCTGTCGCCTGAAAATATAATGTTTAAGGGCTCATGCACAGAAACATTAAGAGGTGTGTCTGTTTTTCTCACAAAATCACTTTCTCTCTCACTGTCCGCCTGCCCAATCCCCAGCTATCTCGTCACGCCCCCCCCCCCCCCACCTCTCTCTCTCTCTCTCTCTCTCTCTCTCTCTCTCTCCCTCCCTCCCTCCCTCCCTCTCTGTCTCTCTCTCCCTCCCTCTCTCTGTCGCCTTTATCGTACTTCCATGTGTTCATGTAAGTGGGTGTTCGGGCTCTTTTTGTGTGTGAACTGTTTCTTTGTTTATGTTTTTTTTTCGGGCATGGTGTTAAAAAAGGTTACTGTAGCTTATTCGTTTTACACTCATTAAATCAT
>CM065746.1:26790617-26853117 GCA_033310375.1 Conus canariensis | reverse complement strand
TCAAGGACAGACTTGGTTGTCGAGGTTGTGCTGCACGGGACATCCCACTGTGCCGGTGTGACAGGATGACTCCCAACGGTTTAGTATTACTGTCATTGGCCTTGTATCAGTTTGTTGACCTGATCTCTGCTCAGTGGATCAGCAGGGCTGTTGGTAACAGTTATGTAAAGTGTGGAACCAGTTCACAGAAAGATGTTGTGACGGATGCATGGTGTCTTCGTCGACAGATGTCCCACCACAACCATGGCCCTGCCACGCTGCACGTGCTGCGAGACTCCATCCTCCACCAGAGGGAGCTGCGCTTCCAGTCCCTCAACAACTACCGCAAGCGATTCAACCTGGCCCCCTTCGCCTCCTTTGAAGAGCTCACAGGTAATAATAACATGTCCTTGGAAGAACCAATAGGTAACAACACACTACACCTTATTGGAAGATGTAACAAGTAACAGCAACACACTGCCCCTCTCTGGAAGACTTACGAGTAATTCCAGCATATTACGCGCCCTTGGAAGACTTCACAAGTAATAAAAACAACACTGCACCTCCATGGAAGACCTAAGGAGTAATAACAACGCAATACACGTCCAAGGAAGAGCTCACATATATAACAACACATTACACCTTCCACCAAGAGCTCATAGGTAATAACAACACACTACATCTCATATGACCTTACAGGTAATAACACATTACACACCCAGGGAATAGTTTGTGGGTAATAATGATACACAACACCTCATAGGAAGACCTCACAGATAATAACAACACACTGCACCTCCTAGAGAGACCCAGCAGGTAATAAACACTGCACCTCCTGGGAAGACCTAACAGGCCTCATTCCATCAATGACAGTTCGTCATACAATTCTGAATGCAGTGTTTGCCTGTTTCCATCAATCATAGTTCATCATACAATTCTGAATGCAACGTTTGCCTCTCTTCATCAGTGATAGTTCATCATACAATTCTGAATGCAGTGTTTCCTATTTCCATCAATCATAATTCATCATACAATTCTGAATGCAACGTTTGCCTCTCTTCATCAGTGATAGTTCATCATACAATTCTGAATGCAACATTTGCCTGTCTTCATCAGTGATAGTTCATCATACAATTCTGAATGCAACGTTTGCCTCTCTTCATCAGTGATAGTTCATCGTACGATTCTGAATGCAACGTTTGCCTCTCTTCATCGGTGATAGTTCATCATACAATTCTGAATGCAACGTTTGCCTCTCTTCATCAGTGATAGTTCATCGTACGATTCTGAATTCAGTGTTTGACTCGTTTCATCAAGGATAGTTCATCTGACCATAATATTCAATACAGAGTTCTTCTCCAGTTATACCAAGGCCTCCTCTTGTCTGCAGGAGAAACCAAGATGGCGGCAGAGCTGAAAAAACTCTACCATGACATCGATGCTGTGGAAATGTACGTTGGCATGCTGGTGGAGAAACGACGTTACCGTGCCATGTTTGGAAGCAGTATCATCGAAATCGGCGGACCCTTCTCCGTCAAAGGGCTCATGTCCAACTACATCTGCAGCCCACAGTTCTGGAAGCCCTCCACGTTTGGTGGGGACGAGGGTTTCAGCTTGATCAAAACGGCATCACTAAAGAAATTGTTTTGTCAGAACATCAAAGGAAAGTGTCCATTGGTGTCCTTTCAGGTCCCGGATTACAATGAAAATGACGTGATAGACACGTGGGATGGGAACTTGGGACATGATGAGTTGTAATGCTAGTTCACGCCGGGCTGATCGGGGATGCCGGCCGTTGGGAGTGACTGCTTTGCGAGCATTCTGCGTGTGTGAGGTCGCGATTGTGTGCCGAGGTCATTCACAGCAAAGGGAGGAAACCTGTGAGCAAGCTTTAGAATGAACTGGAGAACACGCCAATTAATTACAGATATCGTTAGTCAGATACGATCGTTTGCGGCAGAGCAAACTTACAAGAAGAAGGCTTTGTGAAGAATTTGTTTAGAAAACGAATAATGAAAAGATGCCTGTAGGCTAGGACAATGTTGGGTGATGAATAAATATGTGAAATCATGCTTAAATGCCAAGATCACGCTCTCGGAAAAATGGATGTTAACAAGACAGATTTGATCGAATAGCTCAGACAAGGTAGCATAGCCATAGAAAGCGTTCTTGAAAAAAAAAAAACAAACAAACAAACAAACAGAAAAAGAAACAGTGAGAGGTTAAACACAGCAAAAAAGAAATATTCTCTACTCAAAGCATCTTTTGAGTTCGTCTGTTTGAGGAAATCAAGGGGCATTTAATTAGATGTGAATTTTCATAGAGTACTTTCCCATTTCCTGGTGCGTGTGGTCAGATTTTCTTCTTTTTTATAGTTTGGTGCAGTTTTAATTTCCAATGTATCTTTTGAAAAAATCTGTGTTCATCTAAATATGAGAGCTGCAAATGCTTAGAATTTTTGGATGTGTGTTTATAGTTAATATGAGATGCAAAATGTTTAGAATTTTTGGATGCGTCTCTATAGTCATTTGGTTCATTTCAAAACTTTCATAAACACACCTGGGTGATTGACGATGGAAAGTGATCGTGAGAGAGAGAGAGAGAGAGAGCAATATGTTTGTGTTGATGCATGTGTATGTACGTATGATGGTAGTGCAAATGCTTAAAAGTATATCAAATGTGTTTGCCTAGTGCAGTCCGTGTGCATGTGAGCGTGTATGTGTATGGGTGTTTGTGTCTGCGTGTGTCTGTATCTGTGTGTATGCAAGAGAAAATGACAGTTCATAAGTATAGTGAGCGAGTCCTGTCAATATAATGCAATCCGCAAGTTTGTGTGCAAGTCATCTATATTGATTTACAAACCTGTATCTGTGTGTATGTAAGAGAAAATGACAGTTCATAAGTATAGTGAGTGAGTCCTGTCAATATAATGCAATCCGCAAGGCTGTGTGCAAGTCATCGATATAGATTTATAAACATAACATACCTGGTGTTTTGTATTTATTAATGTGATCCATGTCAGTGTCTATGTCAAATGAAAGATGTATATTATGATTGTATTAGGCGCATTTGTATGGAGTGGGTGGGTGGGTGTGAGCGTGTGTGTGTGTGTGTGTGTGTGAAAGAGACACACAAGTTGTTGATGACGAAACATTCTAAGCATGCCCGCAAAATGCATTCAGAATGGACAAACCAAATCCAGTATCCCACATCTTTATACTCTCTCTGTCTCTGTCTCTCTGTCTCTCTCTCTCTCTTCTGTCATTGTCTTCTCTGTCTCTCTCTCTTCCACACACACCAACTAAACATGTTTATCATTTTGTTTCTTCATCGCTTTTCTTCTATGTATTTCATTGTGATTGTTCATCGTGTAATATAGTTTGAAGCTCAATAAAGCTTTAGACACTTGTCAACAAAAATTCTGCTCGGCTGGTATGTGAACATAGTGCGTCTCTGTGTTAAGTCTACTGTCCCCTGCCTCTTGTGTGCACAGGAAGCACACGCTACTCTGCACGTGGCCTTTGTTCACAGACTGGAAATCCAGTTTGGTTGCCAAACCTTGGCAGTCCCTTTGACAAGTTCTGTTTCCATGATCATCTTCTTCTGTGTACGCAGGCTGATACTCCTGCGGACACTCCCTGTATAGACAGGCAAGAATTAATCCCATCTGCCCAACAAAGGGAGTGGAGTTTTGTGTACATGACCGTTTTTTATCCCGCCATTAAGGCAGCCATACTCCATCTTCGGGGAAGTTCCCATCAGCTCCCTGTTTTGGTGTTCATTCTGGGACAAGTTACATTCACTTTCTTCAGGGTAGTTTCGTTGTGTGCGGCGATGTCTTCACCTGTGTGCCTGGTACAGAGTGAATTAGAAGTCACCTGTTCCCAGTTCATACCGCAGAAAAACACACACACAAAATGTGGAATAGTGTTAGTTATCCCGGCTGTAATGCCTAATCTGCATGTAACTTAATGTGCTTTTCATGCTTGAAATATCAACCTAACTGCCGCAGGCAGTGGTTGCATAACTACCTGTGAGATGAGATAATGCAATGATGGAGAGAAGCTCGAAGAAAGCTTCGAAAGTTTCTTTCCACCATTGGATTATCATATTTTATTCACCCAACTTCTTTCCATCAATAGATATGGTCACACAGCCATTTTCAATCAAATGTGCAGAGCTGACATCGAAATAAGCCTCATAAAATGTTTCATTCTCCTGCCTGATTCAAAGAAAAGATCACTCCGCAGATTTGTGAGCAACGTGGCCAACACTAGCATGACAAAAATGTATCTTTGCATAAAACCACCAATACTTACTGACATAATGTAACCAATGTTCATTGTTTAAGCAAATAGTTCAGGTAGTCAGCATGTTCACTGTGCTGTATCTCAAATGGGTGTTGTGCTCCATTCACAGAACATGTGATTCAAGACTACACTCTGTATGAATTTTGTTCTGATTGTATGAACAAAGAGAGTGTTCTGTTCACAGGACGTAAAATGCAATACTATATGAATTCTGTTCTGATTGTATGAACAAAGACTGTCGCCATGAACAAAGACTATCAATAGTACCATGATGTGTTTCTGTATACACACTTGAACTTCACACCATGCCATGACTCTTTTTTTCTTCTTTTTAGACCATTTAACTTCTACAATATATCACATCTACCCTATTCACACACACACACACACACACACACACACAGATATGAACACACATTCTCTCTTTCATGCACACACACACACACACACACACACACACACATACACACACACACACACCGCATGCACAAAATCAGTATTGACTGTCTTTTTCAACACCAGCATCAGCCTGGCCTTCATCCATTTTATTTTCTTACTATCATTTTGTTTCATTTGTGTTTATTAATGCTAAACCATTGTTCATTGTTTCTCTGAAGATATATATACTACAGCACCTCATGCCAATTTCCGCTCTCGTGTGTGTCCGTTTAACCCTTCTATTATGATTGTCTGTTGGTGCACACGCATGTGGGGTGTGTGTGTGTGTGTGTGTGTGTGTGTGTGTGTGTGTATTGTGTGCTGTAAACTTTAACATCGGCATTTTTCACAATTACAAACTTGTCAGAGATATAACGAAGAGTATTCCAGATATCCCATGCATGAACATGTCACTGAATAGTATAGGCCAAAAAATCAGCAATTAACTATTTCAAAAAGATTAGTACACGAAAAAAAAAAGCTTCGTCTAGGAAACTGTGATAGCTTTTGATTATTGCTTTTGATTATTATTGAAATATGAAATATTTTATGCAAATACGGAAATCAATATTAACTTGCAATCTTAAAAGGTTGCATCATTCAGTGTAGTTTTCTACTAGGCAGAGAAACAGACGCTGGTCACAAAAATGGGCTATGTACAGCAATTTCCAACAAAACCCATCAAATTCTTTCATGAGTACAAAATAAAACAGGACATGTCGTGTGATACCAGAATATTACACAACAACAGCCTCATTCCTGTATGCAATAGCCACAACAAAACTTACACCAATACATCAGTTTGCCAGAACCAAAACCACATTTCATTACCACTGATAAATCAGGGAAATCCAAAACTAATGCATTAGTTATTAAATAAATGGCACGTTTTACTTCAAACCAAGCTATTGACAAATATTTCTAACAAGTCTCCACTGAAACGTAAATGCGACAAAAGGCAGGTCTAATCAGTAAAAGAATATGTAGCTTTCAACACTCTGGCAGGAACAAGGTCACTCTGACCTACATGCAGTACGAAGACCCTTTTCACCTCCAATAGAAAGTGAAAGTACACTATGGTCAGCCACCATCTCTTCTCCTCTAAAGGCATGCGAGACAAAACAAGTGAATCACTTGTCTTTCGTTTTCTTATCATCTTACTGTTTCAACGTTTCAGTGTTTTGAATTTAAGAACCTATGTCAGTTTTGTGTATTTTTACCTCAAAATTCAGCGGCTGATGGTCTAAACGGTTCAAGGTCTTTCAGATTTCATTTCCATGGCTTTCATAAGCTCAACACAGGAGACACCGCCCTGCTGCTGAGTCACTTCCATGCTGTCCTGTGGTGTCGGTTGTGATCCAACCAAAACACCACCTACTAAGCACCTTATGGACAATATTTGCCAAGTCAGAGGTCAACAGAAGAGAGCATCCCCTCTGGGGCACCATCACATCCACTCAATACCAAAGCTGTACATGAAATATCTGATCATCCTCCTGTTTTCTGTGTACTTTAAGGTGACATGTCTCACGGTGTCTGTATACTGAGACAGAGATAAAGTTCTTATTGCCCAGCCAACCACAAAGGACCGTATAGGGCTGTCATCTATTTGGAGTAAACTCTCAAGATTGTTTAAAAAAAAAAAAACATGCACAACTTATTAAAGCAAATTTTCTAAACGCACACTGGAATTTCGTAAAAATCTTTCTTCTGTAAAATCTTAGATCAGATGAAAAACGTTCACAGTATACTGTGAAGTGACATGTCTGGTCATCTCATATTGTCTGTGTACTGTAAAGTGACAAGTCTGATCATCTCATATAGTCTGTACTGTGAAGTGACATGTCTGGTCATCTCATACTGTCTGTGTACTGTAAAGTGACAAGTCTGATCATCTCATATAGTCATTACTGTAAAGTGACATGTCTGGTCATCTCATATAGTCTGTGTATTGTAAAGTGACATGTCTGGTCATCTCATATTGTCTGTTTACTGTAAAGTGACAAGTCTGATCATCTCATATAGTCTGTACTGTAAAGTGACATGTCTGGTCATCTCATATAGTCTGTGTATTGTAAAGTGACATGTCTGGTCATCTCATATAGTCTGTGTATTGTAAAGTGAATGTCTGGTCATCTCATATAGTCTGTGTATTGTAAAGTGACATGTCGGATCATCTCAGATAGTCTGTGTATTGTAAAGTGACATGTCTGGTCATCTCATATGGTCTGTGTATTGTAAAGTGACATGTCTGGTCATCCCATATGGTCTGTGTATTGTAAAGTGACGTGTCTGGTCATCCCATATGGTCTGTGTATTGTAAAGTGACGTGTCTGGTCATCTCATATGGTCTGTGTATTGTAAAGTGACGTGTCTGATCATCTCATATAGTCTGTGTATTGTAAAGTGACATGTCTGGTCATCTCATATAGTCTGTGTATTGTAAAGTGACATGTCTGGTCATCTCATATAGTCTGTGTGTTGTAAAGTGACATGTCTGGTCATCTCATATAGTCTGTGTATTGTAAAGTGACAAGTCTGGTCATCTCATATAGTCTATGTATTGTAAAGTGACATGTCTGATCATCTCATATAGTCTGTACTATAAAGTGACAAGTCTGGTCATCTCATACTGTCTGTGTACTGTAAAGTGACAAGTCTGATCATCTCATATAGTCTGTACTATAAAGTGACAAGCCTGGTCATCTCATACTGTCTGTGTATTGTAAAGTGACAAGTCTGATCATCTCATGTAGTCTGTGTACTGTAAAATGACATGTCTGATCATCTCATATAGTCTGTCAAGTGACAAGTCTGTTTATCTCATATAGTCTGTGTACAGTAAACTGACATGTCTGATCATCTCATATAATCTGTGTACTATAAAGTGATGTCACGGTATGACGCTTCCCCCCCCCCCCCCCCCCCCCCCCCCCCAACTGTCTCTGCTCGGAGAAATCTAGAGTGCGGAAGTGTGTGCAAGGCTTAAAGTTCTCTTTTCCTAGTTGTTGTTTTTTTGTTTGTTTGTTTTTTTTTAATTATCGTTCAGTTCGATCCAGGTTTGTATCGTCCCACCACAGTAACTTCCTTAGTCTGTGGTCTCACAGGTGCAGCACGTGTGTCCCGTGTTTTCCGTTACCTGTCGACTCTGTAGTGAGTAAAGTGATCTTCCCCTTATTGTGAATAGGAGAAAGAAGCAGACGACTTGGAGCAGTGTTTGGGGGCAGTCGTTTGTAGGTAGTTTGCTGTATGTGATGGGACCGCATTCCCTCTTGAGTTCATAGAAAAGTTAAGTTTATTCTTTGGGATAAACTGGGTTTTGTGTGGCGGGACCTTGTTCCTGAGAACTCAAGTTATATGATAATGGTTGCCGTTGGGCTCCATTGATGTGAAGAAAAAAAAAAGATTTTGAAAAGAATAACCGAGAGGGAAGTACCTATATTTCTGCTCCTAGAGGTCGTTGGAAGACCTGGGACTTTGCCTTGTCAAACAAGAGTCGGAAGGACTTCTTCGTGAGGCTTCATTTGCCTAGATGTGTTGGACTAAATGTTTCGTATCACTGGTCTTTTTGGTGAGTAAACGTGGAGTTTAATTAAATTAATAGCACTAAAATAACCCTTTTTTGCCGCATTAGGATAGACTCCTTATTGATTTTGTATTCTAAATTATAAATCTGTTTTCCTTCGTACACAGGATGCAGGTAAGGGAGTGGGCTCGTCCGTGTTGGCACTCCGAATATGTAGTGTTGTGTGGAAGGTTTGTTTTATTCCAAATTCATTATTTACCCATTGTTCTCATTTTCCAGTATATTTTGTTTGAGATTTCATGTTAAATCATTCGATTTATGTTGTAAATAATTTACACTAGTATAAAAGAATACTGTGTAAAATGTTGTTTTTTCTTCCCACCAAGGGCGAAAGTCAATTTCAGAAGAAATAGGCCTACTGTTTAAGCATAAAGGATAAAATTATGGATATGTTTTGAGAAAGAATTGGTTCTCCAAGCAGGAGGGTCATATTCTGTTGTAAAATAGTTACGTTTTCTTTTGAATTGTTAAAATTGAAAATGAAGGCTGTTTCATGTGAGCCAATTTGGTAAAAAGACCATTTCCGATAAGGGAAAATGGCAGTCTTATGTATTACGCCAGTGAGTGCTGAACGTTCTCATTAATATTCAACTCATGGAAGAGTATAGAGATGCGCAAGGCGTTGCTTTGACTTTTGTTTAATGTATTTTGAAATGATTAATAAATCCATTGTTAAATAATTGCCGAGCACATTCTGTTAGATGCTGCCTCCACCATTCGCAAGGCATGGGGAATGGATGAAATTTGATTGATTGCTCATTGATGTCTGATTAGTCCAAGGGCCACACCATCAAAAAAGGCCTAGAAAATGAAAGTGTTGGCTAGGACCCCGCACTGAAATTTTTTGATTGATTTGGAAAGAGGGTCAGTAGTGTATTACTTTTTGACATACTAGAACTTTGAACTCAATCTAGTTTGTGAGAAATATGCATTTAAAAGTGATACTTTCAGTCAAAAATACAAGTATTTTTTAAACAAGCAAAATCTGAAAAAAGCCATATGACATACTCCAAACCAACTTTCAGACACCTCAGGTAATAAAATAGTGTAACGTCTGAGGTATTGGCACAAAAAAGGCAAAAAAGAACATAAAAAAAAGTTATAAATTTACCTGATTCTGAGAAAGAATTATGTCCCTTAGCTGAACTGATGCAATCCTTATGTGCACATATATATTTCAATTGAAATCAGCCCACATTCTACACAGTTCAAGTCAAGCATAGCACAAATATTCACTGAATTATGTTCACATTCTATTTTTGTTGTCACTTTAGATGATTGTCCACTGGTGAAAATATAAATTTTGGCATATATTGCTTGATCACAAACAATAATGACTGTTTTCTGGTCTAAATATTCAACAAAGTCCATGCTTCTGCAGAGGATAGTGTTGACTATTGACATGTCTGTAGCACTGCCATCAATGACTGGAAGATACGTCACATAAGCACAGGCTGGCACTTCCTTCTGAACAGCTGCATTAAATCCAGTCCAGGGTGGCAAAGGCAGGCTTTCAAGTGACCGGGCGCATAGCTTGAGCAAAAAATACAGCATGTCTTGTTTTACAATGGTCATTTTGGCATTTTGTTGTGCAGCATCAGTAGAACCTAGTTCTGCAAACTGAGGATCTGTCCTCTTTTTAGAGAAATACACAATGTTAGTCTCAGCACACTCCAGTTTTCTTTTCTTGGATTTGCTGATGTTAGAATTATGGGTAGTGGTATTTTCTACAAATGTAGCTGGCAAAGGATGTTGTCCACACTGAATTGCAATCCCATTCACACAATGTGTTGTGTTTTGTCCATTCATAGCTTCTTGGAAGTCAGTTTTGTCCCACACCAGTGTTGTATACAGAGACCTGTTGTCAGTTGATAGAAGATGGCACTGTATTTCTCATTTCAGCTTCAGCGATGCAAGTCTCAACTCGCTGAAGTGTTGTCTGTGAGATACAATGCCCAAGCCCATTCAATATATCAACAAGTCTTCCTGATCCTGTTATGTGTCTTACCGCCATCCCAAGCATGATCTGCTTTGGTGTGGTGTAATTCTTGTTTGCCAAGGAAATAATGTCCTGTGAGATGGTTAGTATCTTTAGCTTTACATCTCATGGAACATGTACATGATCCTGTTCAAATTCACATGTGAACCCCAGATCCAGGCAATGAAGTTGAATAATTCAGCAAGAACAGTTATTAAAAGATTGTTTTCATTTTCATCATCTGAAGAAGGGGGCCATGAAGCTATTTTTGGAGTTGTTCTCAAAACATTCCTCACAGAAAGAGCAGACATGTAAAGTTGCTTCCATTCATTTTCCAAACCATCGCTTGCAGCTTCTGCAGTTATCTTTGACTGTTTTATCCCAGTCACAAGCCTTTGTCTTACTCACTGTTTCACAAGTTTGCTGACATTCAGCATTACAGTCTGTATCAGGTGTATCCTCTAGGCCTCAAGATCCTGAGTATAGTTGACATCATTGTTAGACTCATTACTCTCTAAGTCACTGTCTTCTGATTCATCACTGTTGTCAGTTTCAGTGTCTTCTAGTTCTGTGCTCATAGCAATGCTCTGCCCAGCACTGGAAAAAAAAAAAAAACACCACCTGTGACTTCCTTTGCACCTTTGCCCTGCAAAAACAATGCAAGAGTATACTGCCTGAAGGCAAGTTTTCAAATATGTGCTTTTACAATGCTTGCTCAAAGAAATATTTTCCTCTTCTTGACATGTTCGCCTAAACAGTCGGTTGAGCTTAGTGGCAATTCTTCCACCCTTCCGCAGTTGTGGTTCTATAACATTCATATCTATAGAATGAATCAAATGATTTCTGCAATGGGCATGGTGAACACAGGGTAGAAGTTGACTTGGATGAACCATCACAATCAGTTGTTTTGGCCTTCACTGTCCCCTTGGATGCTGTATGCATCAGATTCTGTACCAGGCGTTGTGATACCTGTGAGAGCAATGAAGACTGATATTAAAACTAAGACAAGAGGCTCGGAAGGAGGGAGGAAAGGGGGCAAAAGGAGAGGGAGGTGACAAGGAGGGAGAAGAATAGAAAAGGTTTTGAAATATATATTTATATATATATAATATACTGGTGAATTCTTAAAACAAAATAAATAATAGCAACATAACTGCAGTCACCATCATCATCCCCATTATCATCATCACTTAATAAATACAATAACAAAAACCATCACAGCAATTGGTAACTCTCAAAAGGCAGTAATACTGACACCAAAGTAAAATGGGGTAAGGAAGAAAGTGGATTGAGATTAGCATACCATGACTATGGAAAAAAAGGAATGCACTATAGTGAAGTTCCACTGAAAAAAAGGTAGCCTGAGAGTGAAGGTACAAAAAGAATGTAAGACTAGGAGGAGAATGGTGACAGGATGAATGAATATGAAAGAAAACTGAGGAAACATTATGACCAAAAGGGATGTTAGATGAGAGAAAAAAAAAAATCCCAAATGAGAAAGTCGGTCTAACTTACTTTTTTTTAATTTGTTCTTCAAACAAGGATCTATGAACATTTTCTTTCCGCATCTGTCAGTCTCTTGAGCACACCACTCATGTGCACATTGACACACATACAATGACACCTGTCATACACTTCTCAACAAAAACAAGAACAGCAGCAACACACCACACACACACACACACACACACACACACACACACACACACACACATCACACACAAAAACACACACACACACAGGTGTCCAGCATGCGCGAAAGAGAGAGAGGTCTTCAGTGTGAAAATGGGGTGAGTATGTGAACTTACTTTGCCTCCACAGCTAGAAAGTCCAGTCTGTACTGAATGTCATGAAGGACATCAGCTCTCTGAAGACTGACAACGGCATCATAGAATCCTTCTGCTGAAGGGCCTCCCTGTTAGTATCAGATAAACCGATTACATATCAATGCCTATTTATACACACAGACACACATACACACACAAACCACACATGCGCGCCACACACACACACACACAACACACACACACACACACACTGCTAATGTTTTAACCAATCAGGATATACAACTATGCATTCAAATACCCACACCCTTACATATAATTAATAGTGAAATTTTAATATTCACACACCCATCAAAAGTAAAAACTTACCTATGCTACATGTAAATCATACACATGACATAAAGTTTATGCTGATTGTCCTAATGTCAGTCACATCTTTCATTTCTAGAAAATAAAGCTACACACCAAATTACCAAATTCTGCTTTTCTTGATTCTGCACACTGCATAGATTTTTAAATGCAGAATTCATGCTTTGTAACATTTGTTTTTGATGATCAGTGCTTATTATTATTATTATTATCATCATCATCATCATCATCATCATCATCATCATCATCATCATCATATCATATTAGTATATACTATTTTGACATCAGTTAGTGTGCACTCAGTAGTAAGTCTTAAAATTGTGTTTTGGTACAGTTGTACTGGTTTGTTTTGATTTGAATATAAAGGACTAACATGTATTGATTAAGCAACGAGCAAAAAACAATATTTTTGTCAGCTGTCAGACTGGGACCCGTCAGACTAGCACACTCTCACAAACTCAATGACCATGGTAAAACGCATTTAGTGGCTACTCAGCACAGCTGCTGACAGTCTGCAGCACACATTGTTTTTAAGCCAATTTGTCTTTAGGTGAAGGGATGGGGAAGAGGGTGGGGAAGTGTAAATGAGAACAAATGACAGACACACTACCTCACTCCTTCCGTCTTTCACACACATGCACACATACATACACGCGCACACGCACACGCACACACACACACACACACGTCATGTCATGAAGACAATAAAGTGTTCTTGACTTGAAATGGGATGCGAGAGGGGGCGAGGTGGGGAGGGAAGTGGGGGTGGTGGAAGAGAATGGTAGGGATAGGTTAGAATTGTAAGCGGTTTGTGAAAATGGGTATCAAGGACCACCCTTCTCTCTCTCTCTCTCTCTCTCTCTCTCTCTCTCTGATAAATTTGTCACTTTGCATCAGCAAGATCCCCTTGTTTACTGAAGCTCTGGCTGATGTCAGCACGATATTTGTTTGCTCATGACATGTCAGCACGATATTTGTTTGCTCATGACATGTTTGTCATTCACTATGTGATGCGTGACACCACATCAAAATTTATTTACTGTCATAACAAAAATGCTTTAAATACTTACTTGACAAAGTTTTTTTCTGGACACCATGTTCATGTGGCTGTGTTGCGCTTCCACTTGGTCTTCTTGCATAAAATGCAGATGGGTGGCAAAACGTTGTAACTTGTTCCTCTTCCATTTTTCTGTCGTTGTGGTCTCACATTCTTTCTTGGTGGAACTGTACCAGTAGCTTTGCCCTTCTGAAAACGCACCTGTGCTTGTTCTATTCTGCGTTTGCATGTAACACGGGGGTGGTACCGTGCACTTTCTGGCTTCGAGTCGAAATCAGAAGCTTTTGAGTGATCACCTGTTCTTCTCCATCTAAGACCGTCCACTGGTGACAGGATCGTATAGTTGTAATCCATCGAATGTCAGAAAATTGTTCTAAATAGGTAGAAATTTCACATTCGCAACGAAGAACAAGACAGTTGTTTGCTTGTTAAGGGAAATAACTCGCGATGAAAACAGCCGGTAAAAAGATGTTTTCGGCTTCATTAATTCGCCAACTTTTTTGCGTTCTACTGATTAATTTAGATAGGTTCGGTGGTTCTAGACTATAAAATTTTAATCTGAAGTTATCCAAGTAACTTTAGCACAAAAAAAAAAAAAATCTGGATGCGGCTTTCTAGCCGACGAACTTGAACGATAGCTTGATGTGGCCCTCGGACTAGATAAAGCTCAATTGTAGTAGGATAATGAGGGGTGTTTTGATCCCCGAATGGTTTCATTTCATATAATTTATTTTTGTATTACTCTCCCATGTTTACTTTAAAATATATGAGTGACATTATTCTTCGTCCTTGTGGTGGAAATATGTATATGAATGGAACATGGGAAGCTGATTGCCTACATGGGAAAAGACATGGAGTACTCCTCTTTTATGTGTGTTGAAAATGTTTAAAGAGAATGAAGACTGAGGAAACCAAATGTCGAAAGAGTTATAGACACAAGTTGATAAACTGTTAAATATTTTAGGAAATGCAACAATAATTTAAAGGAAAATAATATAAAATATATATGGATGGGTACGTAGTCATGTTTAATTTCATATAGTATGAAGCTCGGTATTAAAAGTATTTAAATTAAGGCCTGATCTCTCTGTTTTGTCTGTGCATTGTCTACAGCTCACATTTTAGGCAAAATATTTATGAGGTGAGAGTGATGTGTTGTACAGGACTGATCTTACCTTACCTGAGCTTACTTTACCTGACCTGACCCCTACTTACCCGGTCTGACCTACTCTGGACTCCCTTGTCACCGTTGACTGCCTCGCCTGTGGCCGTGTCTGGGAAGGCCTGCACTTGCCCCAGGAGGGGGCTGGAACACGTGGGCTGGCCCGGATGTCCTTCCCGCCTCGTCATCTACTCACCCTTGCTCTTGAGTGACTGCGATCAACAGTGTGGACCTGAGCGGCTCCACGCTCTGCCTTCTTCGATCATGAGATTGACTGTTCTTACCTCTTCGTAACCCCGTGTCCGGTGCAGTGAGTAATGTGGGTGATGTGTGACTGTCAGACAATAATAGGGTCAGGCCTTTTAGTTCATAAAACTAAAGCTTTTTTTCTCCCCTTTTCTGAGCGTTCTGGGTTTTCTTTTTTTTTCCTCGGTGTGTGTTCCCCTTTTGGGGAGACATGTGTAAGGGTGACGAATTAATATTGTTGTAGAAAAGAGATTGTTGTTGGATTCTTTTTTTTTTTAATTATTTAAGGCAGAAAGTATTGTGGGTTTTTTTTTAAATTTTTTTTTATGTTCATGAATAAGTAACTTATTTGGTTTCATTAACTGAAAGATGTAGAGATTTCTCCTTTTGTATCGGAGAGTGTTCATTTTTGCCTCCCAGGTTAGGGTTTGGGAAAAGTGATGGCCCTTTGACAACTTTACATAAAGTTGGTCTGTTTTCTCTTGGGCAGATTTTGTTGTTTAGTCTGCCTGAGTGACACCCAGCTATTCATTAGCCTTGGTTATTTAATTCTTTGGAGGGATATTTCTTCTCTCCATCACTTGTTTTCCCCTGGTGATTTTTGGGGAATTTATTGTTCAAATTGGGACTTAGTTCTTTTTTCAAAAAAAAAAAAGAAAGAAACGAAACGGACCTACCTGGAAAATAGTTTTTGTGTGTGTTTGTGAGAAAGTCGTTTGTAATGTAAAATGTTAATTGTAAATAAAACCGTACTTGTGATATCGTCCCCTGTTGTATTTTGTTACGGTCGATCTGAGTGTGCGTCATCATCAGCCCAGCTTTTCCCTTGAACTATAAATCACGTGACTTCACCCGCGTGACAATTTTGGGGGCTCGTCCGGGACAAGCTGAGTGCTGAATTTCCACTGTGTATCACCGTTGTCTTGTTCATGTCTATGTTCAGGACTTGGGTCGTGGGAGGTTGGAGGGTGATCCCTAGAGACGTAGGGGGATCACAAATTCGGAGTTGCCTGTTAAGAGCCATCACTCTAATATTGTTTTATAGTTTAGTAATATATACTGAGAGTAATTATTAAGTTAAATAATTGGTAAAGTTTTCCCTCTCAAATTGAGAGCTAGAGTTCTCTCTTGCTCAGCTTTAGCATTCGGTGTGCCAGTGTTTGTTCTGGCCTAGTATTCGGCAGCTGCTGTGGAGTAGAATGGTAAGTAGGTAGGTTAATTCCAGCATCACGTTTCCGATTTGCCAGATTTTGGATTCTCTGTCTGCCATCTAGTTACTCTTCGGCCGACTTTCCACCATTTGGTCCCTGGACACGAATATGTTAGAGCTCTCTCTTAGTTTGTTTCTGTAACTAAAACTGGTATAGGTAATAGAAAAAATTAATAGGGTAGGTTTAGGAGAATATTTTTCTTGTTTTAGTGAACTTCCAAATTTTCAGTTTCAATTGTTAAAAATAGTTTTGCTCTAGTTAACGTATATTTTGAGAGAAAGTGAGTGAATGTGTATAAGGTTTTGCATATGTAATTGTCTGGAGACATTGAGAAGGATCAAGTAAGTTCAACTGAGGTATTGAACTTGTGGGCATGTTAAAGACCCCACTCGAGTCACGTCATCGGCTTTGAATGTAAGAAAGTAGAACTCTTCTTAGTTGCGTAAAACTTTCACCTTTTAAGGAAAGTATGGGACCTAGTCCGGAGGATTTGTAAGATTGTATCGAAGACATTTGTTTTCGTGTTGTTGGTTACGAGTATAGCCCGTATGCTATTGGGAGGATAGTAAGAAATCCTGATTCTCCTAATTTGAGACTTGGCATAGTTATAAGCAGAGACGGTCTATTTGTTTAATTTTGCAGGTGAGGCCGATTGTCCATTTTGCCCATGGTCCACAGTGATGGATAGTGTTAGGCAGTAATATTTGTAGAGTTACTGGTCAGATTTTTGGGTTCGTAAATTGTTGTGAATAGTTTCGGACATCAAGGTGCACGTTTGTGACTTTGTGATTTTGAGGATTCCTTGTATTATGTGTAGTTCATTGTCTAGGTAAGGACTCTTGACACCGATTTGTGATATTAGTTGCTTTTGAATTTGTGATTTTCACGGGTTTGTGCGTGAAGAGTCCTTGTTCCGCTGACAGTGATTGAGGATTTTTGGCATCGGTTTGCGTTTTTCTTTATACATTTTGAATTGGTGGTAGTTGTGAGCAGAAACTATAGCTTCTTCTTAGGCAGAGAGAAACCAATCTTGGAAAGGTATAGGGTAACCCTAACCGGAGACAATGAAATCAGATAGGAGGATCACTCATTCTGTCGTGGCACAGTCAGCCGGGTCAGGACAGACGACCAGTTCTGTGACAGTTCCCATGTCAACCGGAACTGCGGTATCCACTGTTGTAACCGTGAGCCCTACTCATCAGGAATCGGTCATGACTCCAACTTTGTCCAGCGATATCCACTACCTCCTTCCCCAAGGTCAACCCTGCCCCCTAGCCATCCGGGTTTTCCTCCAGCCAGAACCTTGACACCATTTGGTCCACCTCCTTATGTCCAGACATTGCTGAGATCACCTTTCGTCGACATTCTTCCAGGAATGAGGCCTATGAGATCCTTTGAAAGAGAGGTTAGGAGAGAGATAGGTTCAGATGGGAAGATAGGGAGAAAAAGTTCTGAAGGGAAGAAAGAGAAATTAGGAGGGAAGAAGGAGAAGCTAACGAGAAGCGAGAAGAAATAATCTGAAAGGAGGAAAGAGAAATAGCAGCAAGAATCCGAAAAGAAGAAAGAAGTGGCTGAAAGAATTAGAAGAGAAGAGAGAGAAGAAAGAGAGAAAATTAGAAGGGAAGAGAGGGAGGAGGCTGAGAGGAATCGTGTCATGACCCAACAGTGCTGGAAGAGGCAAGATCCAGACATGCGTCGGAAATTGTGGGGGATACTATTTCGTACACAGCTCGAGAGAGGGGATCGGTCAGGGAAAGAATAGCTGGAGACTTTCGTGATCCTGTAAGAGAGATCGGGTTTCAGCCTCCCAAATTGCATATGCCGCTGTATCACCAGAATGATGATATCGACGTGTACATTGAGCATTTTGAGGCCATAGCTGAATCCTACTGGCTATCTGAAGATCAAAAGGCATTGTACCTCAAGAGCAATCTAACTGGAAAGGCGTGCAAAGCAATTGTTAATATCCCTTTCGATTGCACGTGTGCTAAATTGAAAGCAGCCCTGCGACAACGCATGCACATGACACTGCAAACGTACCGCAGGAGATTCAGAACGATGAACAAAGAACGAGAGGAAACTTTCGCGCAGTTCGGTGAGCGGTTGAGGAAGACCTTAAATTACTGGGTTGATACTTCCGGCATGACTCTGGAAGATGCCATTCTCCTGGAGCAGTTGGGAAATATCTCAACATCAGAGTTGAAGATGAAACTTGCAGAGGCCTGTCCCAAGTCATTCAGTGAGGCCTCGAGGATAGCCGAGGCATTCGCCGATGCACGGTGAGGGTTCCACTTTGATAGGTTGTGTAAAACACCAAGTCCCCTACAGGTTCTAACCAAACGCCCAAGGATGTTCCTTTGCAGAAGACTGTACATGAACCCAAGGAACAGAAGACCTTCCAACCAAGGAAATGTTTCTTGTGTGGGTCGCCTAACCACTTAAGGAATACCTGCCCGCAGTCCATGCAGGGTAAAGGAACTGCAAACTTCATTCTATCTTCAGAAGCCCTAGTGTCCCATGGGGCAACAGTATTGCTTGAAGAACCTGTGTTCCCCAAATAGGAATATAGGTTTCTGGATTCTGGATTCGACATTAGAAAAGTATTTAGACTCGGAATCAAAAACTTACTTTGAGAATATTTCGACAGGGTCGCCCTGTCTTCTTCAGCTCACTGTTGCTGTTGTGGCAGCGAGGTCTGGTGGGGCGACTGTTGTGTGGGGTGAAAAGTTGTCAGGATCTGATTGTAGATGGGGGGAAGTTCAAAACCTTGATCTCTGTTCAGGCTGGGGCGTCTAGTCTTGATTTCGATGGCTTGTTTAACTTTTCTTTTTGTGAGGAAGGGCTCTGTAGATAAGATCTTGGTTTCTTGGAGGCTGAAACTGTGGCCAGTAACTTGTAGGCGTTCGTGTATGGCAGAAGTAGATCGGTTTTGGTGTTCCTGTAGACGGGTGGTGAGTGGTCTTGCTGTCTCGCCAATGAAGGTATTGGCACAGTCTTGGCACCCTACCTGATACACTACACCACACCACTTGAGGGGGTCCGTTTTGTCTTTGACATGGGTCAGTTGCTGGCATAGGGAATTGGTGGGTTTGTGGAACACTTTGCATCCATGTTGTTGGATGGTCCTGGCCAGACGCTCTGAAACTCCTTTAATGTAAGGGATCCCCACTTTCACACTGTCCGTATCTGTAGAAGAAGGGTAGGGAACTCATGGGTTGTCCCACATCCATGCAGGGTATCCATTAGCGGAAAGGGCAGTCTTGATGTGCTCTTCTTTCAGCTCTTCCTCCTTAGTGGAACACAGTACAGAGGCTCTGTGCATGAGGGTGTTAACAACAGATCTCGTGTGTTGGAGGGGGTGGTTAGAGTGAAAGTTCAGATATTGGTCAGTGTGGATGGGTTTCCTATAGACACTGGTCCCCACCCTGTCGTCAGGGGTTCGGGAGATGAGAGTGTCCAGGAACGGGATCTTGCCTTCTGATTCAGTTTCGGAGGTGAACTGGATACTATCATCGATGGAATTCAAGTGAGTGGTGAAGCAGTCAACCTCCGTCTCCTGTATGCAGGTCATGGTGTCATCCACATAGCGGTATCACATGCTGGGAGGGTTGGCAGCGGTCTCAAGGGCTACTTTTTCAAAATGTTCCATGTACAGATTAGCTACCACTGGAGATACTGGCAAACCCATGGCATCTCCTTGTTTCTGCTGGTAAACTCATGGTTGAACGAGAAGTAGGTGCTAGTGAGGCATAGTTCCAACAGTTCTAGCACATGTTCTGTAGAGAGTTCACACCGGTGACGAAGGTGGCAGTCATCCTCAATCTTCTTTCGAATAACTTGGAGAGCCTTGGGTACAGGGATGCTCGTGAAGAGTGCACGTATATCATAGGAGACAAGTTTCTCCCCTGGAGCCAGTTGCTGGTTTTCCATCTTCTGTACAAAGTCTGTACTGTTGACTGTGTGGTGCTTGGTCTGCCCGACTGAAGGTCCCAATACTTGTGTCAGGAATTTGGAGGCATTGTACATGACACTGCCAAGGCTGGACACAATGGGGCAGAGGGGGGCATCCTTCTTGTGTATCTTAGGTAATCCATACAGCTTAGGCGTGGATTCAGAAGTGGGGTAAAGTTGTTGGTAAAGACTAGGGGAGATAGAATCTTCTTTCTTCCATTTCTTTAGCAGATTGATAAGTTGGTTTTTCACTTTCTTCGTGGGGTCAGTCTCGAGTTTTTCATAGGTGTCTGTATCACTGAGAAGGGTCTGTACTTTCTTGTTGTATTCCTCTTTTGGTAACAAAACTGGTCCTACCTTTGTCAGCTGGAAGGATGACAATGCTGTCGTCCTGTCTCAAGTTTTTCAGGGCTTGTTTTTCCTCTCGTGAAATGTTCACCTTGGGTGGCTTACTGGACTTTATGACTTTGACCACTTCGCTCCGTAGGCTGTCAGCTGTGGCTTGGTCTTTGATCTGGCTGCACGCTGCTTCAGTGGAAGCTACGATTTCCTTGACTGGAATCGATGTGGGCACAACACAGAAGTTAAGTCCTTTCTTCAGCACACTTAATTCACTATCACTGAGAGCACGGTTGGAGAGATTGATAATCCATTTGTTGGTGTCTATGGCATTGGAGGTAGGTAAGTTTTTGTTGGAATGTTGTTTTCGGCGAAAGCGTTGGAACTTGTCTCGTTGCCTGTGTTTACAAACATCGAACTCGTGCGCATGCACGAGGCGACATGAAGCTAAAATGTTGTCTGCTATTTCCTGTGGGAGGATTCTGTTAAGTTCCGCGTCTGTCTCTCAGATTTCGTTATCGAGCCTGCGGATGTTATGGTCGCATTGTCTGATTCTTTCTTGGATCAAAAGCCGTTCAGCTTTCTTCAAGCTCTGGGAAGCCTTGATTCCTTTCACACAAGTTTTTAAATGTAGGCTTGGGGGAGTGGTCCGTTCACGTTGGCACCGAATGTTGAAATGTTTATGGTTTTGCCATCTGGCTGGTTTGAATTGCCGTTTCTCCTGTTTCCTCACCGTCTTCAAGACTTCACGTCCATGTTGGCGAAATAAATAGGAATATAGGTTTCTGGATTCAACATTAGAAAAGTATTTAGACTCTGAATCAAAAACTTACTTTGAGAATATTTCGACAGGGTCGCCCTGTCTTCTTCAGCTCACTGTTGCTGTTGTGGCACACACAACAGTCGCCCCACCAGGCCTCGCTGCCACAACAGCAACAGTGAGCTGAAGAAGACAGGGCGACCCTGTCAAAATATTCTCAAAGTAAGTTTTTGATTCTGAGTCTAAATACTTTTCTAATGTCGAATCCAGAATCCAGAAACCTATATTCCTATTTATTTCGCCAACATGGATGTGAAGTCTTGAAGACAGTGAGGAAACAGGAGAAACGGCAATTCAAACTAGCCAGATGGCAAAACCATAAACATTTCAACATTTGGTGCCAACGTGAACGGACCACTCCCCCAAGCCTACATTTAAAAACTTGTGTGAAAGGAATGAAGGCTTCCCAGAGCTTGAAGAAAGCTGAACAGCTTTTGATCCAAGAAAAAATCGGACAATGCGACCATAACATCCGCAGGCTCGATAATGAAGTCCGAGAGACAGACGCGGAACTTAACAGAATCCTCCCACAGGAAATAGTAGACAACATTTGAGCTTCATGCCGCCTCGTGCATGCGCACCAGTTCGATGTTTGTAAACACAGGCAACAAGACAAGTTCCAACGCTTTCGCCGAAAACAACATTCCAACGAAAACTTACCTACCTCCAACGCCATAGACACCAACAAATGGATTATCAATCTCTCCAACCATGCTCTCAGTGACAGTGAATCAAGTGTGCTGAAGAAAGGACTTAACTTCTGTGTTGCGCCCACATCAATTCCAGTCAAGGACATCGTAGCTTCCACTGAAGCAGCGTGCAGCCAGATCAAAGACCAAGCCATAGCTGACAGCCTACGGAGCGAAGTGGTCAAAGTCATAAAGTCCAGTAAGCCACCCAAGTCGAACATCTCATGAGAGGAAAAACACGCCCTGAAGAACCTGAGACAGGACGACAGCATCGTCATCCTTCCAGCTGACAAAGGGTAGGACCACAGTTTTGTTACCAAAAGAGGAATACAACAAGAAAGTACAGACCCTTCTCAGTGATACAGACACCTATGAAAACATCAAGACTGACCCCACGAAGAAAGTGAAAAACCAACTTACCAATGTACTAAAGAAATGGAAGAAAGAAGATTCTATCTCCCCTAGTCTTTACCAACGACTTTACCCCACTTCTGAATCCACGCCTAAGCTGTATGGATTACCTAAGATGCAGAAGAAAGATGTTCCCCTCCGCCCCATTGTGTCCAGCCTTGGCAGTGTCATGTATAATGCCTCCAAATTCCTGACACAAGTATTGGGACCTTCAGTCGGGCAGACGAGCACCACATAGTCAACAGTACAGACTTTGTACAGAAGATGGAAAACCAGCAACTGGCTCCAGGGGAGAAACTTGTCTCCTATGATGTACGTGCACTCTTCACGAGCATCCCCTGTACCCAAGGCTCTCCAAGTTATTCGAAAGAAGATTGAGGATGACTACCACCTTCATCACCGGTGTGAACTCTCTACAGAACAGGTGCTGGAACTGTTGGAACTATGCCTCACTAGCACCTACTTCTCGTTCAACCATGACTTTACCAGCAGAAACAAGGAGATGCCATGGGTTTGCCAGTATCCCCAGTGGTAGCCTATCTGTACATGGAACATTTTGAAAAAGTAGCCCTTGAGACCGCTGCCAACCCTCCCAGCATGTGGTGCTGCTATGTGGATGACACCATGACCCACATACAGGAGACGGAGGTTGACTGCTTCACCACTCACTTGAATTCCATCGATGATAGTATCCAGTTCACCTCCAAAACTGAATCAGAAGGCAAGATCCCGTTCCTGGACACTCTCATCTCCCGAACCCCCTGACAACAGGGTGGAGACCAGTGTCTATAGGAAACCCACCCACACTGACAAATATCTGAACTTTCACTCCAACCACCCCCTCCAACACACGAGATCTGTTGTTAACACCCTCATGCACAGAGCCTCTGTACTGTGTTCCGCTAATGGATACCCTGCATGGATGTGGGACAACCCTCGAGTTCCCTACCCTTCTTCTACAGAGACGGACAGTGTGAAAGTGGGGATCCCTTACATTAAAGGAGTTTCAGAGTGTCTGGCCAGGGCCTTCCAACAACATGGATGCAAAGTGTTCCACAAACCCACCAATTCCCTACGTCAACAACTGACCCATGTCAAAGACAAAATGGACCCCCTCAAGAGGTGTGGTGTAGTGTATCAGGTAGGGTGTCAAGATTGTGCCAATACCTTGATTGGCGAGACAGCAAGACCACTCAACCACCCATCTACAGGAACACCAAAACCGATCTACTTCTGCCATACACGAAGCCTACAAGCTACTGGCCACAGTTTCAGCCATCAAGAAACCAAGATCTTATCTACAGAGCCCTTCCTCACAGAAAGAAAAGTTAAAGAAGCATCGAAATCAAGACTAGACGCCCCATCCTGAACAGAGATCAAGGTTTTGCACTCCCCCCCCCCCCCTCCCCCCATCTACAATCAGATCCTGACAACTTTTCACCCCACACAACAGTCGCCACACCAGACCTCGCTGCCACAACAGCAACAGTGAGCTGAAGAAGACAGGGCGACCCTGTCGAAATATTCTCAAAGTAAGTGTTTGATTCTGAGTCTAAATACTTTTCTAACTGTGTTCCCCACCTTCGCGTCTTTGGTGGGAGAAGAGGTGGTAGACACTATCAGGGATTCAGGAGCATCTGTCATTTTTCTAGATCAAGACCTGATCCCGGAAGATGCTGTACGAGGACCGATGTGTTCTGTGACTGGAATTGAGGCCAAGTTTACTTCACTGCGACCTATCACAGTAGCTCATCTGTCAACACCGTACTTTGAAGGAAAGGTCTGGGTTGTCGGAGTGGAGAAACCTGCCTACCCACTCTTGATCGGTAACATAGGTTTGAAGATGGGACATGCAGGGAGATTTCGACAGACCTTCCTGAACAGGTGTATTTGGGGATGGCCACGACCAGAGCTCAAGCTGAGAATAATTCCATTGTTAAATAATTGCCGAGCATGTTCTGTTAGATGCTGCCTCCACCATTCGCAAGGCTTGGGCAATGGATGAAATTTGATTGATTGCTCATTGATGTCTGATAGAGCTCAGTTGTAGTAGGATAATGTGGGGTGCTTTGATCCCCTAATGGTTTCATTTCATATAATTTATTTTTGTATTACTCTCCCATGTTTACTTCAAAATATATGAGTGACATTATTCTTCGTCCTTGCGGTGGAAATATGTATATGAATGGAACGTGGGAAGCTGATTGCCTACATGGGAAAAGACATGGAGTACTCCTCTTTTATGTGTGTTGAAAATGTTAAAATAGAATGAAGACGGAAAACCAAATGTCGAAAGAGTTATAGACACAAGTTGATAAACTATTAAATATTTTAGGAAATGCAACAATAATTTAAAGGAAAAAAATACAAAATGGGTACGTAGTCATGTTTAATTTCATGTAGTACGAAGCTCGGTATTAGAAGTATTTAAATTAAGGCCTGATCTCTCTGTTTTGTCTGTGCATTGTCTACAGCTCACATTTTAGGCAAAATATTTATGAGGTGAGAGTGATGTGTTGTACAGGACTGATCTTACCTTACCTTAGCTTACTTTACCTGACCTGACCCCTACTTACCCGGTCTGACCTACTCTGGACTTCCTTGTCGCCGCTGACTGCCTTGCCTGTGGCCGAGTCTGGGAAGGCCTGCGCTTGCCCGAGGAGGGGGCTGGAACGTGTGGGCTGGCCCGGATATCCTTCCCGCCTCGTCATCTACACACCCTTGCTCTTGAGTGACTGCGATCAACGGTGTGGACCTGAGCGGCTCCATGCTCTGCCTTCTTCGATCCTGGGATTGACTGTTCTTACCTCTTCGTAACCCCGTGTCCGGTGCAGTGAGTAATGTGGGTGATGTGTCAGACAATAATAGGGTCAGGCCTTTTAGTTCATAAAACTGAAGTTTTTTTCTCCCCTTTTCTGAGTGTTCTGGGTTTTCTTTTTTTTTCTCGATGTGTGTTCCCCTTTTGGGGAGACATGTGTAAGGGTGACGAATTAATATTGTTGTAGAAAAGAGATTGTTGTTGGAGATTCTTTTTTTTTTTTTTTTTTTTTTTTAATTATTATTATTATTTAAGGCAGAAAGGAGTATTGTGGATTTTTTTTTTTTTTTTTTTTAAATGTTCATGAATAAGTAACTTATTTTGTTTCATTAATTGAAAGATGTAGAGATTTCTCCTTTTGTATCGGAGAGTGTTCATTTTTGCCTCCCAGGTTAGGGTTTGGGAAAAGTGATGGCCCTTCGACAACTTAACATAAAGTTGGTCCGTTTTCTCTTGGGCAGATTTTATTGCTTAGTCTGCCTGAGTGACACCCTGGTATTTATTAGCCTTGGTTATTTAATTCTTTGGAGGGATATTTCTTCTCTCCCTTCAAATTGGGACTTCATTCTTTTAAAAAAAAAAAAAGAAGAAGGAAAAGAAAAGAAAAGAAACGGACCTACCTGGAAATTTTTTTTTTTTTTTATGTGTGTGTGAGAAAGTCGTTTGTAACGTAAAATGTTAATTGTAAATAAAACCGTACTTGTGATTCTTTCTGTACCTAAAACTGGTATAGGTAATAGAAAAAATTAATAGGGTAGGTTTAGGAGAATATTTTTCTTGTTTTAGTGAACTTCCAAATTTTCAGTTTCAATTGTTAAAAATAGTTTTGCTCTAGTTAACTTATATTTTGAGAGAAAGTGAGTGAATGTGTATAAGGTTTTGTATATGTAATTGTCTGGAGACATTGAGAAGGATCAAGTAAGTTCAACTGAGGTATTGAACTTGTGGGCATGTTAAAGACCCCACTCAAGTTGCGTCATCGGCTTTGAATGTAAGAAAGTAGAACTCTTCTTGGTTGCGTAAAACTTTCACCTATTAATGAAAGTATGGGACCTAGTCCGGAGGATTTGTAAGATTGTATCGAAGACATTTGTTTTGTGTTGTTGGTTACGAGTATAGCCCGTATGCTATTGGGAGGATAGTAAGAAATCCTGATTCTCCTAATTTGAGACTTGGCATAGTTATAAGCAGAGACGGTCTATTTGTTTAATTTTGCAGGTGAGGCTGATTGTCCATTTTGCCCATGGTCCACAGTGATGGGTAGTGTTAGGCAGTAATATTTGCAGAGTTACTGGTCAGATTTTTGGGTTCGGAAATTGTTGTGAATAGTTTCGGACATCAAGGTGCACGTTTGTGACTTTGTGATTTCGAGGATTCCTTGTATTATGTGTAGTTCATTGTCTAGGTAAGGACTCTTGACACCGATTTGTGATATTAGGTGCTTTTGAATTTGTGATTTTCGCAGGTTTGTACGTGAAGAGTCCTTGTTTCACTGACAGTGATTGAGGATTTTTGGCATCGGTTTGCGTTTTTCTTTATACATTTTGAATCGGTGGTAGTTGTGAGCAGAAACTATAGCTTCTTCTTAGGCAGAGAGAAACCAATCTTGGAAAGGTATAGGGTAAACCTAACCAGAGACAATGGAATCAGATAGGAGGATCACTCATTCTGTCATGGCACAGTCAGCCGGGTCAGGACAGACGACCAGTTCTGTGACAGTTCCCATGTCAACCGGAACTGCGGTATCCACTGTTGTAACCGTGAGCCCTACTCATCAGGAATCGGTCATGACTCCAACTTCGTCCGAGCGATATCCACTACCTCCTTCCCCAAGGTCAACCTTGCCCCCTAGCCACCCGGGTTTTCCTCCAGCCAGAACCTTGACACCATTTGGTCCACCTCCTTATGTCCGGACATTGCCGAGATCACCTTTCGTCGACATTCTTCCAGGAATGAGGCCTGTGAGATCCTTTGAAAGGGAGGTTAGGGAGAGAGGTAGGTTCAGATGGGAAGATAGGGAGAAAAACTTCCAAAGGGAAGAAAGAGAAATTAGGAGGGAAGAACGAGAAGCTAAAGAGAAGCGAGAAGAAAGAATCCGAAAGGAGGAAAGAGAAGAAACGGCAAGAATCCGAAGAGAAGAAAGAGAAGTGGCTGAAAGAATTGGAAGAGAAGAGAGAGAAGAAAGAGAGAAAATTAGAAGGGAAGAGAGGGAGGAGGCTGAGAGGAATCGTGTCATGACCCAACAAGTGCTGGAAGAGGCAAGATCCAGACATGCGTTGGAAATTGTGGGGGATACTAGATCGTACACAGCTCGAGAGAGGGGATCGGTCAGGGAAGGAATAGCTGGAGACTTTCGTGATCCTGTAAGAGAGATCGGGTTTCAGCCTCCCAAATTGCATATGCCGATGTATCACCAGAACGATGATATCGACGTGTACATTGAGCATTTTGAGGCCATAGCTGAATCCTGCTGGCTATCCGAAGATCAAAAGGCATTGTACCTCAAGAGCAATCTAACTGGAAAGGCGTGCGAAGCAATTGTTAATATCCCTTTCGATTGCACGTGTGCTAAATTGAAAGCAGCCCTGCGACAACGCATGCACATGACACCGCAAACATACCGCAGGAGATTCAGAACGATAAACAAAGAATGAGAGAAAACTTTCGCGCAGTTCGGTGAGCGGTTGAGAAAGACCTTAAATTACTGGGTTGATACTTCCGGCATGACTCTGGAAGATGCCATTCTCCTGGAGCAGTTGGGAAATATCTCAACATCAGAGTTGAAGATGAAACTTGCAGAGGCCTGTCCCAAGTCATTCAGTGAGGCCTCGAGGATAGCCGAGGCATTCGCCGATGCACGGTGAGGGTTCCACTTTGATAGGTTGTGTAAAACACCAACGTCCCCTACAGGTTCTAACCAAACGCCCAAGGATGTTCCTTTGCAGAAGACTGTACATGAACCCAAGGAACAGAAGACCTTCCAACCAAGGAAATGTTTCTTGTGTGGGTCGCCTAACCACCTAAGGAATACCTGCCCACAGTCCATGCAGGGTAAAGGAACTGCAAACTTCGTTCTATCTTCAGAAGCCCTAGTGTCCCATGGGGCAACTGTATTGCTTGAAGAACCTGTGTTCCCCAAATAGGAATATAGGTTTCTGGATTCTGGATTCGACATTAGAAAAGTATTTAGACTCGGAATCAAAAACTTACTTTGAGAATATTTCGACAGGGTCGCCCTGTCTTCTTCAGCTCACTGTTGCTGTTGTGGCAGCAAGGTCTGGTGGGGCGACTGTTGTGTGGGGTGAAAAGTTGTCAGGATCTGATTGTAGATGGGGGGAAGTTCAAAACCTTGATCTCTGTTCAGGCTGGGGCGTCTAGTCTTGATTTCAATGGCTTTTTAACTTTTCTTTTTGTGAGGAAGGGCTCTGTAGATAAGATCTTGGTTTCTTGGAGGCTGAAACTGTGGCCAGTAACTTGTAGGCGTTTGTGTATGGCAGAAGTAGATCGGTTTTGGTGTTCCTGTAGACGGGTGGTGAGTGGTCTTGCTGTCTCGCCAATGAAGGTATTGGCACAGTCTTGACACCTTACCTGGTACACTACACCACACTGCTTGAGGGGGTCCGTTTTGTCTTTGACATCGGTCAGTTGCTGGCATAGGGAATTGGTGGGTTTGTGGAACACTTTGCATCCATGTTGTTGGATGGTCCTGGCCAGACGCTCTGAAACTCCTTTAATGTAAGGGATCCCCACTTTCACACTGTCCGTATCTGTAGAAGAAGGGTAGGGAACTCGAGGGTTGTCCCACATCCATGCAGGGTATCCATTAGCGGAAACGGCAGTCTTGATGTGTTCTTCTTCTTTCAGCTCTTCCTCCTTAATGGAACACAGTACAGAGGCTCTGTGCATGAGGGTGTTAACAACAGATCTCTTGTGTTGGAGGGGGTGGTTTGAGCGAACGTTCAGATATTGGTCAGTGTGGGTGGGTTTCCTATAGACACTGGTCTCCACCCTGTCGTCAGGGGTTCGGGAGATGAGAGTGTCCAGGAACGGGATCTTGCCTTCTGATTCAGTTTTGGAGTTGAACTGGATACTATCATCGATGGAATTCAAATGAGTGGTGAAGCTGTCAACCTCCGTCTCCTGTATGCGGGTCATGGTGTCATCCACATAGCGGTACCACATGCTGGGAGGGTTGGCAGCGGTCTCAAGGGCTACTTTTTCAAAATGTTCCATGTACAGATTGGCTACCACTGGGGATACTGGCAAACCCATGGCAGCTCCTTGTTTCTGCTGGTAAACTCATGGTTGAACGAGAAGTAGGTGCTAGTGAGGCATAGTTCCAACAGTTCTAGCACCTGTTCTGTAGAGAGTTCACACCGGTGATGAAGGTGGTAGTCATCCTCAATCTTCTCCCGAATAACTTGGAGAGCCTTGGGTACAGGGATGCTCTGAAGAGTGCACGTACATCATAGGAGACAAGTTTCTCCCCTGGAGCCAGTTGCTGGTTTTCCATCTTCTGTACAAAGTCTGTACTGTTGACTATGTGGTGCTCCGTCTGCCTGACTGAAGGTCCCAATACTTGTGTCAGGAATTTGGAGGCATTGTACATGACACTGCCAAGGCTGGACACAATGGGGCGGAGGGGGGCATCCCTCTTGTGTATCTTAGGTAATCCATATAGCTTAGGCGTGGATTCAGAAGTGGGGTAAAGTCGTTGGTAAAGACTAGGGGAGATAGAATCTTCTTTCTTCCATTTCTTTAGTAGATTGATAAGTTGGTTTTTCACTTTCTTCGTGGGGTCAGTCTCGAGTTTTTCATAGGTGTCTGTATCACTGAGAAGGGTCTGTACTTTCTTGTTGTATTCCTCTTTTGGTAACAAAACTGTGGTCCTACCTTTGTCAGCTGGAAGGATGACGATGCTGTCGTCCTGTCTCAGGTTCTTCAGGGCTTGTTTTTCCTCTCGTGAGATGTTCGACTTGGGTGGCTTACTGGACATTATGACTTTGACCACTTTGCTCCGTAGGCTGTCAGCTGTGGCTTGGTCTTTGATCTGGCTGCACGCTGCTTCAGTGGAAGCTACGATGTCCTTGACTGGAATTGATGTGGGCACAACACAGAAGTTAAGTCCTTTCTTCAGCACACTTGATTCACTGTCACTGAGAGCAGGTTGGAGAGATTGATAATCCATTTGTTGGTGTCTATGGCGTTGGAGGTAGGTAAGTTTTTGTTGGAATGTTGTTTTGGGCGAAAGCGTTGGAACTTGTCTCGTTGCCTGTGTTTACAAACATCGAACTCGTGCGCATGCGCGAGGCGGCATGAAGCTAAAATGTCGTCTGCTATTTCCTGTGGGAGGATTCTGTTAAGTTCCGCGTCTGTCTCTGGATTTCGTTATCAAGCCTGCGGATGTTATGGTCGCATTGTCTGATTCTTTCTTGGATCAAAAGCCGTTCAGCTTTCTTCAGGATCTGGGAAGCCTTGATTCCTTTCACACAAGTTTTTAAATGTAGGCTTGGGGAGTGGTCCGTTCATGTTGGCACCGAATGTTGAAATGTTTATGGTTTTGCCATCTGGCTAGTTTGAATTACCGTTTCTCCTGTTTCCTCACTGTCTTCAAGACTTCACGTCCATGTTGGCGAAATAAATAGGAATATAGGTTTCTGGATTCTGGATTCGACATTAGAAAAGTATTTAGACTCAGAATCAAAAACTTACTTTGAGAATTTTCCGACACGGTCCCCTGTCTCTTCAGCTCACTGTTGCTGTTGTGAAACGAGGCCTGGTGGGGCAATATCTGAACTTTCACTCCAACCACCCCCTCCAACTCAAGAGATCTGTTGTTAACACCCTCATGCACAGAGCCTCTGTACTGTGTTCCACTAAGGAGGAAGAGCTGAAAGAAGAAGAACACATCAAGACTGCCCTTTCCGCTAATAGATACCCTGCATGGATGTGGGACAACCCTCGAGTTCCTACCCTTCTTCTACAGATACGGACACTGTGAAAGTGGGGATCCCTTACATTAAAGGAGTTTCAGAGCGTCTGGCCAGGACCTTCCAACAACATGGATGCAAAGTGTTCCACAAACCCACCAATTCCCTATGCCAGCAACTGACCCATGTCAAAGACAAAACGGACCCCCTCAAGAGGTGTGGTGTAGTGTACCAGGTAGGGTGTCAAGACTGTGCCAATACCTTCATTGGCGAGACGGCAAGATCACTCACCACCCGTCTACAGGAACACCAAAACCGATCTACTTCTGCCATACATGAATTCCTACAAGCCGCTGGCTACAGTTTCAGCCCCCAAGAAACCAAGATCTTATCTACAGAGCCCTTCCTCACAAAAAGAAAAGTTAAAGAAGCCATTGAAATCAAGACTAGACGCCCCAGCCTGAACAGAGATCAAGGTTTTGAACTCCCCCCCCCCCCCCCCCCCCCCCATCTACAATCAGATCCTGACAACTTTTCACCCCACACAACAGTCGCCCCACCAGACCTCGCTGCCACAACAGCAACAGTGAGCTGAAGAAGACAGGGCGACCCTGTCGAAATATTCTCAAAGTAAGTTTTTGATTCTGAGTCTAAATACTTTTCTAACTGTGTTCCCCACCTTCACGTCTTTGGTGGGAGAAGAGGTGGTAGACACTACCAGGGATTCAGGAGCATCTGTCATTTTTCTAGATCAAGACCTGATCCAGGAAGATGCTGTACGAGGACCGATGTGTTCTGTGACTGGAATTGAGGCCAAGTTTACTTCACTGCGACCTATCGTAGTAGCTCATCTGTCAACACCGTACTTTGAAGGAAAGGTCTGGGTTGTCGGAGTGGAGAAACCTGCCTACCCACTCTTGATCGATAACACAGGTTTGAAGATGGGACATGCAGGGAGATTTCAACAGACCTTCCTGAACAGGTGTATGTGGGGATGGCCACGACCAGAGCTCAAGCTGAGAAACAGGCTCCACTTAAACCACTCCTTCGCCCGCTCGAGTTCGACAAGTTGGCAAACGTTTCCCCAGAGAAATTGAAAAGCCTCCAGGATAGAGACCCAACCTTGAACGAGATCAGAAAGAATATCAATGGACCTCCCAAGGAATGAAAGAATGGAAAGACTCATTTTCTGAGGAAGAAAGGACTTCTCAAGAGATGTTTTGAAGGGAAAGGCATGAAAGCTGAACAGCTGGTAGTCCCTCGGACTCTGAGAGACAATGTGCTTCAGTTGGGACATGATGCTCCCATGGCAGGCCATCTTGGCACCAAAAGGACCCTGGAAAGAATACGACAGGAGTTTTACTGGCCTGGGATGGAGAAGGACATTCGACAGTACTGTCGAACTTGCGATTTGTGCCAGCGAACTGTCCCAAAGGGGTATAACACCAGAGTTCCGTTGGGAAAAGTGCCTCTAGTCAAAACACCATTCCACAAGGTGGGAGTCGATTTGGTGGGACCCATTATTCCAGCATCCACCCGTGGACACCGGTATATCTTGGTAATGGTGGACTATGCGACCAGATACCCCGAAGCTACTTTACTCAAGTCAGTTGATGCACCGACAGTGGCCGAAGCCTTGTTGGCCATGTGGATGTGAACTGGAATACCCAAGCAGGTCCTATCCGATCAGGGACCCAGTTCATGTCCGATGTGATGGACGAAACGTTCAGGCTGTTAACATTCACCGACAGACCACGACGCCATACTACGCTCAAGCCAATGGTCTAGTGGAGCGCTTCAATGCGACCCTGAAGCAAATGTTGAGATTATGCCAAGAACAGCCAAAGGAATGGGACAGTAGTGTTGTTTGCATATCGCAAAGTCCCTCAAGAATCAGTGCGATTCTCCCCCTTTGAGTTGTTGTTTGGCCGCACCATTCGAGGACCTATGTCGGTCCTGAAAAAGATGTGGACCCAGGAAGGACGGAAGATGAAAGGCAGAAGTGGCGTACATACTCGACCTCAAGGAGCGTATCGCACAAACATGCGAGTTGGCATCATCCCACCTAAAACAGTCTCAGTCCTGATACAAGAGGAATTTTGACAAAAAGGCTCATGGCAGGTGGTTTGAGCCTGGAGATGAATCACAACTCCTCCTGCCCACGAAGCATAAGCTACAGTTAGCGTGGCAGGGACCTTTCAAGGTTGAAGAGCGTACGAGTGACTGGGACTATATTGTCAGTATCGGAGGGAAGAGTAGGCTGTACCACGCCAACCTTCTCAAGAGATACCAGAGACGAGAAAGGGTGCCCGCAGGGTTTTCACCTGTAGTGATCGAACCCATTGATGAAGCAGTGCTTGATCATCAAATTCCTCTCCTTCCATTGACTCCTGAAGAGACTTGGCAGGATGTAAAAATATCCACGAGCCTGCCTGCTGAACAGATGAAAGAGATACAATCTCTGTACGAGGAGTACTCAGACATCCTCATTGACTTACCCTTGCGATGCAACCTAGGGGAATGTTCGCTCACTCTGACCCAGAAGGAACCTATTAGGGTGAAGCAGTATCCCTTACCCCACTCCCAAGCATCGGTGGTCAAGGATGAAATCGATTCAATGCTAAAGAGGAGAGTTATCGAAAGGTGTCAGACACTCGTTTCTTTTTGAATGCATTCCTGGCAGAGAGAATGTGGAGGCTGACTATTTGAGTAGGACGGAAACATAGGAAGTTTTTCCACCTAGAGGAGAATCAAAGGATGGATTCCAGAGAAACCTGAAGGCGTAATTCTTTTTTTTGTTGTTGTTAGGGAGTTGTTAGGGCGGCTCAACCTTGAGCATAGGACAGGTTGGCTAACTTGTGCTCCGATAGCACGAAGCTTTTTGGGAGGGGGATATTGTCACGTTGTGATGTTTTTGTTGTTGTTTTTTTGCCAACTGTCTCTGCTCGAGAAATCTAGAGTGCGAAAGTGTGTGCAAGGCTTAATGTTCTCTTTTCATAGTTTTTTTTATTTTATTATTATCGTTCAGTTCGATCCAGGTTTGTCTCGTCTCACAGGTGCAGCACGTGTGTCCCGTGTTTTCCGTTACCTGTCGACTCTGTAGTGAGTAAAGTGATCTTCCCCTTATTGTGAATAGGAGAGAGAAGCAGACGACTTGGAGCAGTGCTTGGGGGCAGACGTATGTAGGTAGTTTGCTGTATGTGATGGGACCGCGTTCCCTCTTGAGTTCATAGAAAAGTTAAGTTTATTCTTTGGGATAAACTGGGTTTTGTGTGGCGGGACCTTGTTCCTGAGAACTCGAAGTTATATGGTAATGGTTGCCGTTGGGCTTCATTGATGTGAACAAAAAAAATGATTTTGAAAAGAATAACAGAGAGGGAACTACCTATATTTCTGCTCCTACAGGTCGTTGGAAGACCTGGGACTTTGTCTTTTTGTCTTTGTCTTGTCAAACAAGAGTCGGAAGGACTTCTTCGTGAGGCTTCATTTGCCTATGTGTTTGACTAAATGTTTCATATCACTGGTCTTTTTGGTGAGTAAACGTGGAGTTGAATTAAATTAATAGTACTAAAATAACCTTTTTTTTTTTGTTGCCGCATTAGGATAGACTCCTTATTTAATTTGTATTCTAAATTATAAATCTGTTTTCCTTCGTACATAGGATGCAGGTAAGGGAGTGGGCTTGTCCATGTTGGCACTCTGAATAAGTAGTGTTGTGTGGAAGGTTCGTTTTATTCCAAATTCATTATTTACCCATTGTTCTCATTTTCCAGTATATTTTGTTTGAAATTTCATGTTAAATCATTCGATTAATGTTGTAAATAATTTACACTACTATAAAAGAATACTGTGTAAATGTAAAATGGGTTTTTTTTTCCTTCCCACAAAGGGTGAAAGTCAGTTTCAGAAGAAATACTGTTTAAGCATAAAGGATAAAATTATGGATATGTTTTGAGAAAGAATTGGTTCTCCAAGCAGGAGGGTCATATTCTGTTGTAAAATAGTTATGTTTTCTTTTGAATTGTTAAATTCAAAATAAAGGCTGTTTCATGTGAGCCAGTTTGGTAAAAAGACTTTATTTCCGATAAGGGAAAATGGCAGCCTTATGTATTACGTGAGTGAGTGCTGAACGTTCTCATTAATATTCAACTCGTGGAAATGTATAGAGATGCGTAAGGGATTGTTTCGTGTTGCTTTGACTTTTGTTTAATGTACAGTAGAATCCGGTTATAAGAAAGTTAAGGGGAATTTTTTTTTGTTTCTTATAACCGAGTTTTCTTACAGCCGAGGTTTCTTATAATCAACAGTTCTAAAAAAAAATTTTAGAGTGTTTCTAATATCCAAGTTTTTGTTTGTTTTTGCTTTGGTTCTCTTTTTCTTTGCACGTTTCTGTAATTGTTAGTGTGTGTACGTCAGTGTTAGAAAGAGAGAGAGAGACATACAGACAGACAGAGATTGAAACACACACATACACAGAGACACGGAGAGAGACAAAGAGAGTCACACAGGGAAGAGAGAGAGAGAGAAGGCTTTTTGGTTTGATTTCTCAAGTAAACTTTGGCCTGTGACATAAAACTTCAAGTGTGTTTTCTTTTTCTCATCTCTCTCTCTCTCTCTCTCTCTCTCTCTCACACACACACACACACACACACACACACACACACATACACAAACGCATAAACACAATAGATGAGTAAAAATGCGACAAAGGAGAGCATAGATTTATTCTTGGAGCCATTGGCCGTCATGACATAGAGAAAGAGGGATCAACATTTTCGTGTGTGTATGATGTGGTGTGGAGAGAGAGAGAGATTTTTAGAATGCAACAGTAAATAGTTAAAGTCAACATAATCGTAAGGAAATTTCCCAGTATTAACAAATGCATAGGTGTCAACCCAGTTTTCCTCATTTTACAACTTCCCATATTGAAAAGTACTTTTTCCCATATTCCGAGCCCAAAAACTGTATACATTACGGAAAACACAAAAACATCAACAAAAACTGCTGTGAATACAATGTAATACTCAGTATCAGGCAGAACTTCTTGAAACAAATGGCTGTTTAAGACAGTTTATGAATAACAATAACACTTACCCATCCAACAGAATCTCCTCTTTCATTCCAGCAGAATGCATCACTTGAGACAGTTTGTAGATCAAATCACACACCCTATAGTAAAACACTAACAGTGATGCAGAATTAAAACTGTTTATAACCACATTGTTTACACACTCTTCCACTTTACCAACATCATGAGTCCATCAAAGTCACAAACCAATTTGTTCTATGCACTTTCCACTCCTGCCAACATCATTAGTCCACTGATGTCAGGAGTATATCTTTACTTACTGTGATCCCCAAAGGTTCTATTCCCAATCATACCAATTTCCCAAGAACACACAACCATTGTTCGTTCAACACTGTTACTTGCCAATGAGTTAATTATGTTAACCGTACTGCTTGGTGGCAGACTTGGCTGCCTGCAACAAGGGGGCTGAAGGGTTGATCTCAAAACATGACCGATCATGCGCTTAGTTCATTCCCGTTTCAGTGTTTAGAGTCCGTGTCGTCTACTATGAAAATTTGTTCACCTTGCAGTTTGCCTCAGTGATTTAAGATTTGCCCGTATAAATCAGTTTTACCTGTATTGAAACTTGTATACGGCCGTACAGACCTGAAATCGTAGGTTTCCCGTACAGCAATACGGGAAAACTGTATAGGTTGACACCTATGCAAATGCACCTATAAATAAATGAATCGCTTATTCTCGGACGAGTCCTCAGTCCAAAAGGTGTTTTAAACATAAACCATAACACACCAATGGCGCCACTGACGTCATCGTCGCTTTGCGACGGACATCCATGATGGTGTGTGTGTGTATGTGTGTGCTTACAAATATGCAAGTACATGTATATATTCTTAATTTTAACAAGAATGCATATAAATATGTTACCATATGTTGTATCTGGGGATTGCATCAGAGACAATACTATATCACACACTACAAAAGATTTATTTCAAGCCTTGTGTAGAGAATCGTCTTGAAATGCAGGTAGGAACTGTTTTATAATTTGTCATCGGAACAGAACTTGAAAGTTTGAAAGAGAGAGAGAGAGAGTGTGTGTGTGTGTGTACGCGCGCACGCGCACCCACACAAGTATTTACGAGCAGTATTTAACAGCGCTCAGCGATATTCTGAATGGGAGTTAACAGGTACTCACAAGTTGTAGGCTATTACATATTGATGCTCATCAAATGTGAAATGAACGAATGAATATGAACATAGCATGTGATTCCTTGATTATTCATCACATACGTGCACATGCGCGAGAAACAAAGACACAGAGAGAGAGGGAGGGAGGGAGTGATGGAGAGAGGGGGGAGAAAGTGTGTGTGTGTGAGAGGGGGGGAGGGAGGGAGGGAGTGATGGAGATTGGGGGAGAAAGTGTGTGTGTGTGTGTGTGAGAGAGAGAGAGAGAGATGGAAGAAGGGGTGGAGACAGTAACATAACATACCTCGCTTGGACAAACCATTGCAGAAGTTGATTGTCAATGTCCTCATGTTTCGCCTTCCTATTCTTTTGCTGTAGCTGCGGGTCAGTTGTACTGCCCAAGAACTGATTTTTGTATTTGTCCCTTTGTTTTACAATGTTGCACAGAGTAGCAAAAGGAATCTGAAATTCTTCAGCAATCAACGTCTTTTTCTTTTGCGGGTTTCTCTCCACAGCATCCAAAATTTCGATTTTTCGTTTCAGCAAAATTGCTTGTCTTTTGTGTTTGTCAGCCATCTTCACTTTACATTGTACAAAGCCTTGCCTTGCATTGAACATGCACTGGCGTGAAGAGAGAAACGGGGGGGGAGTTCAAACACCTCGTAATCAAGCGCCTGCGATTTGTCTAGCTTACATCCGGATATCCCATCTCTTAGGTGACATCAAAGGGCCCACATCCTGTCCCGCCAATTCCTGTGACCTGCATCATGGAATTGTTTTTTTTTGTTGTTGTTGTTTTTTAATATAGGTATGTGTAGGCCCACCGAGAAAATCTTTCGACAGCCGAGACTTTCTTACATCCGAGGAAAAGTTTCGCCAGGGTCAGCTAAACCTGTTTCTTACAAGTGAGTTTTCTTACAACCGAGTTTCTTACATCCAAGATATTTTAAGTAATGTTAAAGAATCCTCTCAGCAGGGGAAAACCATTTGATTTCTTATAGCCGAGTTTTCTTATAACTGAGTTTCTTATAACCGGATTCTACTGTATTTTGAAATGATTAATAATTCCATTGTTAAATAATTGCCGAGCATGTTCTGTTAGATGCTGCCTCCACCATTCGCAAGGCTTGGGGAATGGATGAAATTTGATTGATTGCTCATTGTTGTCTGATAGAGCTCAATTGTAGTAGGATAATGTGGGGTGCTTTGATCCCCGAATGGTTTCATTTCATATCATTTATTTTTGTATTACTCTCCCATGTTTACTTTAAAATATATGAGTGACATTATTCTTTGTCCTTGTAGTGGAAATATGTATATGAATGGAACGTGGGAAGCTGATTGCGTACATGGGAAAAGACATGGAGTACTCCTCTTTTATGTGTGTTGAAAATGTTTAAAGAGAATGAAGACTGAGGAAACCAAATGTCAAAAGAGTTATAGAGACAAGTTGATAAACTATTAAATATTTTAGGAAATGCAACAATGATTTAAAGGAAAAAATACAAAATATATATGGATGGATACGTAGCCATGTTTAATTTCATATAGTACGAACACTCGGTATTAAGAAAAGTATTTAAATTAAGGCCTGATCTCTCTGTTTTGTCTGTGCATTGTCTACAGCTCACATTTTAGGCAAAATATTTATGAGGTGAGAGTGATGTGTTGTACAGGAATGATCTTACCTTACCTGAGCTTACTTTACCTGACCTGACCCTACTTTACCTGACCTGACCCCTACTTTACCCGGTCTGACCTACTCTGGACTCCCTTATCACCGTTGACTGCCTCGCATGTGGCCGTGTCTGGGAAGGCCTGCGCTTGCCCGAGGAGGGGGCTGGAACACGTGGGCTGGCCCGGATGTCCTTCCCGCCTCGTCATCTACTCACCCTTGCTCTTGAGTGACTGCGATCAACGGTGTGGACCTGAGCGGCTCCATGCTCTGCCTTCTTCGATCCTGGGATTGACTGTTCTTACCTCTTCGTAACCCCGTGTCCGGTGCAGTGAGTAATGTGGGTGATGTGTCGGACAATAATAGGGTCAGGCGTTTTAGTTCATAAAACTGAAGTTTTTTTTCTCCCCTTTTCTGAGTGTTCTGGGTTTTCTTTTTTTTTCTCGATGTGTGTTCCCCTTTTGGGGAGACATGTGTAAGGGTGACGAATTACTATTGTAGAAAAGAGATTGTTGTTGGAGATTTTTTTTTATTTTTTTTTTTATTATTATTATTTAAGGCAGAAAGGAGTATTGTGGATTTTTTTTTTTTTTTTAAATGTTCATGAATAAGTAACTTATTTTGTTTCATTAATTGAAAGATGTAGAGATTTCTCCTTTTGTATCGGAGAGTGTTCATTTTTGCCTCCCAGGTTAGGGTTTGGGAAAAGTGATGGCCCTTTGACAACTTAACATAAAGTTGGTCCGTTTTCTCTTGGGCAGATTTTATTGCTTAGTCTGCCTGAGTGACACCCAGCTATTTATTAGCCTTGGTTATTTATAATTCTTTGGAGGGATATTTCTTCTCTCCCTTCAAATTGGGACTTCATTCTTTTTAAAAAAAAAAAAAAAAAGAAAAGAAAAGAAAAGAAACGGACCTACCTGGAAAATAGTTTTGTGTGTGTGTGAGAAAGTCGTTTGTAACGTAAAATGTTAATTGTAAATAAAACCGTACTTGTGATTCTTTCTGTACCTAAAACTGGTATAGGTAATAGAAAAAATTAATAGGGTAGGTTTAGGAGAATATTTTTCTTGTTTTAGTGAACTTCCAAATTTTCAATTTCAATTGTTAGAAATAGTTTTGTTCTAGTTAACTTATATTTTGAGAGAAAGTGAGTGAATGTGTATAAGGTTTTGTATATGTAATTGTCTGGAGACATTGAGAAGGATCAAGTAAGTTCAACTGAGGTATTGAACTTGTGGGCATGTTGAAGACCCCACTCAAGTCGCGTCATCGGCTTTGAATGTAAGAAAGTAGAACTCTTCTTGGTTGCGTAAAACTTTCACCTATTAATGAAAGTATGGGACCTAGTCCGGAGGATTTGTAAGATTGTATCGAAGACATTTGTTTTCGTGTTGTTGGTTACGAGTATAGCCCGTATGCTATTGGGAGGATAGTAAGAAATCCTGATTCTCCTAATTTGAGACTTAGCGTAGTTATAAGCAGTGACGGTCTATTTGTTTAATTTTGCAGGTGAGGCCGATTGTCCATTTTGCCCATGGTCCACAGTGATGGGTAGTGTTAGGCAGTAATATTTATAGAGTTACTGGTCAGATTTTTGGGTTCGGAAATTGTGAATAGTTTTCGGACATCAAGGTGCATGTTTGTGACTTTGTGATTTTGAGGATTCCTTTATTATGTGTAGTTCATTGTCTAGGTAAGGACTCTTGACACCGATTTGTGATATTAGGTGCTTTTGAATTTGTGATTTTCGCGGGTTTGTACGTGAAGAGTCCTTGTTCCACTGACAGTGATTGAGGATTTTTGGCATCGGTTTGCGTTTTTCTTTATACATTTTGAATCGGTGGTAGTTGTGAGCAGAAACTATAGCTTCTTCTTAGGCAGAGAGAAACCAATCTTGGAAAGGTATAGGGTAAACCTAACCAGAGACAATGGAATCAGATAGGAGGATCACTCATTCTGTCGTGGCACAGTCAGCCGGGTCAGGACGGACGACCAGTTCTGTGACAGTTCCTATGTCAACCGGAACTGCGGTATCCACTGTTGTAACCGTGAGCCCTACTCATCAGGAATCGGTCATGACTCCAACTTCGTCCAAGCGATATCCACTACCTCCTTCCCCAAGGTCAACCCTGCCCCCTAGCCACCCGGGTTTTCCTCCAGCCAGAACCTTGACACCATTTGGTCCACCTCCTTATGTCCGGACATTGCTGAGATCACCTTTCGTCGACATTCTTCCAGGAATGAGGCCTATGAGATCCTTTGAAAGAGAGGTTAGGGAGAGAGATAGGTTCAGATGGGAAGATAGGGAGAAAAAGTTCTGAAGGGAAGAAAGAGAAATTAGGAGGGAAGAACAAGAAGCTAACGAGAAGCGAGAAGAAAGAATCCGAAAGGAGGAAAGAGAAGAAACAGCAAGAATCCGAAAAGAAGAAAGAAGTGGCTGAAAGAATTAGAAGAGAAGAGAGAGAAGAAAGAGAGAAAATTTGAAGGGAAGAGAGGGAGGAGGCTGAGAGGAATCGTGTCATGACCCAACAAGTGCTGGAAGAGGCAAGATCCAAACATGCGTTGGAAATTGTGGGGGATACTAGATCGTACACAGCTCGAGAGAGGGGATCGGTCAGGGAAGGAATAGCTGGAGACTTTCGTGATCCTGTAAGAGAGATCGGGTTTCAGCCTCCCAAATTGCATATGCCGATGTATCACCAGAACGATGATATCGACGTGTACATTCAGCATTTTGAGGCCATAGCTGAATCCTGCTGGCTATCCGAAGATCAAAAGGCATTGTACCTCAAGAGCAATCTAACTGGAAAGGCGTGCGAAGCAATTGTTAATATCCCTTTCGATTGCACGTGTGCTAAATTGAAAGCAGCCCTGCGACAACGCATGCACATGACACCGCAAACGTACCGCAGGAGATTCAGAACGATAAACAAAGAATGAGAGGAAACTTTCGCGCAGTTCGGTGAGCGGTTGAGAAAGACCTTAAATTACTGGGTTGATACTTCTGGCATGACTCTGGAAGATGCCATTCTCCTGGAGCAGTTGGGAAATATCTCAACATCAGAGTTGAAGATGAAACTTGCAGAGGCCTGTCCCAAGTCATTCAGTGAGGCCCTGAGGATAGCCGAGGCATTCGCCAATGCACGGTGAGGGTTCCACTTTGATAGGTTGTGTAAAACACCAAAGTTCCCTACAAGTTCTGACCAAATGCCCAAGGATGTTCCTTTGCAGAAGACTGTACATGAACCCAAGGAACAGAAGACCTTCCAACCAAGGAAATGTTTCTTGTGTGGGTCGCCTAACCACCTAAGGAGTATCTGCTCGCAGTCCATGCAAGGTAAAGGAACTGCAACCTTCGTTCTATCTTCAGAAGCCCAAGTGTCCCATGGGGCAACAGTATTGCTTGAAGAACCTGTGTTCTCCAAATAGGAATATAGGTTTCTGGATTCTGGATTCGACGTTAGAAAAGTATTTAGACTCAGAATCAAAAACTTACTTTGAGAATATTTCGACACGGTCGCCCTGTCTTCTTCAGCTCACTGTTGCTGTTGTGGCAGCGAGGTCTGGTGGGGCGACTGTTGTATGGGGTGAAGAGTTGTCAGAATCTGATTGTAGATGGGGGGAAGTTCAAAACCTTGATCTCTGTTCAGGCTGGGGCGTCTAGTCTTGATTTTGATGGCTTGTTTAACTTTTCTTTTGTGAGAAAGGGCTCTGTAGATAAGATCTTGGTTTCTTGGGGGCTGAAACTGTGGCCAGTAGCTTGTAGGCGTTTGTGTATGGCAGAAGTAGATCGGTTTTGGTGTTCCTGTAGACGGGTGGTGAGTGGTCTTGCTGTCTCGCCAATGAAGGTATTGGCACAGTCTTGACACCCTACCTGATACACTACACCACACTGCTTGAGGGGGTCCGTTTTGTCTTTGACATGGGTCAGTTGCTGGCGTAGGGAATTGGTGGGTTTGTGGAACACGTTGCATCCATGTTGTTGGAAGGTCCTGGTCAGACGCTCTGAAACTCCTTTAATGTAAGGGATCCCCACTTTCACACTGTCCGTATCTGTAGAAGAAGGGTAGGGAACTCGAGGGTTGTCCCACATCCATGCAGGGTATCCATTAGCGGAAAGGGCAGTCTTGATGTGTTCTTCTTTCAGCTCTTCCGCCTTAGTGGAACACAGTACAGAGGCTCTGTGCATGAGGGTGTTAACAACCGATCTCGTGTGTTGGAGGGGGTGGTTGGTGTGAAAGTTCAGATATTGGTCAGTATGGATGGGTTTCCTATAGACACTGGTCCCCACCCTGTCGTCAGGGGTTTGGGAGATGAGTGTCCAGGAACGGGATCTTGCCTTCTGATTCATTCAATGGAATTCAAATGAGTGGTGAAGCTGTCAACCTCCGTCTCCTGTATGTGGGTCATGGTGTCATCCACATAGTGGTACCACATGCTGGGAGGGTTGGCAGCAGTCTCAAGGGCTACTTTTTCAAAATGTTCCATGTACAGATTGGCTACCACTGGGGATACTGGCAAACCCATGGCAGCTCCTTGTTTCTGCTGGTAAACTCATGGTTGAACGAGAAGTAGGTGCTAGTGAGGCATAGTTCCAACAGTTCTAGCACCTGTTCTGTAGAGAGTTCACACGGTGACGAAGGTGGCAGTCATCCTCAATCTTCTTCCGAATAACTTGGAGAGCCTTGGGTACAGGGATGCTCGTGAAGAGTGCACGTATATCATAGGAGACAAGTTTCTCCCCTGGAGCCAGTTGCTGGTTTTCCCATCTTCTGTACAAAGTCTGTACTGTTGACTATGTGGTGCTCGGTCTGCCCGACTGAAGGTCCCAATACTTGTGTCAGGAATTTGGAGGCATTGTACATGACACTGCCAAGGCTGGACACAAAGGGGCAGAGGGGGGCATCCTTCTTGTGTATCTTAGGTAATCCATACAGCTTAGGCATGGATTCAGAAGTGGGGTAAAGTCGTTGGTAAAGACTAGGGGAGATAGAATCTTCTTTCTTCCATTTCTTTAGTAGATTGGTAAGTTGGTTTTTCACTTTCTTCGTGGGGTCAGTCTTGATGTTTTCATAGGTGTCTGTATCACTGAGAAGGGTCTGTACTTTTTTGTTGTATTCCTCTTTTGGTAACAAAACTGTGGTCCTACCCTTTGTCAGTTGGAAGGATGACGATGCTGTCGTCCTGTCTCAGGTTCTTCAGGGCTTGTTTTTCCTCTCATGAGATGTTCGACTTGGGTGGCATACTGGATTTAATGACTTTGACCACTTTGCTCCGTAGGCTGTCAGCTGTGGCTTGGTCTTTGATGTGGCTGCACGCTGCTTCAGTGGAAGCTACGATTCCTTGACTGGAAGGGATGTGGGCGCAACACAGAAGTTAAGTCCTTTCTTCAGCACACTTGATTCACTATCACTGAGAGCACGGTTGGAGAGATTGATAATCCATTTGTTGGTGTCCTATGGCGTTGGAGGTAGGTAAGTTTTTTGTTGGAATGTTGTTTTCGGCGAAAGCGTTGGAACTTGTCTCGTTGCCTGTGTTTACAAACATCGAACTCGTGTGCATGCACGAGGCGACATGAACCTAAAATGTCTCTGCTATTTCCTGTGGGAGGATTCTGTTAAGTTCCACGTCTGTCTCTCGATTTCGTTATCGAGCCATGCGGATGTTATGGTCGCATTGTCTGATTCTTTCTTGGATCAAAAGCCGTTCAGCTTTCTTCAAGATCTGGGAAGCCTTGATTCCTTTCACACAAGTTTTTAAATGTAGGCTTGGGGGAGTGGTCCGTTCACGTTGGCACCGAATGTTGAAATGTTTATGGTTTTGCCATCTGGCTGGTTTGAATTGCCGTTTCTCCTGTTTCCTCACTGTCTTCAAGACTTCACGTCCATGTTGGCGAAATAAATAGGAATATAGGTATTCTGGATTCGACATTAGAAAAGTATTTAGACTCAGAATCAAAAACATTGAGAATATTTCGACAGGGTCGCCCTGTCTTCTTCAGCTCATTGTTGCTGTTGTGGCACTGAGCCACGGGTGGCCAACTGTGTGTGCTGCCACAACAGCAACAGTGAGCTGAAGAAGACAGGGCGACCCTGTCGAAATATTCTCAAAGTAAGTTTTTGATTCTGAGTCTAAATACTTTCCTAATGTCGAATCCAGAATCCAGAAACCTATATTCCTATTTATTTCGCCAACATGGAGTGAAGTCTTGAAGACAGTGAGGAAACAGGAGAAATCAGAAAATTGCAAACATGCCAGATCGGTAAAACCATAAACAGATACGACATTTCGTCCCAACTGAGACGACACTCCCCCTCGCCTCCCAGTCATTTTAAAACGTGTGAAAGGAATTCCAAGGCTTCCCAAACAATTGCAACAAAGCAACCTTACTACCTCCAACGAAAAACCAACAAATGCGATATAACTCCACCATGCTCGATAACGAAAGCCGAGAGACAGACGCGGAACTTAACAGAATCCTCCCACAGGAAATAGCAGACGACATTTTAGCTTCATGCCGCCTCGTGCATGCGCACGAGTTCGATGTTTGTAAACACGGGCAACGAGACAAGTTCCAACGCTTTCGCCGAAAACAACATTCCAACGAAAACTTACCTACCTCCAACGCCATAGACATCAACAAATGGATTATCAATCTCTCCAACCATGCTCTCAGTGACAGTGAATCAAGTGTGCTGAAGAAAGGACTTAACTTCTGTGTTGCGCCCACATCATTCCAGTCAAGGACATCGTAGCTTCCACTGAAGCAGCGTGCAGCCACATCAAAGACCAAGCCACAGCTGACAGCCTACGGAGCGAAGTGGTCAAAGTCATAAAGTCCAGTAAGCCACCCAAGTCGAACATCTCACGAGAGGAAAAACAAGCCCTGAAGAACCTGAGACAGGACGACAGCATCGTCATCCTTCCAGCTGACAAAGGTAGGACCACAGTTTTGTTACCAAAAGAGGAATACAACAAGAAAGTACAGACCCTTCTCAGTGATACAGACACCTATGAAAAACTCAAGACTGACCCCACGAAGAAAGTGAAAAACCAACTTATCAATCTACTAAAGAAATGGAAGAAAGAAGAATCTATCTCCCCTAGTCTTTACAAACGACTTTACCCCACTTCTGAATCCACGCCTAAGCTGTATGGATTACCTAAGATACACAAGAAGGATGCCCCCCTCTGCCCCATTGTGTCCAGCCTTGGCAGTGTCATGTACAATGCCTCCAAATTCCTGACACAAGTATTGGGACCTTCAGTCGGGCAGACCGAGCACCACATAGTCAACAGTACAGACTTTGTACAGAAGATGGAAAACCAGCAACTGGCTCCAGGGGAGAAACTTGTCTCCTATGATGTACGTGCACTCTTCAGAGCATCCCTGTACCCAAGGCTCTCCAAGTTATTCGGAGAAGATTGAGGACGACTGCCACCTTCATCACCGGTGTGAACTCTCTACAGAACAGGTGCTGAACTGTTGGAACTATGCCTCACTAGCACCTACTTCTCGTTCAACCATGAGTTTACCAGCAGAAACAGGAGCATGCCATGGGTTTGCCAGTATCCCCAGTGGTAGCCAAACTGTACATGGAACATTTTGAAAAAGTAGCCCTTGAGACGCTGCCAACCCTCCCAGCATGTGGTGCCGCTATGTGGATGACACCATGACCCACATACAGGAGACAGAGGTTGACAGCTTCACCACTCACTTGAATTCCAACGATGATAGTATCCAGTTCACCTCCGAAACTGAATCAGAAGGCAAGATCCCGTTCCTGGACACTCTCATCTCCCGAACCCCTGACGACAGGGTGGAGACCAGTGTCCATAGGAAACCCACCCACACTGACAAATATCTGAACTTTCACTCCAACCACCCCCTCCAACACACGAGATCTGTTGTTAACACCCTCATGCACAGAGCCTCTGTACTGTGTTCCACTAAGGAGGAAGAGCTGAAAGAAGAAGAACACATCAAGACTGCCCTTTCCGCTAATGGATACCCTGCATGGATGTAGGACAACCCTCGAGTTCCCTACCCTTCTTCTACAGATACGGACAGTGTGAAAGTGGGGATCCCTTACATTAAAGGAGTTTCAGAGCGTCTGGCCAGGACCTTCCAAAAACATGGATGCAACGTGTTCCACAAACCCACCAATTCCCTACGCCAGCAACTGACCCATGTCAAAGACAAAACGGACCCCCACAAGAGGTGTTGTGTAGTGTATCAGGTAGAGTGTCAAGATTGTGCCAATACCTTCATTGGCGAGACAGCAAGACCACTCAACCACCCATCTACAGGAACACCAAAAGCTGATCTACTTCTGCCATAAACGAACGCCTACAAGCTACTGGCCACAGTTTCAGCCCCCAAGAAACCAAGATCTTATCTACAGAGCCCTTCCTCACAAAAAGAAAAGTTAAAGAAGCCATCAAAATCAAGACTAGACGCCCCAGCCTGAACAGAGATCAAGGTTTTGAACTTCCCCCCATCTACAATCAGATCCTGACAACTTTTCACCCCACACAAGTCACCCCACCAGACCTCGCTGCCACAACAGTAACAGTGAGCTGAAGAAGACAGGGCGACCCTGTCGAAATATTCTCAAAGTAAGTGTTTGATTCTGAGTCTAAATACTTTTCTAACTGTGTTCCCCACCTTCGCGTCTTTGGTGGAGAAGAGGTGGTAGACACTATCAGGGATTCAGGAGCATCTGTCGTTTTTCTAGATCAAGACCTGATCCCGGAAGATGCTGTACGAGGACCGATGTGTTCTGTGACTGGAATTGAGGCCAAGTTTACTTCACTGCGACCTATCGCAGTAGCTCATCTGTCAACACCGTACTTTGAAGGAAAGGTCTGGGTTGTCGGAGTGGAGAAACCTGCCTACCCACTCTTGATCGGTAACACAGGTTTGAAGATGGGACATGCAGGGAGATTTCAACAGACCTTCCTGAACAGGTGTATGTGGGGATGGCCACGACCAGAGCTCAAGCTGAGAAACAGGCTCCACTTAAACCACTCCTTCGCCTGCTCGAGTTCAATAAGTTGGCAAACGTTTCCCCAGAGAAATTGAAAAGCCTCCAGGATAGAGATCCAACCTTGAATGAGATCAGAAAGAATATCAATGGACCTCCCAAGGAATGAAAGAATGGAAAGACTCATTTTCTGAGGAAGAAAGGACTTCTCAAGAGATGTTTTGAAGGGAAAGGCTTGAAAGCTGAACAGCTTGGTAGTCCCTCGGACTCCGAGAGACAATGTGCTTCAGTTGGGACATGATGCCCCCATGGCAGGCCATCTTGGCACCAAAAGGACCCTGGAAAGAATACGACAGTTTTACTGGCCTGGGATGGAGAAGGACATTCGACAGTACTGTCGAACTTGCGATGTGTGCCAGCAAACTGTTCCAAAGGGGTATAACACCAGAGTTCCACTGAGAAAAGTGCCTCTAGTCAAAACACCATTCCACAAGGTGGGAGTCGATTTGGTGGGACCCATTATTCCAGCATCCACCCCTAGACACCGGTGTATCCTGGTAATGGTGGACTATGCGACCAGATACCCTGAAGCTACTTTACTCAAGTCAGTCGACGCACCGACATTGGCCGAAGCGTTGTTGGCCATGTGGACGCGAACTGGAATACCCGAGCAGGTTCTATCCGATCAGGGGACCCAGTTCATGTCCGATGTGATGGACGAAACGTTCAGGCTGTTAACATGCACCGACAGACCACGACGCCTTGCTACACTGAAGCCAATGGTCTAGTGGAGCGCTTCAACGCGACCCTGAAGCAAATGTTGAGATTATGCCAAGAACAGCCGAAGGAATGGGACAGATACATCCTGGGAGTGTTGTTTGCATATCGCGAAGTCCATCCAGAATCAGTGCGATTCTCCCCCTTTGATTGTTGTTTGGCTGCACCGTTCGAGGACCTATGTCGGTCCTGAAAAAGATGTGGACCCAGGAAGGGACGGAAGATGAGAGAAAGGCAGAAGTGGTGTACATACTCGACCTCAAGGAACGTATCGCACAAACATGCGAGTTGGCATCATCCCACCTAAAACAGTCTCAATCCCGATACAAGAGGAATTTTGACAAAAAAGGCTCATGGAAAGCGGTTTGAGCCTGGAGATGAAGTACTACTCCTCCTGCCCATGAAGCATAATAAGCTACAGTTAGCGTGGCAGGGACCTTTCAAGTTTGAAGACTGGGATTATATTGTCAACATTTGGGGGAAGAGTAAGCTGGGGGAAGAGTAAGCTGTACCACGCCAACCTTCTCAAGAGATACCAGAGACGAGAAAGGGGGCATGCAGGGTTTTCACCAGTGGTGATGGAACCCATTGAGGAAGCACCAGTGCTCGATCATCAAATTCCTCTCCTTCCATTGACTCCTGAAGAGACTTGGCAGGATGTGAAAATATCCACAAGCCTGCCTGCTGAACAGATGAAAGAGATACAATCTCTGTACGAGGAGTACTCAGACATCCTCATTGACTTACCCTTGCGATGCAACCTAGGGGAATGTTCGCTCACTCTGACCCAGAAGGAACCTATTAGGGTGAAGCAGTATCCCTTACCCCACTCCCAAGCATCGGTGGTCAAGGATGAAATCGATTCAGTGCTAAAGAGGAGAGTTATCGAAAGGTGTCAGTCACTCGTTGGTTTTCGAATACATTCCTGGCAGAGAGAATGTGGAGGCTGACTATTTGAGTAGGATGGAGACATAGGAAGTTTTTCCATCTAGAGGAGAATCAAAGGATCGATCCCAGAGAAACCTGAAGGCGTAATTCTTTTTGTTGTTGTTGTTAGGGAGTTGTTAGGGCGGCTCAACCGCAAGCATAGGACAGGTTGGCTAGCTTGTGCTCGGAGATTTTTTTTTTTTTTTTTTTTTGCCAACTGTCTCTGCTCGGAGAAATCTAGAGTGCGAAAGTGTGTGCAAGGCTTAATGTTCTCTTTTAATATATTTTTTTTTAATTATTGTTAAGTTCGATCCAGGTTTGTCTCATCTCACAGGTGCAGCACGTGTGTCCCATGTTTTCCGTTACCTGTCGACTCTGTAGTGAGTAAAGTGATCTTCCCCTTATTGTGAATAGGAGAGAGAAACAGACGACTTGGAGCAGTGTTTGCGGGCAGACGTATGTAGGTAGTTTGCTATATGTGATGGGACCACGTTCCCTCTTGAGTTCGTAGAAAAGTGAAGTTTATTCTTTGGGATAAACTGGGTTTTGTGTGGCGGGACCTTGTTCCTGAGAACTCAAGTTATATGATAATGGTTGCCGTTGGGCTCCTTTGATGTGAAGAAAAAAAAAAGATTTTGAAAAGAATAACCAAGAGGGAAATACCTATATTTCTGCTCCTTGAGGTCGTTGAAACACCTGGGACTTTGTCTTTTCGTCTTTGTCTTGTCAAACAAGAGTCCGAAGGACTTCTTCGTGAGGCTTCATTTGCCTATGTGTTCGACTAAATGTTTCTTATCACTGGTCTTTTTGGTGAGTAAACGTGGAGTTTAATTAAACTAATAGCACTAAAATAACCTTTTTTTTTTGTTGCCGCATTAGGATAGACTCCTTATTTAATTTGTATTCTAAATTATAAATCTGTTTTCCTTCGTACATAGGATGCAGGTAAGGGAGTGGGCTCGTTCGTGTTGGCACTCTGAATAAGTAGTGTTGTGTGGAAGGTTTGTTTTATTCCAAATTCATTATTTACCCATTTTTCTCATTTTCCAGTATATTTTGTTTGAAATTTATGTTAAATCATTCGATTTATGTTGTAAATAATTTACACTAGTATAAAAGAATACTGTGTAAAATGTTTTTTTTTCTTCCCACAAAGGGCGGAAGTCAATTTCAGAAGAAATACTGTTTAAGTATAAAGGATAAAATTATGGATATGTTTTGAGAAAAGAATTGGTTCTCCAAGCAGGAGGGTCATATTCTGTTGTAAAATAGTTATGTTTTCTTTTGAATTGTTAAATTCAAAATAAAGGCTGTTTCATGTGAGTCAGTTTGGTAAAAAGACTTTATTTCCGATAAGGGAAAATGGCAGCCTTATGTAGTACGTGAGTGCTGAACGTTCTCCTTAATATTCAACTCATGGAAGAGTATAGAGATGCGTAAGGGATTGTTTCGTGTTGCTTTGACTTTTGTTTAATGTATTTTGAAATGATTAATAATTCCATTGTTAAATAATTGCCGAGCACATTCTGTTAGATGCTGCCTCCACCATTCGCAAGGCTTGGGGAATGGATGAAATTTGATTGATTGCTCATTGATGTCTGATAGAGCTCAGCTGTAGTAAGATAATGTGGGGTGCTTGATCCCCTAATGGTTTCATTTCATATAATTTATTTTTGTATTACTCTCCCATGTTTACTTTAAAATATATGAGTGACATTATTCTTCGTCCTTGTAGTGGAAATATGTATATGAATGGAACGTGGGAAGCTGATTGCCTACATGGGAAAAGACGTGGAGTACTCCTCTTTTATGTGCGTTGAAAATGTTTAAAGAGAATGAAGACTGAGGAAACCAAATGTCGAAAGAGTTATAGACACAAGTTGATAAACTATTACATATTTTAGGAAATGCAACAATAATTTAAAGGAAAAAAATACAAAATATATATGGATGGGTACGTAGCCATGTTTAATTTCATATAGTACGAACACTCGGTATTAAGAAAAGTATTTAAATTAAGGCCTGATCTCTCTGTTTTGTCTGTGCATTGTCTACAGCTCACATTTTAGGCAAAATATTTGAGTTGAGAGTGATGTGTTGTACAGGACTGATCTTACCTTACCTGAGCTTACTTTACCTGACCTGACCCCTACTTACCCGGTCTGACCTACTCTGGACTCCCTTGTCACCGTTGACTGCCTCGCATGTGGCCGTGTCTGGGAAGGCCTGCACTTGCCTGAGGAGGGGGCTGGAACGTGTGGGCTGGCCCGGATATCCTTCCCGCCTCGTCATCTACTCGCCCTTGCTCTTGAGTGACTGCGATCAACGGTGTGGACCTGAGCGGCTCCATGCTCTGCCTTCTTCGATCCTGGGATTGACTGTTCTTACCTCTTCGTAACCCTGTGTCCGGTGCAGTGAGTAATGTGGGTGATGTGTCAGACAATAATAGGGTCAGGCCTTTTAGTTCATAAAACTAAAGCTTTTTTTCTCCCCTTTTCTGAGCGTTCTGGGTTTTCTTTTTTTTTCTCAGTGTGTGTTCCCCTTTTGGGGAGACATGTAAGGGTGACAAATTAATATTGTAGAAAAGAGATTGTTGTTGGAGATTCTTTTTTTTATTATTATTATTTAAGGCAGAAAGAAGTATTGTGGATTTTTTTTTTATGTACATGAATAAGTAACATTTGGTTTCATTAATTGAAAGATGTAGAGATTTCTCCTTTTGTATCAGTGTGTTAATTTTTGCCTCTCAGGTTAGGGTTTGGGAAAAGTGATGGCCCTTTGACAACTTAACATAAAGTTGGTCCATTTTCTCTTGGGCAGATCTTATTGCTTAGTCTGCCAGAGTGACACCCAGCTATTTATTAGCCTTGGTTACTTAATTCTTTGGAGGGATATTTCTTCTCTCCCTTCACTTGTTTTCCCCTGGTCGATTTTTGGGGAATTTATTGTTCAAATTGGGACTTAGTTTGTTTTTTTTTTCAAAAAAGAAAAGAAAGGGACCTACCTGGAAAATGGCGGGGTTTTTTTGTGTGTGAGAAAGTCGTTGGTAATGTAAATCGTTAATTGTAAATAAAACCGTACTTGTGATGTCGTCTCCTGTTGTATTTTATTAGTCGATCTGAGTGTGCATCATCATCAGCCCAGCTTTTCCCTTGAACTATAAATCACGTGACTTTACCCGTGTGACAAGTGACATGTCTGACCATCCCATATAGTCTGTACTGTAAACTGTCATGTCTGATAAGAATATAGGTTTCTGGATTCGACATTAGAAAAGTAGTTACAGACTCAGAATCAAAAAACTTACTTGGAGAATATTTCAACAGGGTCACCCTGTCTTCTTCAGCTCACTGTTGCTGTTGTGGCAACGAGGCTTGATGGGACGACTGTTGTGGGGGGGTGGGGGGGGGGGGGTGAACGGTTGTCAAGATCTGATTGTAGATGGGGGGAGTTCAAAGCCTTGATCTCTGTTCAGGCTGGGGCGTCTGGTCTTCATTTCGATGGCTTCTTTAACTTTTCATTTTGTGAGGAAGGGCTCTGTAGATAAGATCTTGGTTTCTTGGGGCTGACTGAAACTGTGGCCTGTGGCTTGTAGATGTTCATGTATGGCAGAAGTAGATCGGTTTTGGTGTTCCTGTAGACGGGTAGTGAGTGGTCTTGCTGTCTCGCCAATGTAGGTATGGGTACAGTCTTGACACCCTACCTGGTACACTACACCACACTGCTTGAGGGGGTCCGTTTTGTCTTTGACATGGGTCAGTTGCTGGCGTAGGGAGTTGGTGGGTTTGTGGAACACTTTGCATCCATGTTGTTGGAAGGTCCTGGCTAGACGCTCTGAGACCCCTTTGATGTAAGGGATCCCCACTTTCACAGTGTCCGTATCTGTAGAAGAAGGGTAGCGAATTCGAGGGTTGTCCCACATCCATGCAGGGTATCCATTAGCGGAAAGGGCAGTCTTGATGTGTTGTTCTTCTTTCAGCTCTTCCTCCTTAGTGGAAACACAGTACAGAGGCTCTGTGCATGAGGGTGTTGACAACAGATCTCTTGTGCTGGAGGGAATGGTTAGAGTGAAAGTTCAGATATTGGTCAGTGTGGCTGGGTTTCCCATAAACGGTGGTCTCCACCCTGTCGTCATGGGTTCGGGTGATGAGTGTGTCCAGGAACGGGATCTTCGCTTCTACTTCAGTTTTGGAAGTGAATTGGATACTGTCGTCGATGGAGTTCAGGTGGGTGGTGAAGCTGTCAACCTCCGTCTCCAGTATGCGGGTCATGGTGTCATCCACATAGCGGTACCACATGCTGGGGAGGATTGGCAGCAGTCTCAAGGGCTACTTTTTCAAAATGTTCCATGTACAGGTTGGCTACCACTGGAGATACTGGCGAACCCATGGCAGCTCCTTGTTTCTGCTGGTAGAACTCATGGTTAAATGAAAAATAGGTGCTAGTGAGGCACAGTTTCAACAGTTCTAGCACCTGTTTGTAGTGAGTTCACACGGGTGACAAAGGTGGTAGTCATCCTCAATCTTCTCCCGAAGAATTAGTATTCGGGAGAAGATTGAGGATGACTACCACCTTTGTCACCCGTGTGAACTCACTACAAACAGGTGCTAGAACTGTTGAAACTGTGCCTCACTAGCACCTATTTTTCATTTAACCATGAGTTCTACCAGCAGAAACAAGGAGCTGCCATGGGTTCGCCAGTATCTCCAGTGGTAGCCAACCTGTACATGGAACATTTTGAAAAAGTAGCCCTTGAGACTGCTGCCAACCCTCCCAGCATGTGGTACCGCTATGTGCATGAGACCACGACCCGCATACAGGAGACGGAGGTTGACAGCTTCACCACCCACCTGAATTCCATCGACGACAGTATCCAATTCACTTCCGAAACTGAAGTAGAAGCTTAGATCCCGTTCCTGGACACACTCATCACCCGAACCCATGACGACAGGGTGGAGACCACTGTTAATGGGAAACCCAGCCACACTGACCAATATCTGAACTTTCACTCTAACCACCCCCTCCAGCACAAGAGATCTGTTGTCAACACCCTCATGCACAGAGCCTCTGTACTGTGTTTCCACTAAGGAGGAAGAGCTGAAAGAACAACAACATATCAAGACTGCCCTTTCCGCTAATGGATACCCTGCATGGATGTGGGACAACCCTCGAATTCGCTACCCTTCTTCTACAGATACAGACACTGTGAAAGTGGGGATCCCTTACATCAAAGGGGTCTCAGAGCGTCTAGCCAGGACCTTCCAACAACATGGATGCAAAGTGTTCCACAAACCCACCAACTCCCTACGCCAGCAACTGACCCATGTCAAAGACAAAATGGACCCCCTCAAGCAGTGTGGTGTAGTGTACCAGGTAGGGTGTCAAGACTGTACCCATACCTACATTGGCGAGACAGCAAGACCACTCACCACCCGTCTACAGGAACACCAAAACCGACCTACTTCTGCCACACATGAACATCTACAAGCCACAGGCCACAGCTTCAGCCCCCAAGAAACCAAGATCTTATCTACAGAGCCCTTCCTCACAAAAAGAAAAGTTAAAGAAGCCATCGAAATGAAGACCAGACGCCCCAGCCTGAACAGAGATCAAGGCTTTGAACTCCCCCCATCTACAATCAGATCTTGACAACCGTTCACACCCCCCCCCCCCCCCCCCCACCACAGTCGTCCCATCAAGCCTCATTGCCACAACAGCCACAGTGAGCTGAAGAAGACAGGGCGACCCTGTCGAAATATTCTCCAAGCAAGTTTTTTGATTTCTGAGTCTGTAACTACTTTTCTAATGACATGTCTGATCATCTTCCTATTGTCTGTGCACTTTAAACTGTTCGTGTACTGTAAACTGAAACGCCTGATCATCTATACAAAATTCAGTTAATTGGTAGTAAAACATACACTGGAACATATGTCTGAGTGTACTAAAAGCCTGTGGGTGCTAAAGTGACCACCTTTATGAACGAGTGTGTGCATGATTGTGGGTGCGTGTGTGCATGTCTGTGAACGCAAGTAGTTAGCTTCGTCTCCAACAGCTTCAGTTAACTTGCTGAAAACTGGCTGTTTTTCCCCTTTACTTTCCCACAGGACTGACCATCTGTCAGGGTTATTAAAAAAAATCACTGAAAAGAAAAAAAACTGTGAGAAAAAAGGACATAAAACTTTCAGAACTGGTTAAAAACATATTGAGTGAGTTGGGATGAAAATATTAAACTACCTACCTTTATCTTTCAGCTTCTAGACCCAGGTGAAAAATATCTTCTTTTTTTTCCCCAATCCAAATTGACACAGGCAGATGTCTAGTATATGTATCCAGGAGGCTCTGTCTTTGAAACAGTCAGTTCACTCACAAAATAAACCCAAGAAATGTCCAAATATGATTGTTGATTCATTTTATAGTCTACAGGGCACTTTATGATCCACTAACATTAACACACACAAAAAAAAACCCTACAAACTTACACCATCACACTATATACACGCTGGCTTGCTTGCTACACTAATAATGAAAATAATTTTTGAAAATGAAAGCATGTCTGTCGCACAGGATGAGGGTCAGGGTTGAATGGTGGAAGAAAAGCTTTTCCCACCCCTTCACGGTCTTGCTGTTCAGTGGTGTCTCAGCCGGTCCACTTCTGTCCACCCCTGTCCACCCCAGCCATGTCCTGAATGTTGTCTTGGGCAGCTAGAGGTTTCCTGAACTGCCTACAACTTAATGGTCACATCTGTCATGGTGTAGGAATTGACCTTAGTGGTGATGACATGGACTGGCTTCCTATCCATAAACTGCAGAACTACAACAGCACCTGACACAACAGTACAATAAATCATTATCATTATCTATATAAAAAAAAAAAATGTTTTACTTTTTATTTTACTCACCCAGGCTGTCTCCGGAAAATATAGATAATGTCGATATGCAAAAATTATCATTGTCTTTACTTTCATAAGTGTGTGTGTGTGCACATGTGTGAGTGTGTAATGATGTGTACGCATATATATGTGTGAGTGACATTAAAAAATGGAAAAAAAAAAACATGAACAGTAATAGGAGCTATAACATAATAAAATGTACACACCTTGCTGGAGAGCCTGGACTTGACCACATGGTGGCGGACGATGCGTTTTCAGCTGGAAAAAAAACAACTGAAATAGGCGTGGAATTCTTGTGATGTGAGCAAGCCATGTTTCACCAGTGAAAGGTGGCACGGCAGGAACAAATCAAAAATCTTGATGCCAGTCTTGAATCATGAACCGCAAAAAGTCTTCCTGTGTCATGGCCGGCACATTCTCTCCTCTCTGCTCGGCCTGTGCTGCGCGATTGTTATCACCACCACCCCTCTTCACCCTATCACTCGCCTCGGCTATCAGTGCCGCCAGTTCCAGTTCAGAATCTGAACTACTCTCGCCTCCACTTTCAATAAAATCTTTATCACTGTCGTCAAAGTCTTCCTCAAAGTTTGAACCTTCAGTCTGTGGTAATTCTAACACTTCTAAGGCCGTGAAACGCTGACTATGATGACTTCTCACCGGGCTTTGCTGTCAAGTAGTACCAAGTTGAGACGCCATTGTTGACATGCATTGAACACATGGTCAGTGACTTCCAAAAACACCCTGTGGCTCGCTCGCCCAGCAAAAATTTCTGCAACCATTGCTTGCTTTGGAACGGGGAAAGGTCAGTGAATATTCTAATTAGGTTAACACGTCATCTGCGAGGCGGGTGCCAGCCCAAAAATTCAAATGGTACAAAAGCCCCAACAACGGCCCTTCATCCCAAGTGAATTAAGGCATGTGATTATTGTGATTATGGACTGTTATTAGTGATTAGTTTTTGGTGTGGTTAAGTTCAGACTTGTATGGATCACTCATCTTTTAACATATGTTCTGCGTACCATTTAATAACCAATGGACACAAGAGGACAGCACTGAAGAGTCTGCGGATACTTCCCATGGAATTCAAACTTTGTCCAGAGGCTACCAGCTGATTCCAACACACTGATCTAGGGCTTGGAGCTAAAATAACATGAGATAAACAAAGATAAATGGCACATGCATGATACAAAAAAAAAATACGTTTCAAAATATCTTGGAAATATTCATAATTTCTTAAAGCTTTTCCAAATAAAATGTATAATATATAACAAGAGAATAGAAAATGAATAAAACATAAAAATGTTTTCTTTTAAAACGATAAATAATCCTTCATCAGATCAATCCAATAATATCTGAAATTATTTTGGTATTATATCCTCTATAAATTAAAACAATTATTTTAAAAAAAAAAAAAGTCAAAGTCCACAGTGCAAACACAAACACCCCGTTCTAGTGTTCAAATCGCTGCAAACTGCATCCCCAAACATGACGTGAACTTTGAACCAGCCTACAGCCAATCTCCCTGACATGACACGTTCCTGATGATTGGCCAAACGTTTCTACTCATTCCACTCGTCACTACATCGCTGCATAGTGCCAATTGATGACTGCCTTGACAACGCTGTTCTGATCACCAACACTACTCACTACTAGCCCTGCTAGTCACTGGCTAGACATTGCCACTTAGCAAATCACACGGACTTGCCTACAAAGAACCAGCTACTGCTGGTCCTCCAGTTTTAGCAACACTTGTTGCTGTCCCTCTACTGGCTGTCGGTCAGACGCTGCTGCTCCGCCGGTTTGAGAGCTGCCAGGAATCGCGTGACGCTGTGCCCATTGCTGGCCTGAAGGAAACGGGTGAAGGTCACGTCTGTCAGAACACAAGGGCAGACAAGAATCAACACAAAGCGCAGACAATCGACACAAAGAGCAAATAAAAAATCAACTTAGCGCATAACAATGGACACAAAGGACTGATACAAGGACCGGCAAAGGGTAGATAAAACACAAAGGATAGAAAAGAATCAAGAATGGGCATTTGTAGGACATTAGAATTAACTCACAAGGTCAAAAAAGAATCAAATGACGGTTAATAAATACCACAAATGATGAAACACTAACACAATGGTCAAAGAAATATTAATGGGAATGAGTGACCACAGTCAATGGACACTAGGTGAGGAGAAATTAATGGGAATGAGTGACCACAGTCAATGGACACTAGGTGAGGAAATAATGGAAGTGACCACAGTAATGACATGTGAGGAGAAAATAAAAACAAAGGTCATATCTGTTGGGATACAAATGACAGACACACACAACATATCATTATCAACGCAAATGATCGACACAAAAACATGTCAATATCTATGCCAATATCAGACAAACAGGACATCCAAATATCTGCACAGATCATGAAATCCATACAAAAAAAACACCCAGGACACACCGACATCCACATGAAAGGCACACACACAAGGACATATGTATATCCACACAAATGCTGGACATACAAGACATCCCCACAACGGAAATGTCTGTCAGTAGACTAGCCAACAGACTGTATGTGTCAGAAATAAAGGGGACACATTGTCACATGCATTGGCGAGAAATCAAACATCTTTAGCTGGGACACAGTAGACCTAGCAGGAGGAACAGACGACATATTCACAACACAGCAGCATGAACTGATCAGATCTGTGGAATTCCCGTCATCCAGGATCACAGCAACGGAATCTTGAGTCCCATCATTTAACTCTACCCCTCAAAAACATTGACCGCGTAGACTTTTTTTATATTTGTGGATGGTTTCATTGCACTATGTTCCAATGCTCACTTGTTTAGAAGAAAACTGCTTTTCATTCCTGCGAAGGAACCGAGCTATTCAGATTCAGAGTCCCTCTGTTTTATAACACATTTTTCATGTCCTTGATGACAGCCATTCTCCACAGAACGTTAAAATCTCACTGACACTGGTTCACGTCATTCATTCCAAAGACAGCCAGCAGACGTAGGTTGAATGACTACTGCTGTGCCAGTGCTGCAGACACCATCCCCCTACAGACGTGACTAGTCGATGGGAAAGATACATTCTAAACTCACTGTCCATTCCTGACCCTTCACACTACTACAGAGGGCATGAATTCTGTGAATCAAATGGAGAAACTGTAATCAGAGCAAGGTTACCAAATAAAACTTTGGCGGTGGTTTGACACATGCAGTAAGACAACGATTACATTCCTGTGCCACCTTTGTTGATATTTCTACCCCATTGAAACACATCAGATGCTGTTACTCGCCCTCTAAGTCTATCACACACAAATACTCTCAATAAAAAAAAGTGTAATCGCATTCTTTCCCTGATGATTTTGTGCTATTGGACATGCTTCATGCATGTGCCATTGATACCGTTTATTGATCTGCCTATGTTTCAGTCTATGTGATTGAATTTCTAACTGAATCGGCATCAGCACACACACAAAAATCGCCATTTCAAACGGGAAGTAAGCCATGCACTGCTTGTATGCGTTATCTACTCATGATCCTGGAAAGTGATTTTGAGTGGACGCTTAAAAGTAAAACAGATTGGGAAAGATAACTGAAAAGTAAAACAGATGGGAAAAGATAACTGAAAAGAATACAGTTTTCAATGTTGTGGACAGGTTTGATCAATATTTGAGCAATACCAATTCAAGATGTCGAGCCCCTAAAGTTATGTGTGGAAGTTCAAAAGGTAAAAATCATAATAAAATACTCATTGGAAAAAATCATATTTCTTCACGATATTACAAATCATCTGTACCTACTCACAACTGTGCAAGTCAAATTTCTCCTTAAAAAAAACAAAAAACAGCACATATCAGTAAAAATCATACTTCCTGACTCTCTCATTCTCTCTCTCAAACACACACACACACACACACACACTACAAATCATACTTCCTGACTCTCTCTCTCTTAAACACACACACACATACACAAAATGCATGCACACCACACACACGCACACACAAACATACACACACGCGTGCGCACGCATGCACAACACACACACACACACACACACAAAGCCCCCTTACCATTAATAAGGTTCAACATAGGTACGATTTCCAGAGGAACCATTTTCAGACCCACATCTGTGATGCTGCCAGAGTGTTGCATGCTGCCCAGCACCATTTTCTGCTGAGATTCCAAGCGTGACCAGCTGCTGCCTCGGAGAGGATGATGACAGGAGGCACCGTGTGCACTGTTACAGTTCTGACCGTCGGCCTCACAGGGCCCGCCATGATGCGAGTTATTGCAGTTCTGAAGGCCAGCCTCACATTCACAGCCATGGTGTGCGGCTATGTCGGTGCTGCCTGTGTGATGGCCCGTGTGGGCAGTCTGCTGATCGTCTTCTGGGCTGCTGTGGTGCGTGGCCCTCAGATCGCCGGCACACGAGGACCCCTGAGTGTCTGTGGTATGAAAACTCGTCGCCTGCTGCATGTCTGATGTGTCAGCTGATGTGAGCTGTTTACTGCTTTCCATGTCTCCACACGGCAAAGGTTTCAGTTGTTCACAAGACGTGTCAATGTCATGCGTTGCTTGTCTGTCAACGTTAAAGTTATGGGATGAGTCAGAGTGTAGGTCATGTGGTGTTGACACCGACGCGTCATGCGGCACAGTCCTGTCATGGTTAGTGAGGACAGTCTTTGGCTCTGTGACGCCCTCACACTGCCTGGGACATGGCGCCATCTCCACATCATGCGACACACATCCCTCACCATCCACGTCATGCCGCATGGTCTGGAGTGATGGCACTGTGTCCCCATCTTGTGACTGAACAGGGACACTCTCCCGGTGATCCAGAACTTTCTGCACATCTCTAGCGGGTCTCTCACCCTTCATTGTACAATCCACCACATTCTGGTGGTCCGCAACAATGCAGTGTGGGCATGTGTCCTTCTCCACACAATCACAGGACTCATCGCCACACAACACCCTCCCTCCCTCCTGAAGCCTGGAAGATGACGCTCCACTCACTGATGATAACTGATCGCTGTTTGTCTTGTCTTTCATTGACAGTGACCAATGAGACACATCTCCACTCGTCTCTTCAGGTGCCCAACCATCACCACCAGGAGGCAGTGGCGCTGTGCTGTCAGACGTCTCTGAGGACAGACTGCGAGCAAGGCGTGGAGGGCAGGGGAAGGAATGACGCAGCGACTCCAGCAGAGTGAGGAGAGGGTAGGAGGGGGCAGAGAAGTGATGGAAGATGAGCGTCTGGTAAAGGAAGGCATTCTGTCCGCCTGCCGCAAAGCTGCTCTGTGTGCACACACACACACACACACACACACACAAAACAGTATTGCACAGCAGCAGAGATATTTTGTTTACACTTACATATAATTCCTAGCCAAAGACTTGGACTAGATTTCACACCAAGTGACAACATTTCTCAGTCCATGTTTTACGTTCAAGACAAATGATACTGTAATGCAACAGCAAGTCATCACCATACTGTGGCAGGTAACCTCTGCTCCATTTATCAAATTTCATCTGGCACATATCGACTGCCTGTCCAGGACCATCCTACAGGGTTCAATGGAGGGTGGACATGCATCTTGCCGTAACTCCCTGTGCAAGACTATGTCATGGAGGTGCGAGTGGAGTGGATGTCATAAACGTCGTGAACTGTTTTGGCCAGAAAGTCTGAAAGGTACGGTTTGGTCTGCCGTGGGTGTTTTGAGTCTGTGCGCATTTTGTTATTTTCTTTCCCTCTCTTTCTTTTAGCTGTACCAGGATTTCCCTAAATTTGTGGATATGTACGTTTGATGTTGATGACGAGGATGATACATCATTTCATCTAGGACAGTGGCCATTATGCTGTGGATCAGGCCTGCAGTCGGCCATGTAAGAACATGAATGTGATGACATTGACAATAATAAATTATGATCATAATGGTGGTGATG
>CM065746.1:26683117-26788117 GCA_033310375.1 Conus canariensis | reverse complement strand
CAGATCTTGAGCAGTTCTTTGCTAGGAGAGACAGAACCCCATTGGAGGATGGGCGTTTTTAACTCGTTAATTTGTGCTATAATTAACTCCAGCACCAAAACCACTGAAGTGATCTCCAGATAAATATCTTCTTTTTTTTTTTTTGTCTACATGCATTCACAGGCTTGAATCTAAGGGAAACTACTAGGCCATGATCTGACCATTTTACTACTCACTGTTCTTTCCCTTGGACCAGAACAGATGTCGCTTTCTCTCCGACAGTTTCGAGAAAGATCAGGCGGCACTTTTTCCTCCGAAACAAAAAACGATTTAGGATGTTAGCTTAATTCCTGTTTAACAGACCTGCTCATGGCACTTAACAAAATCATGTTATGACCTAATTCGATTGTTCATTCAACAAGTGTGGGAGAAACACCGATCCATGATCACCGTTTTCCAAAAACAGGAAAATCTCAACAACTAGAAAAGCAAAGAAACCAGTGAAAATTGAGGGAAGCCTAGGCAAACTAAGGCACATCAGAGACTGAGTCAGATTGTCAAAAAAGACAATAGTAGAAAGCCTCTGAAAGAGCTACAGATCAAACCGAATGAGGCATACTGAGTGAAGTTGTCTACTTCAACTGTGAACAGGACTCTGGAGAAATTTCTTTACATATTAGTCATTTCCATTAAGGTTTCACATTTCAGCCAGGGATAATTGTTCCAGGAGACAGCGAGCAGAGACCCATCTTGCACTACACCCCACCACCAGACACAACACGTAAGATGAGCAGCGAAAACTGCAGTTTTTTTTAAACGTGATTCAAACTCGCAACATTTGCTGGTGAATGCAATGCTCTACCAAATAATCTAACCAAGCACCCAGTTCCTGGTCAATGGAGAGTTGTGAAAACAAAAAAACAAAACAAAAAAAAACAATGGTGACCTCAAAGGTAACCTTCTTTTCCCCTCACCATCATCATTCCTGTTCCAACCCATTGCCTCTCCCCTCACCACCCCACTTCCTCCCCCCCCCCCTCCCCCAACCCCTCCTCTCCTCAACTGTTGTCCTTCATGTTCCCCCTCCTCTTCACCTTGATCTTCTGACCAGCACTGTCATCCGCCACATAGTCCTGCATCTGTTCCAGCTGCTGTTGCCATGGAAACTGGTGGTGCTGCTGGCGCTGATGGAAAGTTCCATGGAGTCTGTTGAGGGGGAGGGAGATGGAACTGCTGCCCACGCACCCCACCCTCCAGTGGACCGGGTGCATCACCTGTCGGTTGACCCCGTCCAGCTTGTGTCCAGGTGGGGTGGAAAAGCGGGTGAAATTGTTCTGTCAAAACAGCGCACACTCCTCCATTTAGTTTTCCTTGATTGTAACGCTTTTTTTTCTTTGCAGATTCATGTCTCAAACATTTATTCTAATTTCAAACATGAGATGGTTGGCATCTAATTTTCAAACAATCTAATGAAAATGACATTAACTTATTAATAACTGGATTTGATAATCGGCCACAAACAGCTCCACAGAACTCTCCCCCATGTTGCTTCTGTGTGCCTCTCTATACGCACATCTTAACAACACTTAGAGGAATTGCTACGAGGTTACCAACACACTACACCTCCCTCGCAAGTCAACTACACGACTGAGGCGGAGACAACATCTTTAACTTACTGTGTAAGGACAAGCACCGAGTACCATGGTAATTCCTGACTGTCCAAGTGTCTGTCCCACTTCCCCTGTGTAGACTCTGTAACCACTGAGTCTGATCCCGTCTTCGCTACACACATCCCTTCCTCCCCCTCCCTCACCCATCCACTTCTTAATCTCCCCTTGTCCATGCCTTGTAAGCACAGAGTCTGAATGTGACTGCACCGCACATCCCCCACACTGTCCCATTCCCCAATCCCCTCTCCTCCCACTGTTCCTCACCTTGTAGCCGTAAGGTCGTATCCTGTCCTTGTCGTCAATCTCCTGCAGCTGACAAAGCTGAACGAAGTGATCCACACACAGCTCCTGCAGTTCCACGATCTGGGTCTTCACAGCATCCGTCATGTGGTCGTACAGGTGCAGATTCCGGGAGATGGTGTCGGACTGCAGGCGGCAGAAGTACAGGCAGCAGTCGATGTGGGCTACCACAAAGTCCTCTGGGATGTCCCCCTTGGGCAGCAGCACCACATGGGGGTCTTCAGAGGCTGCAACAACAGTGGTCTGGCTTTTGTAGGGAAAGCGGAGGGAGTGAACATCTCTACGGGGTGGAGGTGAGGAATACAGAGAAAACTTAAACAACAATGTTCTGTCATATGGAGGAAAGGTGGATGATCTGTAGGGAGGGGTGGGGGTGGGAAATGTACAGAAAAACCAACAACAGCATTCTGGCATACAGAGGGAAGGCAGAAGGGGGCGATGATATATTTGGGGAGAAGAATACAGAGAACACTCCTCTGCACCGAGCCGATTGTTGGGGAATGGAAAATGGATGCCTGAAGTCTAAGCTGTCACACTCATGATACCTTTTCCTTGCACATGAACTCTCTTTAACTCTTACTGTGAATCTGATGTATATGCTGTTGAATATGAATTGATGAGATCAGTGTACAAGGTGTGGAAATCTATTCTGCTGAATATATATACATGAGGTGCATCATACGCATTGCAACCATTGAATTTGAAAGAAATGAACCTTGTGTGCACGGAAAAACAAAATATTCCATTGCTCAGGCAGCTTGAAAAAGGACAGCGGCGCAGACCATGTTCAGAAAGTGACTGATTGTTTTCTGGATAATATGTAAACTAGTCGCCTACTATTAACCCGTTGCTTGTTGCCACAATCCAAGCACCAGAGTCATATCATTATTAACCACATATTCTGGTACCAATTAATCCCCACCATGACCAACATCATCATTATCATCATCATCACAATCACCACCACTAGCATCATCATCTCACCAAAATCACTGGTTCACTAATGCCACCATAGTCACGATCACATCTATGAGCATTGTCATCACTATCATCATCATCATTATTAGCAATAAAATCATTATCACAACTGCCATCATTACCATCATCATCATCATCACCAACATCATCATCATCACCATCACCAACATCATCACTATCATCATTGTAGTCATCATAATCACCACTGACCCTAGCGCGGCAGCAGCAGCAGCAGCAGCAAATGGCATTATCATCACCATCATCATCACTGTCACCATTATCATTACCATCATCATCATCACCTTCACTCCTTCTCAATGCTACATTCATCATCACCACTGTAATCATCATATTTATAACAGTGACTATCATCGTCATACTTATGCTCACGATGACAGAGACCAACTCACAGCAGACAGCGGCAAACAGGGAGAGAAGAGCATCATGGGACAAAGGGGCTGTATATCCTGTACAAACTGCGTACACCTCAGAGTTTCCTGACTTGCTGGTCGCAGGTTTGCATACAGTCACCTGCACGCATCACATAAGACAAAACCACCCTCAACATAAAACACCATGAACACATCCACAACATAAAACAGAACAAAATCTCATCAACACTATATAAGATGAAAACACAATCAACACAAATAAGATTTCCCCTGTTGGCGTATGGCTGCATTAATGGCGGGATAAAAAACGGTCATACACACAAAACTCCATACACACAAAACTCCACTCCCTTTGTTGGGGAGATGGGATTAATCCTTGCCTGTTTATACAGGGAGTGTTCGCAGGTGGATCAGCCTTCGTACACAGAAAACACACACACACACACACACACACACACACACACACACACACACACACACCACGCACGCACGCACACAAACACACACACACATACACAAATAAGATAAAAACACTGTGAATATGAATAAGACAAAAATATTGCAATCAAATAGAAAAAACAAAAATAAACATCCATACAAAATAAGACGAAACAACTGCCAAAACAAAAATAAAACACGGTCAGTTTCAGACACTGATGGAGAAACCAAAGGAGGAAGGAGACAGCACCTGAAATTACTAACATCTTTTTTTCTTTCTTCTGAATGCCCTCTCAACAGCACCTTGACATAGTATCAGTACCTAAAGGCCTCAGGGAGCGATCACTATCAGTTTATCAGGCAACCCATCAGAGAACACACTGCTCTCTTGCTACAAAAAAAAAAACAATAAACAAGTAGGTTAACTCTTGCTCCCATAAGAAAACCTAACTCAGAGTAACTTTTATTCAAGACTGGCACAGCCTTTTAAACTTGAATAAAGTCAGACAAATACAAAGATGAACAATCTAATACAAAAAAAAAAAAAAAGTATGCACATTGATTTCAATAAACAAAAACACAAGATATGAGGACAGGGAGATATCCTGTGACAAATCTGCCCACTGACTACTATTACCTGTGATCAACATGTGTGTGTGTGTGTGTGTGTGTGTGTGTGTTCGTGTGTTCGTGTGTGTCAGTATACATGTGTAATTTTCTGTGCGTGTGTGTGTGCATGCACGCATGAGCGTGTGTATGTGTGCGTGGTCGTATTTGTGTGTAAATGACACAGTCAGAACAAAGCCATTTCCAACAGCTGGAAACACACCATGAAACAGCAACTCTCTGGAACATTTCCACTGTGTGCAATCCCAACCTCTGCAAAACCTACTTGCATCTCCAGTTCAGAGAAAGCAAATAATTTCTCTAAACAAGTAATGTGGAAAGTCTCCAAGACTTTTCTTCAGTCCTGTATAACCCATCCCGGCCAGTGACAGCTCACTTCAGAGCACCATCTTCTAATTCTTCCCCTGATCCCTTCCTGTGATCAGGTGGCATACCTGCTGAAAGGCACAGTTGAGGAAGTAGAGCAGCGCGATACTGGACGCTTCGAACATGGTGAACAGCTTGATGACAAGGCTGCCCCCTGGAGCCAGGAGCAGACAACTGCACAACACCTCGCAGTGATGCAGACGGGAGACGATCACTTCCTGTTCGGCAGGGTTTTCCTGGCAGTCAATGCTGCCGTCAGCTGTCACCTGCCACGGGAAAAGGAGACTCTGTGATGGTGCTACACACACTATGAATGTGACTGCGAGAGACAATGCTACAGAACTCTCTGTGTAACAAAACTGTGGACAATTTAGCTGCCCAGGCACTTCTGTATCACTAACGTCTTTTGAAGCAGCCTAGACTGAGGAGGCATCTCCACAGCCCAGACTGCGGATGTGCATATGTGCAGCAATCTACATCTACTACTAGATCCTCACACAAAATTTAATGTGATTTTGTCTTGGACAGTTTTGAACTGATTTTTTTTTTTCTTTTTTAAAACGTCTGAAATTTCACAACTTCTTTACAAGCATCTTTGGTGCACGTTAAAAAAAAAAGATTGATTTGGTAAGTACATAAATGTTACATTATACAAAGCATGTAGTTCAACAGGGCTCACACTATAAAAAAAAAAAAACCCAATAAAATAAAACATTAAAAAAATTTTGAAAAGGGAGGCACAAAATATACAAACTTTTTATAAACTTTTTTTGAGCTTTCAGGAATAAATCTAAAAACTCAGTATTCAGTGAAGAGTGCTTACAATTCACACTAAAAACAAACACTTTTGTATTACCCTACGTTTAGATCAGGGTCTGGGCTATCCCCATTAATCAATAAAAGCATCACGATGTTACCTGTGGTCAGGTGAAATTTCCCAAATATCTCAACAAAACTAAAAACTTCCACTGGTAGGGTCCAATCGCCCAATTACCTCAGAACATCAGAAACTTCCACTGGTAGGGTCCAGTTTCCTTAGTATATTCAAATAAATAGAAACCTCCATTCATGGGTACCATTTCCTAAACATCTCCAAACAACTAAAACATTCCACTGACAGAGTCCAATTTTCTAAATGTCTCCAAATACATAAAAAGTTACACTGATAGAGTCCAGTTTCCTCAGAATCTCCAAGATAACTAAAAAGTTCCATTCATCGAGTGTAATTTCCCAAATATCTCCAAATAACTGAAAAGTTCCTTAGATAAAGTCCAATTTCCTAAGACTCTCCAAATATAATTAAAAAGTTCCACTGGTACAATCCAATTTCTTAAAAAATCTCCACACAACTAAAAAGTTCCATTGGAACAGTCCAATTCCCTAAATATCTTCAATTAAGTAAAACGTTCAACTGACACAGCCCAATTTCACAAACATTTCTAAACAACTAAAATTTTCATTGGTAGAGCAGTGTTTTGTAAGAATCTTGAAATAACTAAAACGTTCCATTGGTAGAGTTTAATTTCCTAAATATCTCCAAATAACTAAAAAGTTCTATTGGTTGAGTCTAATTTTCCTAAATAACTCCAAATAACCAAAATATTCCATTGATAGAATCCAAATTCCTAAATCTCCAAATAATTAAAAGGTTCTATTGATAGTGTTCCAATTTCCTTAGTATCTCCAAATTAAAATGTTCCAGTGGTTAGTTTTTGAATCTATACTGGAAGCTGAACATACCTGCAGAAAACTCAAACAAATCATTTGGATGGAAAGGGGAGGGAGGGGAAGGAGAGGGAGAGGGCCACATTCAAATGTACAAAGTCTTTTAAGCGCATGTGAATTATCACAGGAAGTGTACTTCACTTTTTCCAAACTTTTTGAAAACCTGTTAACAACTGAATTAACAATTTATCTGTAAATGAGTGTAACAAATCAGTTGATGCGTTTACCGCATGGATGTCTGCACTCTCCATCCCCCACTTCCCCATCAAGGAGGCCCCATAATGGATAAGTTACATAATCACTCCAACAACCAATCAGATCCCTCGTTTACCAGCTGAATTAATCCCCCAACAACCAATCAGATCCTCTGTTTACCAGCTGAACTAATCCCCCCAACAACCAATCAGATCCTCTGTTTACCAGCTGAATTAATCCCCCCAACAACCAATCAGATCCCTTGTTTACCAGCTGAATTAATCCCCCCCAACAACCAATCAGATCCTCTTTTACCAGCTGAATTAATCCCCCCCAACAACCAATCAGTCCTCTTTTCCACTGTTACCCCCCCCCCCCCAAAACAACCAATCAGATCCTCTGTTTACCAGCTGAATTAATCCCCCCCAACAACCAATCAGATCCTCTGTTTACCTGGTGAATTAATCCCCCAAACAACCAATCAGATCCCTTGTTTACCAGCTGTATTAATCCCCCCCCCCCCCCCCCCCCCAAACAACCAATCAGATCCTCTGTTTACCAGGTGAATGTCCCCCATCCGCTGGGCCCTGTCCATCAGAGCCAGCATGTTGTCCAGGCTCATGAGGTCGCCGGAGTTGTCCGTCCCAAAGAACCAGTCAGCAAAGGTGGTGCGGATGAAGCGGTCATCGCTGATCATACGACCCGTGTCGTTGCCTTCGTAGTAGGGGTTCAGTGTGGTGCCTAACCAACGCCACTGGTGACGGGTGTCCACCCCTGTCGACACGAAGCGCAACACAAGGCATGATGATGCACTTCCTGTTCACTAGGACCACTCTGTGCATGAAGCAAGGGCCTGCCCCACAGCTGTGCCCGATACACTGGCAATGCCCAATCATCATGCCCCGAATGAATGCTGTGCCTGACGTCATATCCCAAAAGAAGAGTTGTTTCCCAAAGGAAACCTGAGCCCCATCACCATACCCAGCACACATATCTGGCTGTAAACATTCCATACAAAGGACGACTGCTAAAGACAGTACATTTCAAAAGGATTGTGGACAGTTAGGTGGCCAAAACATCACTTCATCTACAGTGATGACAAAAGCCATTAGTGTAGATTACAGACTGCTACAGACAGTACATTTCAACAGGATTGTGCACAGTTAAGTGGCCAAGATATCACTTCATCTACAGTGATGACAAAAGCCATTAGTGTAGATTATAGACTGCCAAAGACAGTATATTTCAACAGGACTGTGGACAGTTAAGTGGCCAAGATATCACTTCATCTACAGTGATGACAAAAGCCGTCAGTATAGACCATAAAAATCTGATTGGAACCGATTCACCTCAAGGTGGCTATGACTGAGGTGACCCAGCGTGACGAGTCAGCGTCCTTGTGTTGAACTTTGATGGAGCTGACCAGTGACCACAAAGGATAGTCAACATCAAGGTGACCACCATGGTCAGACATCACCTTTCGACAGATGACCCATAATAGCCTGTTGCCAACATCAGCAATATATACCCCAAGACACGAGCATATCAACAGACCCTCCCTACCGGAATTTTACTTAAAAAAAAAAGGACTTTTTTGCTTAAGCTTGCACGGTTCAGGGGAAGGAGGAGTGGGAGGGAGGGGGGGGGGCAAAGAAAAAAACAAGTCACACTCACTCCCACAGCCAGGTCATGGTTAAGGGAGGTAATTATGCAGGAATAAAGAAACAGCCAGGCATGCTCATCTCTTCAAACCTAGTCATGGTTAAGGGAGATAATAATGGAGGAGTATTGACAAATTCAGATTCTTACCTCTATTGACTAGATCATACTTAAGGAAGATAATGATGAAGGAATAAAGACACAACCAGACACACTCAAGTTTACAAGTCAATTTATGGTTAAGGGAGGTAACTGTGAAAGAATGAAAAAAAACCTCACACACACACATATCCACAAACTAGGTCATGGTTAAAGGAAATAATTATGTAGGAGTAAAGACAAACCCAGTCACACTGACCTCTACAGACCAGGTGATGGTTCAGGGAGGTAATTATGTATGACCATAGACCTTCCCATGAACCTTAAACCAAGCCATGGTTAAGGGAGGTAATTTTGAAAGAATAATGACCACCAAGACACCCCTGTAAAGACTAGGTTGCGGTTAAGGGGGGTAGTTATAAAGGAATAAAGACACAGGCAGATACACTGACCTCTACAGGCCAAGATAGGGCTAAGGGAGTTAATCAAAGAATAAGGCCACACCCTTTATGGGGGCTGGTAACTGCATTAGAATAAAGACAGCCCAGCACACTGACCTGTACAGACCAGGGCATGGCTAAGGGGAGGTAATAATAAAGGAACAAAGACACAGCGAGACACACTCACCTCTACAGACCAAGAAATGGTTAAGGGACGTGATGAAGGCGCCAGGAGCTTCACACAGATGTACAGTGTTCAACCTGGTCTGCGACTGGGACGGCTCCAGCGGCGGTAACAGTCATGTGACCCTAAGACCTCATGGAACTTGCACCAAGCCTGGGTACACAGCTCTGCCCCATACTGGGTCTTCACCTCACCAACGATCTTGCCTGCACTCACAACACAAACACTACCCTCACTCACACAAAAATACATCAATGGACACGTAATTAACAACATTCCGTGTAGGAACACTACCACAGCACTGAGATTTAGCCAGTCAGACATGGAGCAACCAGGCACTTAAAATGAGACGTTGGAGTAGCAAGACATGTTTTCAGATAGCCTGAGCCGTTGCTCAGAAAACGGCACAAGTCAGCGGCAAAAATCAGCTGGCACAAAGTGAAACTAACGCATGTCTCATGCAACTCCTCAGACAGAAACAATGCTCAGTGATGAAAAACAGGCTCCTGAAGCCAAACAGTGCTATCTAATGTGTGCTGTGTTGCATGCGTCAGGATGTGTACAGCGTACAAAATATCTACTACTTTTCAGGTTGCCACCCAGGTGACTACTGAACTCACCTGAAGCAATGTTTAGGTCTCTTTGGTAGGTTGCAAAATATTAAATCTCAGCACCGTTACCACTGTAGTTTTCATTTTACAAGGCTTGATCACAATAATGCAAGTTAAAACAATTCTGTAGTCTTAAAAGATATCATAACAAACATGCACATGAAATTCTGATGTCATGGTGATGTAAACAAACACGCAGAGACATACACACATATTAACATCACACGCACAACCATATACACATGCATATGCATGTACATGCGCGTGCGCACACACACACATACACTGACTGAAACCAGATATTGTCTGATAACCCCTTTTGTGCTGACATTACACACACACACACACACACACACACACACACACACACACACACTCACCCACTGAAACCAGATATTTGTCTAAAAATTCCTTATGCGCCGATATATCACATGCACGTACCCACACACGCATGCACGCACGCACACACGCATGCACACACGCACGCACGCACCAGATACCCTCCCAGAAGGCCTCACTGACCTGCCATATTGGTGAAGTTGGTATGCTGATGCCATCTGATCATCTCTTTGTCACTCAGTTGATCTTTCAAAGTGTTCAGCTTGTCCTTCTCGGCAATCAGTTTCTCACACCGCCATGGCAACGGCAAACTCACCACCATCTTGGGCACCAGGCGTTGCATCGAGGCTGTCTTTCGTCGGAACTTGTTTGGGGGGTACTGCCTCCCGTTTAAGTAACGAGGTGATTTCAGCTGAGGACTCAAGCACGTGGAATGGCACGACCAAAGTGCTGCCGGGTGTGGCTCTGGTGTTGACACAGGACCTTCTTCCACATTCTCAGGGCAGCTTCCTTGTGACAGGGGGTCAGCTTTCTGAGGATTCTCTTGACTGAGCTGACAGTTCTTATGTACAATATTTTCATTGGACGTTTTCAGGTTAACAGTGACCTCGTCATGCACAGTATAGCTGACAAAGTCCGTCTGGTGGTCCTTCACAGTATGTTCACAATTTACACTGATTTGCATCAAAGAGCCAATCACAGATGTTGACGCCAAAGACCAAGCCTTGTTGCTTGGGTAAACAAATTTCTTGTTAAACAGACGCTGTACAGTTTCCTCAGAACTTCTATCTGTGACACTGTCCTGCTCAGGGGAGGTAAGCGGTTGATCCTCCATGCTCAGTTTGGTCTTCTTTCTCTCCATCCTGACAAGTCTGCCAAATGCATACAATAGTAACGATATAGCACAACTGTTTGGGAAAAGCAGTGGGAGACGAAAGACATGGGGAAGGGGGGTGGGAGAAAGTAAAAGCATGTATGCAAAAATGAAACACATTTACACTGCAGAAAATAGTTTGAAGCAGGCCTGAAGACAAATCATGTCTAAATAATAAATAATAGTAATAACATTTGCTGAGGTGTCAGATTTACATTCTTCCTTAATTATATGAATTTAGATGGTGTATGTGTGTGTGAGGGGAGGAGCAAGGGGAGGGCTGGGGAGGGAGGGGGGACAGTGTGTGTGTGTGTGTGTGTGTGTGTGTGTGTGTGTGTGTGTGTATGTGTGTGTGTGTGTGTGTGTGTGTGTGTGTGTTCATATTCCACATTTTCAGACAAGAATCTATTAAAAATACCTCTGACATTCATTTCCTTCTGACAGTTACAGCAGTAAGCCACAGATCCAAATATTCTTTGTTTTGTGCGGGATAATGAGTGTAAACTTTAGCACACGACGGAAAATGCTCTCTCCACTTGTCCGTGAGGCCACCAGTTTTCGACAAAGCCAGCAAAAGGGTGATGGAGCAGTCAGCTTCTGTGAAGACTGATCACACATCCCTCCTTCTCTTTTCACTATCATGCCTCCACCATTCCCTGTTTCTCCTCAGAAAGGAGCTCAGCATGGTGCGGTCTCACCAACTCAAGGCATGCTCTGTAAATTAACTGCGCCAGCAGTATGCACACAGCATGCTTGGTTGAGGTGGAATCAATAGATCTACTCCCTTCATTTTTCCCTCTCAGATGAGCATCATGCTTGCATGAAAATCCCATTGTTTGTGCCATTTAAAGCTTTGGCTGAAATCATAATCAAACTTCTCTTTACTTTGGGAGGGCCAGCTGAAATTTTTTGGAAAATAGATTCATTTCTTATCTCCTTGTCCCCCAGACAACTAAAAATTTGTTCCCCAGACAACTAAAAAGTACAAACACATTTCTAGCCCTGTAAACTGTGGCCATCAGGTGGGTTCACCCGCAAGGATGCTCTCACACAGTGACAGCCAGCACAGATTTCAAAAGTAGAAAATTCTCCAGATTTAACTGGTGAAAGGTAAGCTTGACAGAAAATCACCATGACCATTTATTTTAATGATGGATATTTCATACTCAGAGTCAGAGAGAGAGGAGTAGCAGGTCAGGTAGGTCCCGAGCACTGGGATAAAGAACAAATGTTGGGAACGCTGAGTCGCTGACAACTACAACTTTATAGACTCCAGGAAGGTATGAAGATTTCAGGAAATGTAACTGATGTAAAAAGGGCTTAAGCTCCATTTCACTGAATCAGTTAAGTTCCTTTGATGCTGTGAGCGAATGAATCTACTTCTGCAATTGTAGGTCAACTGTGTAGCACACCTTGTGTGTTTTTAACCCGTTCGGTGCCTAACTTGATGAGATAATTCGACAGCAAGGGTGTGTACTCTTCGCTGCCATGGCCGTTGAGTATACTCATCATGGGGAAGTCCGGAATATTCCTCGTTTCATATTTATACTGTTTACAAAACACAGGATATTTTCAGAGAGGTGAAGTCTCTAGATTCTATTGCTAGTTGGTAATCTTGTTTTCGATAGTGAGAAAGTCAGTAGAATATTTTTAAAATATATACTCGTTTTTTTGGGGAAAATAACTGGCAAATAGGATTTAACTTTAAACTTAATTCCTAGGCAGCGAAAGGGTTAACACAAATGGTATACCATAGAGATTGATAGATCTTACTTTCATTTACCTGAAAAGCTGTGAAAAAAGCACTTCCTTCACACACACAGTTTATCAAGGTGAGAGGACAAGTTTTATTATTAAATACATATTCAAATTTGACCAATCCTTTTGATCAAATATTCAAAGTTGACCAATCAATTAAACTCCTTTGTTTCGTTGTCCTGTTGAATGGTAATAGTTTGTAAAGCATTCAGCATTTTCAAAATTCCACATTTTCCCCTCTCACAGCTTGAAGGTTCCCATCAATGCAGCAACATACAGGTTGAACCAACAGTCACTTCAAATCTTAAATGTTAGTGAACTGCCCAAAAAACGTGGACAAACGAATCACAAGACAAAAACATGATGCGTTTCGACCCGTTAGGTCTTCTTCAGGCAAGATACAAAACAATTATTACAACGAATATGAATAAGATTCAATGCCCATCTTGCGCTGAAGAGACTGAAGCTAAGCGATTGCTCGTTCATTTTCATTGTAATAATTGTTATGTATCTTGCCTGAAGAAGACCTAAGAGGTCAAAACGCATCGTGTTTTGTCTTGTGATTTGTTTGTCCATGTTTTCTGTGCGGTTCGCTGACATTTAAGATTTGTTTGGCTTTCCACCTGCAGTCGTCCCACTTTGCAACTAGATCCCTTGCCTCTGAAATACTGTCTTGAGCTTAGTACTATAATTGTAGTGTGTTTGGGCCATGTTACCAACCCATGTGATACAAGATGAAATATAGAGGAGAACTACCAATGATGATGACTGTTGGACTGATGTGGACAGAACGACAAGGCCCCCTACAACACCACACCCATTTCCCTTTCTCTGCAGACGTTACCTACACCCGTCTCCCACTCCGCCAACAAGATGTCACATTGTAGCAGAAGGAAGTTAGAAACATGTTATGATTCTTCCACAAAAATCAAGCAGCTCTTCACACTCTAAAAGCTGTTCGTAATCACAGTAAGTAAGCCTACCAGGCAGTCTTTGTGTTGTTCTTGTCACTTGCTAGGACTAGCAAGCACTCCAGTATTTTGTTGTCTGGCTAAAAAGTACTGCAGAAAGCTTGGGGCCGGTGATGGGTAAAAATTTGTCATGAAAGAAAATGGTCAAACCCCTCTGTTTTGTTGCCTGATAAAGCTAACAACTACTGGAACCTCTGAGCCAGATGACATTTCTAAGGAACTTCCTAAAACACCAAACCATCAGATTTCAGAAAATCTTTTTCATATTTGTGTGCCTGTTACCATGGAGGTTTTACTTTGAAAGATTTAAATACAAGATTATATGTTGTTGTTTTTTTTTAAGACAATACATTAACACCCACATCTTTTAAATTATACACAATGCTACCATAGATCTTTCTATTAAATAATTACATCTGAAATATTTCTATGAAAGAAGTAACTTTCAAAAGCCACTAACAGCAGCACTGATTCATGATGTCTTGTTTTATAGCTCAAATGTAGCTTCTAAATCGGGCAGGAGGGAGGGGGTAGGAGATGCAAAGAGGGCGGGGGAGTGTAAAATCATGTGTGGTTAAGTTTTGCCTTCTCTTTCTTCTACACTTCTGGTTACAACTTTTCAGTTCAATGACTGAAGCCCATCAAAAAAATGAGCTCAACAAATTACTATAACACAGCAGCTTTGACATGCTGTTCAATTTCTTTTGGATAAAAAAATTAGCAAAAAGCGGGGTTAGTTACCGTCAAGGACACAAACAGATTACAGGACAAAATACAATGCATTTCCACCTCTTGGGTCTTCTTCAGGCAAAAACAAACAATATTTTGGACAGTGAAAATGAAGAACAAGAATACACGCATCTTCTCATATTTGGCGCAAAATGACTGTTGGTGAAACTAACAAACTTCTATTGGATACATATATATATAAAACATATAGATAGATAGATAGATAAATACAGATTGATAGATACAGACAGACAGGCAGAAAAATAGATAATTAGCTAGACAGGCAGACAGAGAAACAGATAGATACAAAGATAGATCTAGACAGATAGAGGTAGACAGAAAGACCAATAAAGACAATAAATACCCACATTCACCCCAAAGTCACCCACATTCACATCTTTCATGTTATGTCCACCACTGATGGTTTTGACAATTCTTCTTTGTGGGAAGCAGGGGTAAGGGTCCAGTTGTGACCTGCTTTTTGGTCAACCACATGTAGGAAGAGTTAAGCACATTGTTGCCTCCAAATCAGATTATGGAAAGACATGCATATTTCAGAGGGGTCATCTCTCAGCCAGGAAAATTCTCCTGGCAACGTTCTAGTTTAGAAACTTCCTTTTGTGTTAAGCCGATTGATTTCCATTTTCCTGATGAGAAGCCATTCTGTCTGTAACAGTCAACCAATGACACTGACACAGAAAGGGGTTTTTAAACTTTGGCTTTGCAAATTCATTTTGTTCAACCTCCTTCCTTCCTTCCTTTCTTCTTTCCATCCTCCACACCTTCTTCACTTCCCCACCCCACCACCACTGTACATGTGCTTCTTGCCATAAAAGTCTGCACATGAACATAAGTTTTCATGGACAATATGGATTTTCTCTGTGACAGCATCAATCAGTGAGACTGCGACTTATGGGGGAGCTACTAAACTAGGATTCTGCCGTGTTTTCTTTCACTCGAGTAAGATACGGCCCCTCTAACTCAGTGGAGCCGCGTCTGTTCTTTTTTTTTTTTGCAACCAAAAAGGTCCCGATCTATGACGGAAAGAGGCACTTATGTGAGGGGGGATACCACAGAAATCTTCTCAAAGCCATCTACGCACCTCCTATTTTTCCCCGCTTACCTTCTCTGCTCCAGCTAATAAAATTTCGGCTCAAATTCTCAATGAAGCGAAGTTTCACTTTCACTTCCCACGGAGGCAGCACTCTTAACTTTGCATAAAAATCAAGACTCGTTGAATATTCAACGAACTGTTATTTAACAAAAACCAACATTGTATTCTAAAAGCGGCCAATCATATTCGTAAGCTTACATCTTTTCATTTAAACAACAGAGTTGAGCATCGTGATTACATGTGACTGTACTCCACCGTGAAACGAGGTCAAAAAAAAGGGTGTGAATAGACCACTTCCTGTGAAGCTTCTCAAGGGACATCACCACTTTCAACGTCCAAGATACGTGTTCTCTCTCTCTCTCTCTCTCAGAGCTAAAAGTAATTTTCAGTTGTTTTAGGTACAAGTTGATGAAAAATGTATTTGTTCCCCCAAATGTCTACTTGCTGTCCAGTAGTGAGAGACTTTAATAAAGGTACTATCGGCGGTGCAGTGACAAATTAGTAAACACAATCAAATAAAAACATACTCTGCACACGTGTGTTTGAAGGCGTAAGAGAAAGAAATAAGATGTACTACAGTTTATTTAACTTTTGCATTGTCTATAAGAGTGTGTAAGAAACGAACAAAGAATAAAATGGTCTTGGACAGAACTAAAATTATAAAACATCCGACTTGCTGTCTGTCTCTCTTCCTCATCACCATATGCACATTCAAAAATAAATCCATTTCCTGACTACACCTATTCAAAACAAAAATAAACAGACCAGATATGGTCGTCGTCGTCATCACCGTTTTACCATTCATGCTGGGAACTGCCATCACCAGCGTTGAGCAGCCAGATGGGTCACACACAGCCACAGACTAACAACCAGTGTAGACGTAATCCTACGCTCTCTGAAGTGGCCTACGCCAGAGAAACGCAGACGAAAAGCCAGACTGGAAATGATGTACAAATTCCATAGCAACCTCTTTGACATCAACTCCAAGTACCTGCCCTGGAAATCCCAGACCAGAAGAAGTTTAAGAAAAAAAACAACAGCTGCAGCTACGACATCCCGCAATGCAGGACAGACTACCGACAAATGTCCTTCATCCCGAGAGCCATCCCAGAGTAGAACAAACTACCAGAGGATGTGGTGATGGCGGAGACCCTGGACCGCTTCAGGTTCGGACTCGCCTCTCACCAATAACACCAACAACAACATCCCCTTCCCCCATCCCCTCCCCCCCCCCCCTACTCCTACCCCCCCACTCCCTATACCCCCCCCCCCCCCCCCCCCCCCAAGCTGAAATCTAAACTATGTCTGACAAATACAGCGCAAACCTTCGCAAACCCCCAGTATACGACAGACTCATCAATATAATGATGTTGGTCGTCAATGGGAGAAGACCAGCACAAGGCGCCTAGGTGGCAGATTGTCATGGGATGGCACAGACTGCCTTCGTCGCATCAACAGTGATGACGGGACTGGCCTGTGTGGCTGGAGGACGACTCTCGAGGCTGTGGGGCGGTTTGACGATGAGACGCTGCCAATCTATGACTTCATCGTGGCCTGCTCGACCAGCAGGGCCCTCCCTCTGGGCGGGAAGGGCAGGGTGGCAACGCCCCTCATGGGCGTAGAGCAGAGCAGACGAAGGGACATCGATCTACACGCTTTGGCTTGGCGATTTCTGACCTAAATGTTTCCCCAGTCAGCCTCTCGCGGCACAGGACCGTCGCCACTCAGAGTACGAAGATGGACGCCAGGTAGCCCTTACGACGGCCTGGGAGGGAGGGTAACAAGGAAGACACAGTTGCCATAACTGACCATGAAAGAAGAAACAACATCGACAACTTGACGAAAAAACAACTTGACTCATGTTTCTACCTTGGGGAACCGACTACACTGGGTACCTCGTCTGCACCGAAGACGCAGACTCCAACCTATCCTGCCAGATGACAAGTCCGCCAGACAACCGACCCTTCGTACTGCAGCTTGCTGCAACGAACTTGTCCCTGGAAGCATTTGCTGTGAGGACGTTTAACTCAATCTAATAGAGATAGAAGAGCAGGTCCATCACTTCTGTGCTGACCAAGCACAAGTGCAGCATGCTGTCGACACATTTCATACACGCTTTGATCCAGCGAAACAGCACTGCTAGCATTCGTGAGTGTGTGTGTGTGTGTGTGGGGGGGGGGGGGGGGGGGGGTTTGAGGGGGGAGGGGGGCGGAGCTGGGGAAGGTTAGAGGAGTGGTGATTGTGAAACTTACTTCAATCCACTCGGTCATCACACAACGCACCGATTACCCGAGGGATGGATAAAGTGGAATAATTTCCACTTGTCAGCCACGATATTTTGAGTTGTCAGGACACTGAATTGGATGGGTAGGCATTTCAAGCACACACACACACACACACACACACACACATGCACACGCACACACACGTTGACTAGGAATGTAATATATGCATGTACACTTGAACATGACTGCTTCTTGGGAGTACATCTATGGGATTTTGTCCAGGACAATGATCCGCAAAGGGTATGCGCGCAAGTGAGCAAGTGAGAAAGAGAGGGAGAGCTTTACTTGCAAGGATAATAAGCTACACACAAAAAGTTAAGGATCACTTTCACAAACATTCATAACTGTCAAAATAAGAAAGTCAATGCGTTGAAGTTTGGCCAACATTTAATTCCATTCTTTAGTGATAACGATACACAATTGCCTTCAATCTCGAGCAATCGTTTGGTGTGTACATTTGATTAAAGTGGGTACGTATCCAAATTTGATTTCCCAAAGTCATTGAAATCACAAGACAGGGCATACTGATGCTCCCAAAAGCTCAGTAATGCGTGTAACCACCATGGCTGTTCTGGCACTCGACGCAGCGAGTCTTCATCGAGTTGACCAGGTTGGTGAAGATCCTCTGTGGAAGCGCCTGCCACTCAGCCTGCAGCATCTGGTAGAGGTGTTGGGCATCCCTGGGAGGGGGGTGGCTCCTCACTTTGCGATCCAGCTCATCCCAGAGGTTCTCAATCGGGTTGAGATCGGGACTGCATGCTGGCCACTCCATTCTGTTGACTCCAGACTGCTGCAGGAAGTCGTTGACCACCCTTGCCCTGTGGGGGCGAGCATTGTCATCCTGGTAGACAGCCCTCGGTCCCATCTGCTGCAGTGTAGGCACAGCCAGCGGTCGAAGGATCTCATCCCGGTATCGGATGCCAGTCAGGTTACCCTGTACATGATACAAGGGTGTTCTGTGGTGAAGGCTGAAGGCCCCCCAGACCATTACAGAACCTCCACCAAAGGCCACCTTTTCTTGGACAGTGGCGTCAGTAAAGAGTTGCCCTGGGCGCCTCCAGACCCTCAGTCGGCCGTCATTGTGGTGAAGGGTGAAGCGTGATTCATCACTGAACAGGACCTGGGACCATTGCTGACATGTCCACCTCACGTGACGTGCGCAGAAGGCGCGGCGTGCTGCCCTATGGGCTGGAGTTAAGCGTGGCCGTACTGCTGGGCGACGAGAACGGAGATTAAACCCATGTAGGCGGTTCCATATGGTCTGCTGGCTGATGTTGATGTTAGTAGCCACCCTGAACTGCCTTTGAATTATGCTGGAAGAGGCTGTTCTTGTCTGCAGGGCTTGTCGTTCAATGAGACGATCGTCACGTGGGGTTGTCTTCTTCGGTCGACCAGATCTGCGTCTTTCATGGACAATCCCAGTGGCTGTGAAGCGTTGAATCAGTCGGACAATGACCGAAATGGACACATGAAGTCGCCTGGCCACTTCTCGCTTGGGAACACCATCTTGGAACCATGCAACAGCTCGTCCCCTATCCAACTCGCTTAATTTTCGTCGTGGAGGCATTGTCAGATCAGGCCTACTGCTGGTGGAATGTCTTCTTATATAGCCAAGCGAGCGACAGCATCTCACACATAAACAGCAGTGCTTGCACGTGCATAATGGTTTTTCCATCTGGCAAGTGCAATGTGTTCAGGCAGAACGGTCCAAAACAAGGTCATTTTTCGCAAGTTTCCGCTTTTCCGTTTGCGGCCCAGCTCAGTAGTAGAGAATCCCGTGCAATTTTCGCACTAACACAACATCGCCCACTTACAGCTGAACAAGAATTCATGACAATTTGGCTGGACTAAGAAATAAATAACAGTAGCGAACTGAGTTTATTACGCACCTGTTTTCACATACCGATCCTCAACTTTTTGTGCGTAGTATATATGAGCGCTAAGTGCTTTTCTACATCCAGTCCTCGCCCTAAGAAGAAACAACAAAATGCAATGGTATGAAGTAATACACGAAAAGAAAAGAGAATAGGAAGAAGAAAGACATCAGTCATGCAATGTTGATGCAATAGTAATTTTCAAAGGAGGAGGGGGGGGGGGAGAAGAAACCGGAGTGGGATGGGGAAAAGCGGTACATAGAAAGACACTCTCATGGACAACAGTTCGTTTGTGTATTAAAATTTTTAAGACAAGGCTAATGAAATGACAAAGTAGACACCTAATTTGGAACGGAGAGAGCGAAAGAGAGGCAGGGTGGGGGGAGCACAGAAAGGGACAAGCATGGCGAGCCACCGTTAAGTAGTCCCAGTTCAGCCTCGGCCACCCATGCCCCACACCCTAAAAGTACGATAAATAAATAAATAGATAAACGAAGGTGGAAATCTGGCAATGGTTTTCCAGTGTTGCGTACTCTTCTGTGCCAGCAACCTACAGCTCTCATCCAAGCTATGATGGTGGCTTTGGAGGCCTGGTGGGACAGCGACGGCTTTGCATGGGACTTGATCCCACAGGCAAACTGCAGAGGGGAAGGAGTAGACATGGGAGTCTGTGTGGGAACGCGGGACAGGGAGAGTTGTCGATTTCCTCGTATCAAGTGAATGATACAGTGTGCCTGTTCCACTCCAAGAGGACTCCCTCATAATCCCATCCAGACTGAGCGGCAGATGAGGTAGCGCAACCAATAGTCCATTTACTCAGGCACAAGCGCCGATTGATCATTTCCACCGCGTATCAGCGAGGCATGAGAAAATATTGCGGACTGAGGGGACTTTACTGGGAAGCAAGTGCCAGATGTCCGACGCGTCTCTAGCCTCCACTCTTGCAAGATCATCATCACTGAAGATGACCCTGATGACTGACACAGCCATGACCCTCATCAGTTCTAGATGTCCGACGTTCCATTTGGCTCCACTCTGGAGTATCAGAGACTTCGATCACCAGTGAAGAGATTACTGAAGATCGACGGAGCCTTGACCTTAAATTCGGAATGACGTTTCTAAGTCCGATCTTTGGATATCATCATCACTAAAGAGCTTACCGATGCAGCCTCGGCTTGTGGGCCAGATACATCCCTCAGTGTGTGCTACAAGAGCAAGTTTAAGCCCTCCCTAGCTTCGTTCAGGAATTGTCTGGTGTGTGGTCAACAACATCGCCCTCATTTTTAAGATGGAGAACACCACAATCCAGCCAACGCACAATAGTGACACGCATCCTATGCAAGATCTTGGAATATGTCACAATCAATGCCCCATCAACCATCTAGAAACAAGACAGCTACACCCTGCCTGGAACAGCGGTAAGTATCCAAGTTCAGATCCTTTGACGAAATGTTTAGCGGCATGGATCAGGAGAATCATGGATAAGCGAATCACCTTGCAAGTTCTAGCATCAATGAAACTCAACACAAGTGTTGCAGCTGTGTGCAGTACAAAGAAAAAAAAAATGACAACATATATGCCAGCATTCATAGGCTAGCTCACTTATCCTTGTGGAAAGGGATGTGAGACGCTAAGGGGATGAAGACACGGCGCAAGACAAAAAATCACATTAACAATGTGACTGCATCTTCAGGCTTTTCTTGAAATTTGGTGAGTTTTGATCATTCCATGAACCAATGAAGAACGTTATTACCTTTTGTGCACCAATCACAGGGCGTCAACCATTTTCCCTCGCATGCAAGAGAGACACGAGACAGTCAAGCAAATTCTTGCCATTTCCGAGCCCCATTCAATGCTAGTGTGTGCTATGAAACTCCGACACTCATCAAGCAAGCGCGAGTTCTTGCCACTACGAAATTCACAACTGTCTGGAGTCGGGGACCATGGTGGACAAAACATTTGGGGATAGTGAATGTGTTAAGTTTCACATTTGTTTCTACTTCGTCCATCTACAGAGATGGTCAAGTTGGTTGGAGAAATAGCCTCATTCTCAGGTTTGAAATGAAGAACACTGGAAACAGTGATGATGGCAGGTTACAACAGTTCATACTAGTCTATGCCACATATTTCACAATGGCTGGAATGTTCATTTCATGCTCCAGGAGTTGAAGCGAGAGTGTGCGACACTGTGTGTGTGTGAGAGAGAGAGAGAGAGACAGTTTTGTGGGGAGAGGGAGAGAGAGAGAGAGAGACGGACAGAGAGAGAGACAGAGAGAGAGAATGAAATTGTGGATGTGCTGTGTACTGCAATAGATAGTATGTATTAACAACGAATTTGAAACAGATGAAAGAGGAAGATTCCTCTCCCTCCCTCCGTCTGTCACACACACACATGCACACAAACACACACACCTCTCTCCCATCTCTCTCCAGAAACCACCCGAAGTTTTCAGTGTTTGTGAAAACATTTTGTTCATCACGTGTCATTTCCAGAAGAAAAAGATTTGCTGCAAAGAAAGCAATATGGTCAGTCACAATCATAACTAAACGAGCTCTCGGGAGAGGTCACACCTATGCCAAGATCAGATCAATCTAAGATTCACCCTTGCACTTAGCTCAAGAATGAAAATAACATTTTACCGCTAAGGGAAATAACAGCCAGTACAGTTGAACTAGTTACTCTTCTTTTTATTTCCTTTCTTTCTTTCTTTTTGTTAAAACATTTCTTTTTAAAGACAGATAGAGAGGGAGGGTGGGAGAGAACATGCAAAAATATGAAATATTAAAAAGTTTAACTCAGAAAAATTTAATATTCCATAAGAAAAGGATTATTCCATACATTTTTATCAATTTGTATCAGCATAAAATATCAATGTTTTAAGTAAATGACTAAATTTTAACATTACATCAGAATGTGTTCTTTCAATTGATAGGATGTTACCAAACTGCATCAGTAATTTCACAATGTTTAAAAGACCGATAAATACCACCAGCAGATCCAAGACTGATCATCGTCCAGGGCTCCTTTTCGCCTTTATATAAAGTTGCATTCAAACTTGTTCAGTGGTTCATGGTTCGTGTGTATGTGTGTGTGTGTGTGTGTGTGTATGTATATATATATATAATAATAATAATGTTAATTTATATAGCGCCTATTCTCTATAATTTAGGGCTCTAAGCGCTTTACATTACCAACAGCAACAACAACAACAACAACACACACACACACACACACACACGCGCGCGCGGCACGCGAGCTCACGCATGACCACACACCCACGCTCTCAGACACCAGCACGCACGCACGCAAGCACCCACATCAACACGGCCTGCACGCACAAGCAACACAACCACCAGGCACTCACGTGCGCACGCACAAACCCACTCAAGGTGGATTGGGAAGTTGGGGGGGGGGGGGGGGGGGGGGGGGGGGAGTGGGGTTACGACTGATGAAAGAAGTTAGTTTTGACGGCAGATTTGAAAGAAGAGGGTGAAGGTAGGTGTCTGACACTGATGGGAAGTGAATTCCAGACAGTTGGTCCTTGGAAGGAAAGAGAACGTTGACCAAAAGATTTTGTTCTGACAGAAGGAATGCGCAAGAGGCGACTGTCAGCAGAGGAACGAAGATGACGGGATGGGATGTAGATGTGGAGGATGTCAGAAAGATATTTTGGTCCAGTACCAGAAACAGAAGAGAAACAGACGGACGCCAGCTTGTAGTCAATTCGCCTCTGAATTGGAAGCCAGTGGAGGGACTGCAACAGAGGAGTGACATGTTTACGTTTAGACGCTTTGCAAACAAGCCTGGCAGCGCTATTCTGAACCTTCTGCAGTTTATTGAGTAGGTACTTTGGTGAGCCAGCCAAGACTGTTGCAGTAGTCCAGCCTTGAGAGAACTTGGGAACAAACCAGAGTTTTTGTGGCTTCAGTGGAAAGGAAGTGTCTGACTGAACTGATCTTACGTATTTCCAGATATGCTGCCTTACAAACATTAGACACGTGGTGCTTGAAAGAGAGGGTGGAATCAAAAGTCACACCAAGGTTACGAGCCTGGGATGAGAGTTGTATATCAGAACTTCCAATACTGATGGAAGAAGGAAGGGAGGGATGACCTTGGCGTTTGGGAGGAGCAAGGAGAAGAACTTCAGTTTTGTCATCATTCAGCTGCAACTTATTCAAAGTCATCCAATTCTTTAAATCCTGTGAACAGCTTTTAACATCACTGACAACGTTCTTGAGTTGAGATACAGTGCTTGACCTGTACATCTGAGTGTCATCAGCAAAACTCTCATGCAGCAATGAGTGCTGATCGATAATGTCTGACACAGGTCTGACATACAGAGCAAACAGAACCGGCCCAAGGACGGAACCTTGCGGTACCCCACAGGTTAGAGGTGTAGGAGATGAAGAAAGACCATTGACAACAATTCTCTGGGAACGATCACTGAGATAGGACCTAACCCACGCAAGAACAGTGCCGTGAATGCCAAAAGAAGTTGTATATGTATACATACATATATACATACAAACACACACAAAACTGGACAATTCTGCACACACTGTCGGAAATGGGCTTGTCTCTTAGTAGACATTTTCCATCTTTTGACGAAGTCTTGTACAAAACAAACAAAAAAAAAATCAAAGGTTTAGGGGGGGGGGGGGGGGGGGGGGGGGTGATCTGCAGGTTTTTAGTTACTGTGCTGACACACAGATAAACAGACAAGCCAAAAAAGTCAGGGACGTAGGTGAAAACATACCCCTTCTTGCCCGAGGAAATCATAATACAATCATATATGAAAGCATGAACAGTACATCCATTTGCAAACAACATGACGAACACAATCATCCCGTAGTAATAACCAACAACCACAACAGCCTAATGACCAACACAACAATCCACAATATTAACATGATCCACAGACTGTTACACCAATTGAATACATTCATTCAGAACAACAACAACGCGATCAAAACACTCATTCACATTAATAACATGAATAACACAATTCACAGTAATAGCATGAATAATGCAGCCGACTCAGATAAATACTATACAGTTATTCACAATAATAATGATGACAAGATATGGTGGTCCAATCACAAAAGATGAAGATTAAAAACAGGCCAACATAATAAGAAAAACGAGCCAGAAACTGGGTGTTATTCCTCATCTCATTATTAACTTTTTTTTGTTTGTTTTGGACATAGTTATACATGCACTGACGTTCCTCTTTTTTTCTCCAAGATGTGCACTTTCTTAAGAATGTAGAACCATTCAATACACATATATCACGTTCCAATTTGTTTGTTTCTCTTAAGTTTATAAACGATAAAAGGCAATATAATATCAGACATACCATAAGCAACACAACAATGACACATTAAGTACATGTGATATGACAGTAACATGCTATACAACATGACATTTCCTTGCCAAATGTCACGACATGTTATATGACATGACAGTTCCTGCCACATGTCATAGCTACAAGACACAATGTAACATGTCAGCTACATGACAAATGGTGCGACAACAGCACATTATGTATCATGACAGTTCCATGCCATATGAAATAATTACAACAATGTGGAAAAAAAGGACAGATATTAATGCATGGGGAAAAATTACATAAAACCCTATCAATCTTCCACGTCTTCACTCTGTGCCTATGTGAGCGCTCATGTGCATGCACACATGCGTGCATGTGTATGTGCGCGCGCGCGCGTTTGCGTACGTGTGCATGAGGGCGTGTAGACAATGGTATTTTTTGGCGACATGAATACTACTGCATTCATGGAGTGGCATGAATGTGTGGGCTCTCCTGCCATTAATGATGTTTACATTGTCGCACAGGGAAGTGCTGCGAGACCCGAGCACTCGGTTGGTTAGAACTACACACATCTCTTCCCCCAGACAGCAAGTCAGGACATAGGCGCTCACTTGGGACCTCTTCCCGCCCACACTGGTCAATGACTCTATTAATGAGTAAACCTCTGTGATCCAGGGACTTAAGGTTATAATCCAAAGTCCGTTTCATTGGCTGACTGATCCTTTTGGCTGTGACCCAAATACTAAAGTCCGCTGTTCAAAGTCTGTTTTATTGGCTGGCTGGGCTGATTGTTTGGCCTTGACCCAAAAGCTGTAGATCGCATTCCATAATCTGTTTTCTGGATATTTCCTTCTAGCTGTCCTGTTCTCCCTATTTTCCATAATCTGGCTGAGCCCCCTCTCCCACCCACCCCATCTTTAGCCCTTCCCTCCATGTACATATACACACACATCTAGTCTGGTCTCGACACAGACCCTGTACCAGCAGCCATAGGGAGCCTTCTTCTTCTTCTGCGTACTCCTGCGGACACTCCCTATATTGGACAGACAAGTATTAATCCCATCTACCCTACAAAGGGAGTGGAGTTTTGTGTGCATGACCATTTTTTATCCCGCCATTAAGGCAGCCATACTCCATCTTCGGGGAAGGTGCATGCTATGTGTAACGTGTCATCCATACCAATGGCCAACTGACCTTCTCTTCCGAAAGTTGGTGATGGGATTTCACATGTGTGCAAGATGTTATGCATGCGTTCACACACGGAACCTCGGTTTATAGTCTCATTCGAAGGACTGTAGGGAAATGGAGTCAGAACTAATGTTAACTCCGAGGGAAAAAAATCCCCCTGTACCGAAACCAACCGGCGGAGATTTGAACCCGCAACCCTTGGATTACAAGTCCGGCGATCTACCAACTGAGCTATTCCGACCACCATAGGGAGCTATCAATATGAGGCTGTTATTGGGCAACCGCCAGAGGAGACACTGCTCGGCAGCTGGGTCACTTCAAAGGTGTTTGATCGAGTCTCTCACTGCCTGGTGTCGGCCTAGTGATCCTCTGGCTCTTCCATCCTCCCTGCCCAGTCCTTCTTCCCACTCTGAAATGGAAGGACTGGAACAATCAGTACCGTTTCAGTTTCAGTTTCATCAAGGAGGCGTCACTGCGTGCGGACTAGTCCATATACGCTACACCACATCCGCTAAGTTCTGAGACCACGCTATGCATGATTTGAAGCTGATGGATAAATGAATTAACAACAAAGATGAGACAATTGAGGAAGAGGGTCTTGAGGCTACGACTCAGCGGATGTCTGACCTACGCACTAGCCCAACACGCTGGTCAGGTATTGAACACCTACCTACCATTTTTTGTTTCTTTGTTTGTTTGTTGTTTTTTTTGTGTAGTGGATGTACACGTGTGTGCATGATGTGTGGGCATGGGCCCATGTGTGTGTGCGTGGGCACATGTGTGTGTGTGTGTGTGTGTGTGCGTGTGCGTGCGCGCACGCAGGCATGTGTGCAGTACCAAGAACCAGAACTCGCCATCCAAAACATGACCATGGCATTAGGGGGAAGGCAGAGGGGTGGAGGAGGAGGGAAGGTCAGAGGGAAGGAGGAGGTGATGGCGGAGGGGGGGGGGGGGGGGGGTATTTCTAGACTCAAAATACAACCAGGACCAGCTGTGAGCACTTTGATTTGAAATACATTCTTTGCATTAAGCGGAATATTTTAGATAAAAGTATCAGAATGGTATTTTGTGGACAATTTAAGATGAGGTACAACTATGGCATGGCAACAGGAGGGAGCGGAGGGGGAGGGGGGGTTGAAGGAAGGCAGGGACCTGAGAGAAGGGGGGGAGGGTATTTTCAGACTGTGAAGTACAACCAGGACCAGCTGTGAGCAATCTGATTTGAAATACACTCTTAGCAGTAAGTGGAATACTTCATTAAAAAAAAAATATATATATATACATATATATAAGAATGGTATTTTGAGGACAATTTAAGATAATACAAAAATCATGATGTGCGTGGAGAATTTTAGAAATCCAAAGAGAACCATACTTTGCCATGGAGAATGCTGGATGAAATACAAAACTGTGACATTGTGCCAACAATATGAGATATCAGATGAAATACAGTCCTGTCATTATGTGGAAAGTATGAGGTGTCGAATTAAATACAATCATGAAATCGAAGACAGTATAAAAATGATACAAACAGCTGAACATTTCGAGAACATGCAGACAAGTACGGCATTGTGTTGATTCATATCATGAATGACAGCCACTTTGTTCCCGTCTGAAAAACAGGTCACGTTCCTTTCAAAGACGCTGAATGTCCGCTCATACCACTTTCATACCAAACCATTAATCCTGCACAGAAAATGGTTCATGAGGGACCGAGTCAGTGTGGAGTGTTCTTGCAGCCCTTAGGACCACACAGGGCCTTCTTCTGACAGTCACCACACATACAAAGTACACAAAAGCACTAACACCTGTCCACACCTTTGACGACAACTATCTGTCCTGAAAAAAAGGGAAAAAGACGACAAGAAACACTCGGACACAACAGCACTGTTCACCAGCATAGTGATCGCTTTAGCAGTGTCGTGAAACTCATATCCCCCCACACAATACATACCCATACAACAGTACTATTCACTACCGTCATGTTCACTTTAGCTTTGCCACAAACCACACCAAAAATAATGGGCAAACAGACTTAACAGCGCTGAGCTGGTGATCACTGTGGACAGTGTCACATTTTCATTGCCTGTTTGCCAAGTTGCAACTGAAAGCTGGCATGATATAAACAACCGACAAAGATAGGAAAGAGAGCAATTACAAACACATAACTTTTCAAAGAATCTTCATCCCTTTTCAGTGAGAGGAAATAGTGTCCTGCGGTGACGTGAAGGTGATAACTTGATATCATCGAGGACAAATTACCTAACCAAGAAACTATGAATGCCTAGTATTCAGGGACAATGAGTCGAACTCTTGACTGGATCTAAACAAGAAAGCACACACACCAAAACCCCACAAAACACCAGCAGAAATAACAATGATCCAAACCTGAAGGCACACAAAACCAATACCGGAATGAACATATCCCATGCTGCCCCCTTCTGTCAAAAGCATGTTCAAATTTGTGGACTGCCATCAATTTGAAAACAAATATACAAATGTGTAGAATAAAAAAGTTAAAGTCATTTTTTTTTTTTTTTTACAAAAATAACTAAGTTATGAATCATTGAACTGAACACTCATTGAACACAAAATCAAGAAATCATACATGTCATAATAATGGCCTCTGGATGACATTATGATACAGTTCCAAATCCACAGAATTATTCTACAGCTATCACATTTTCAGTGATTATCTGTCAATCGATGTCTGCTTCACACTTCTTCCTCCAATCCCTTGGTGAAGATTTGTTGTTGTAGTTGTTCTTGTTAAATCCTCTTCATACGGTGGGATTCATACGTTAGAATTCAAAATCAATCACAATGCAAAAAGACTATATTATCACTCTGATTCTAAAAGTAACACATATCACTCGGATTCTAAAAAATAACGCTATAAACTACTAGCAAAAAGAGAAAACACTATCCTTCCCTCTCATCTGTTCTTTTCAGGACAGTTTAGAGCTGTCATCTTCATTTCCCCATTTTTGAAAAACGGTTCATTATTTCCAGCTCCTGAGCATTTTTTTTCTTCTTTTTTTTTCCCAGTGTGTGGCTCTCTTGTTCTTTCCTTAACTCCGACTTGGAATTCTCTGTGGTACTGGTAAAAACAACACACTCATGCAATAATTATCACCTGCATTGACACAGAATTAACACCTGCATCGTGGTAAAAGGTAACATCTGTGTCAAGGTAAAAACAACACCTGAATCAAGGTAAAAAAAATAACGCCTATGAAGGTTAAAAATAAGAAATAAAAATTTACCACCAATCATGCATGGCATCCAAAAGTGTGTGCAACCGTCGTGTCTGGTCAATTATTGGTTGAAAGTCTTTGGTTTTTAAACTGATGTATGCCGTTTGTACACATTTTTCTACTAAAGTTATATCTCCACAGCCACCACAGACAATGTGGAGGGACAGGGCATGACCATTCTAAGTGAAGGGGGACATGGGACCTATCCCAAACCATAGCAACCCCGTCAGAATGACACCATTAGGATGGGCGGCTAAAATGGCAGTGTGTTTGGTCACCAGCAGGGTTTGAACTTGCAGCCTGTGACTGCGAACTGGGTGCAGCACCACTGAGCCCAATGGTTCCCCATTGCACCTTTAATGTATGGCGGGTAAACTCTGACGTATCATCAGAGATCATACTGCAGCAGACATCACAACAACATGATGCGCTTCATGCGTAAAATGATGCATTCACTGGACGCTTGACACTCTTGAGCTGCATTGATCTAGACTCTGAACGGAATTGTGAATACAAGCACGTGGACAGAAACACAGGCGCTAGCTCTGATCAATGAGCTGTACATACGGCGCTTCACATTATAAGGCCACCTGGTCAAAATCTGGGGGGAGAGGAGGAGGAGGTAGGAGATATTACTTTATAGCGCCCGGACCCCAGAACTTATCTCAAAAATGTTCAAGAGAAATATTCAGGGAACCTTGAATACCACACTGCAACAACAACAACAAAAAAAGACAGCGCCTTTTGTTTAATGCTGACTGAATACAAGAATCCATTTCAATCTATTTCACTCCAACATTTCATACATGAATCAATTTCAATCTATTCTACTCCAATATTTCATACAAACAGATTTTTACACGAAGCATCATTGAAAATATGAACATAACATTAGGGGGGGGGGATGGGGAGGATGCAATTTCATTCAATTTGAATTGCTCTTGGTTTCTTTGTCATAAGGTTAAAAACTTGCTCACCTGCACTAATTTCTAATGAGCACTCTGATTCAATCCAAATTACATTTGGTTTCTTAGTTATTGGGTTAAGAAATGAATATGGCTCAACTGGACTGATTTGTAATGAACCATCTGACAGGCGTCTTCAATCTGTGTTTAATCACTACTAATATTAAAGGCCATTGTTCTAAAAGAATTGTGATCACCACTGGTATAATAGACCAGCGTTCTGTGATACACAGTATTGCCATAGCCCGATTTGACATTGTCAAGAGACTTCTTTTCAGACAAGACAGAACCCGATGTCTTACAAAAGAAACACACACAAACAGTATATATAGAGACTACAGAAGCGATTGTACTGTATCACTTTAAAACAGGAGTATAGAGACTTCAGACTGTACCAGTGTGAAATACAATATGTACATGTTACACAAATGTCAGAAAACATTGTACATACCTCTTTACATCATATATGGACAAGACTTTAGATAATATTGTACACAATCTCTTTAAATGTTATGAGATTTTAGAAGACAATGTATGTTACGTCTATAAATCATATGTGGAGAGTTCATAGATCATTGCACATTATGTCCTGAAACTCAGACAGACACTGCAGACAACATTATACATTATTATGTCTGTTTTTAAACCAGACAGCAAGACGTGAGAAAATCCTGATCACTGTCTTGAGTTAAATAATAAATAGACACGACTCAAAGCCTACAGAACAGCTGTACAGGGGAAGAAGGCAAACACTGTACAGAAACAACAGTAAAAGGTCGGTTATCCTAAGTAATTTCTACAACCAGTTCTCCGTTTTACATGGCAAGGTAACCTCGCTTCACAGTATCTATCACTACAAGCACCCCCCTCCCCCCAAGTATTTTGAGTGCATAGCTGGAGAGAAATGAGGTGGGGTGGAGTGGGGTGAGAGGGCGACTGGGGGTGGGTGGGAATCCTGCGAGATCAAACTACATTCTACAAAGTTGTTAAGCTGAGGAGAGAGATGGGGTGTAACTGGATCGGCAATACTGTGATAATGCTTTGGTGTAACAAGGTGACATTTCTCTGCCATTTTGTTGCTGTTGGTTTTCATTGGTTCGAGGAAATGGCTGACAGAGAGCACTAACGTGTACTTCTCGTCTCTGTTTTTTTCTTCCTCTTTTTTTTTTTTTTTCCGATCTCTCACAGATTCCATACAGGTTGACAAGTTCTGAATTCCATGCCTTTTCAAAGACTTTCCATGCTATTTTGAGAAATGCCTTCGACTCAAATTATCCATTTTCACACACACAAAAATGATAATTTAGTTCATGCCCTGATGGTCCATGAATTCCATGAGCTATGCACACTCTGTCTTGCCTACAGGGTCCTCTCTATGTTCTGACTCCCTAGCCACTTATTCTGCCACAGCCACACCCAACTTGTCCTGTCACAGCTCCAGAACTAGTAATTCACAGGGAGCAATCATTATCAGGACAACCCACCGGAAGAAGTACTGCACTACTGATGAATTATTTCACTGGTGCCAAGTGGTCCCTGTTGTGATCCAACATATGTAGGACACCATCTGTGCAGACCCCTAATGATGATCATAACTGCCTGGTTGCTTAGTTAGCATGACTTAAGTTTTGCCCTCTGGAGATGGGAAAAGAGGTGGGAGGTGTGTGTGTGTGTGTGTGGTGGGGGGGGGGGGGGGGGGGGAGGGGAAAGGGGCAGAGGAGGGAGGTAAGGGAACTGGGAGGCTCTGGCATGAACTAACAAAGCCTGTGGACATGGAGAGGAGCTTGAAACAGAGGTCATCACAAGAATAATAATAATAATGAATACTTATATAGCGCCAATTCTCGGCTAGAGACCAAGCTGTAAGCGCTTTACAATCCACACTCGTTTACACAACGGGCTGCCTACCTGGGTAGTGCCGACTGAAGAGCTGCCAGCTGGCGCTTCATGCGGTCGTTTCCCGTGTCATACAGTCAGTATTGTCCAATATCGTTCACTCAATATCCTTGCTTCCTCCATTCTCTCAATTTCTCACGCAGGGTGCATGCTATGTGTAACGTGTCATCCATACCAACTGGGTGTATGATGATCAACGATGATCAGGATGATCACTGAGGGCGATACTGATGGCTGTAATGCTTCACAGTTCCACTGTGGTCAGAGGCTACACGGCAGGGTTGTTTTCTATGCTTCCTTTGATATTGTAGCATGTGTCCACCAGGCCTGAGTGGTACAGACACCTGCAGAGCTGGTCAGGAAATTTGACTCTCACTTTCAAAGATGCATCCATTAAGTAGATGAAAGCTGCGCAGTTCCAGCCTTTCCACCCTTCATCAACTCCACTCCAAGTAGGAGCCAACTGAGGTTGAATAATCCCACAAATGCCTTTGATGAGAATCAAACATTCAACCTCCCAACCCAAGAGACACTAACCATAGCAAGTGGTCCCTCTTTTCTCCATGTATGAGATATTTCTATATGCCAGAGTGGAACCCAAAGGGTAGGAAGAGAGGTAATGCTAGCCCCCCGTAAACCTGACAGGAAAAAGGACAATTTAAAGAGGAGGAGGGGGTGGGGGGTGGGGGGAGGGGGAGGGGGGGGTAAGGAGTACAGACTCTACAGGAAAATATCCCCCTCTCTTGTTCTTGCCTTTTTTTTTTTTTTAACTTTGACAAATAACACACACACACAAAGACTAGCAACACTGAGAGCTGAAGCATTATGCATACAATCAATACCATCCGTTACAAATTGTCACATCACATTCTTCAAAAAGCAAAAAAAAAAAGAAGTATTCTCTTTCTTTTCCTGATAACATTAAATAGTTGCCATCTTGTTGCATGCCATTCATTTAAAAGCCAATCTTTTCTGCTCAAGATACATCATAAGACACAGAAACAGAAATGATTTCTTTGCCGTCACCCCTAGCCTGCCATGATCCCACTCTTGTCATCATCGACAATCAACATCTATTGTGTACGCTTCTCTCCCAGCAAGACACCAAAACTCTTTCATGATCCACTTATGCATTGGTCGTTAACACAAACGCTTGGACCCTGCGGCTCTTCAGCACTCATTTCCCTTAACTCCGAACTCCTTCCAACACATGTGCCCATGCAATGGTCTCCCTTTTCAGTCAAGAGCACCTTATATCATTAAAAAAAAAAAAAGCCAAACTAACACACATACAAAAACTTCATTGGTGCATCCACGTCCACATACCAACTGTTCTCCTTCTTCACCCACAGTCTTCCTGAAGAGTTTGGCACCATCAGCTGTGCGACTCTCCCACAATGCTTTTTGTCCACGCCGTCCTGTCTGTTCCTTTTCCCCGATCCACGGAAAGCTGGCCCTCTGCCCCGTCCAGTCTGAACATATCGATGTATGCTAAACCTTCCTCACACTTCTGCTCTTTCCAATCCAAACACACCGACAGATATCAAACGTCACCTACACCATTCTTAGGACACATTGATACATGTTAAACCTTGCCTACACTATTCTCCACAAACCACAGGCAGACTGCTACTCTGTCTAATCTGAACACACTTGATACATGATAAAACCGTTCCTACACCGTTCTTCTCAAACCCACAGCTGCAGCTTGTCATGATCTGCTAATAACCTTCATCTCTAAAAAGATTTTCAGGAACGGCAGGTGGGAAGAGAAGACACAGATTTAATAGGAAAAAAAAGATGATATGATGCACAATTTCTGATCTGATACAGTGTGAACTGTCGTGAGTAAGGCTTACCTATGACATTATGTGTACGGAGAATATCCACTGAAGCAGTGATGAACTCGACGACATGAAATCGGAGGCAGGTGTTTCCACTGAATCAGTAAATAATCCAATAACTCTAAACCTGTGCCAAAAGTTTTTAATGAAATTAATAACTTCACTAAAAAAAAAAAGGCTGCCTACACGTCAATATTTTAATATTCTCATTCTGTGACCGTGATCAACATTTGGTCAGTGGACTTTGTTCCGTGACTGCGGTCAACGTCTGATTCATGGGCCTTACTCTGTCACTGTGATTAATGTCTGGTTGGTGGACCTCGTTCTGTCACTGTGGTCAATGTCTGTTGGTGGACGTTGCTCTGTCACTGTGGTCAATGTCTGGTTGGAGGACGTTGTTCTGTCTCTGTGGTCAATGTCTGGTTGGAGGACGTTGTTCTGTCACTGTGGTCAATGTCTGGTTGGAGGACGTTGCTCTGTCACTGTGGTCAATGTCTGGTTGGAGGACGTTGCTCTGTCACTGTGGTCGATGTCTGGTTGGAGGACGTTGTTCTGTCACTGTGGTCGATGTCTGGTTGGAGGACGTTGTTCTGTCATTGTGGTCAATGTCTGTTGGCAGACGTTGCTCTGTCACTGTGGTCAATGTCTGGTTGGAAGACGTTGCTCTGTCACTGTGGTCAACGTCTGATTGGAGGACGCTGTTCTGTCACTGTGATCAACATCTGATTGGAGGACGCTGTTCAGTCACTGAGATCAACATCTGATTGGAGGACGCTGTTCAGTCACTGTGATCAACATCTGATTGGAGGATGCTGTTCTGTCACTGTAGTCAACATCTGATTGGAGGACGTTGTTCTATGATTCTGGATGGTGGACCTCGCTCTGTCATTTGAGTTTGGTTGGTGGACCTTGTTGACCCTTTTTTTTTTTAATAGCCTCATACCTGTTCTCTCTTTTTCTTCTGACACACACACTCCCATGTAGAGAGTGGAGCATCATTTTCAGCGTATGTTGATACACTTTCCTGAACCTTCAGTGTCAATGGACCCCCTTTGTGTCATTCTCTAATGTACACTCAACTACACTCATCCAACCTCTTGCTATCCAAACAATGGACCCCATAGTTATGCACATGCTCTAGAACAAACACACACACACACAACCTTTCTGAGCATGATGTTCAATGCCTTCGACTGAAGAATACCGAGGTTTTGCAACTTTTTGGCAAATGCCAGCCATCATCAGCTTACATTTCCACAGTGTGAATCAAATGATAACTGTCAACGGGTCATATTTCCTCAGTACGAGTCAAACACCAACTGCCATCAGGTTAAATTTCCACAGTGCGAGTCAAACAAACACCGTCACCAGCTATTTCCACAGTGCGAGTCAAACACCAACTGTCGTCAGCTTATATTTCCACTGTGCAAGTCAAACACCAACTGTCATCAATGAATATTTCCCCACACTGATTCCACACTTTCATTTTTCTCAGGCTGGCTTCCAGTCAAGTATGGACAAAGCTGCCTTAATTTCATCCACAGGTGCATCCAAAATCCCTCCATGTAAAACTGTTAGGGGAGTACACAGAATCCTACTCTACTCATGCTCCTCCCCCAATCCCCTCCCCAGGTATTGAGCTAGAATGCTGAGCGTCCCATTCCACTCTTCCCTTTTATGTACAAAGCTAGAATGACCAGTGAATCATGTTCTGGCCACATTCCCCACTCATGTTGGAGCTAGAATGGGCTGAAAATACAGTTCCATTCATCTCTCTATGTACATTGAGCTAGAATGGGCAGAAAATACAGTTCCATTCAATCTATGTACACTGAGCTAGAATGGGCTGAAAATACAGTTCCATTCAATCTCTCTATGTACACTGAGCTAGAATGGGCTGAAAATACAATTCCATTCATCTCTCTATGTACACTGAGCTAGAATGGGCTGAAAATACAGTTCCATTCATCTCCCTATGTACAGACTGAAAAACGGACCAAGAATCCATCCTCTCCAGCTGCTCTTGCAGGACGCGACGACCAAGGAGTTGCAGACCAGGTACAGATGCTTCCCTTTTCAAACATACACTCAGATACACCTGTCCACCTCTCATACACAGCCACTGGCCCCTCTCCATTACTCTCCTCTGCTACCAGACCTCTCGTCTCATTGCTTGACAGGGTTCTCTCCCATTACCCACTCTCCTATCCCTTTGCGTTACTTCAGCCAAAGACAGGCTCCTCTCCCCCTCTCTTCTGTCCACTCTTGCTATTGCTTGACAAGAGTTCTCCCTCTTCACCCACTGACTCCTCTCCACCTCCCTCCCTTCCTGTATTTGCTTGACGTGATTCTCTCCTTACTGCCCCTGACTCCTCTCCACCTGTTCCCTCCTATTCCTCAACAGCATTCTCTCCCTTCAGCCATGGACTCCTCCCTCTCTCTCTCCTGTCCCCTCCTTCTACTCCTCCACAGCATTCTCTCCCTTCAGCCATGGACTCTCTCCACCTCTCCCTTCTGTCCCTCCTATCCCTAAACAGCATTTTCTCCGTTTAGCCATGGATTCTCTCCCCTTCTATTCCTCCACAGCATTCTCTCCCTTCAGCCATGGACTCTCTCCACTGTCCCCTCATATTCCTCCACAGCATTCTCTCCCTTTAGCCATGGACTCTCTCCCTATCTCTCCCCTCCTCCTATTCCTCCACAGCATTCTCTCCCTTTAGCCATGGACTCTCTCCACCTCTCTCCTCTGCCCCCTCATATTCCTCGACACCATTCTCTCCCTTTAGCCACAGACTCTCTCCCCTCCTCCTTAGTCCCCTCCTATTCCTCGACAGCATTCTCTCCCTTTAGCCATGGACTCTCCCCCATCTCTCCCGTCCTCCTATTCCTCGACAGCATTCTCTCCCTTTAGCCATGGACTCTCTCCCCATCTCTCCCCTCTTCCTATTCCTCCACAGCATTCTCTCCCTTTAGCCATGGACTCTCTCCCCATCTCTCCCCTCCTATTCCTTGACAGCATTCTCTCCCTTGAGCAGCTCCACCAGCAGGCCACAGGAGGAGCTAGACGGGGGCAGGGCCAGCAGCAGGATCTCCTTGGCCAGGAAGGAAACGCGGGCCAGCTCCGGCAGACGGAGCAGCATCTCTCCGAACTTGGTGGGCCGGTGCAGGTAGTGGGAGGAGGTGTACTCCATGAGAGCGTCAGAGAGCTTCTCCTGGTACTCCTGGATCTTCATCGGCTCCTTTAACCCCTTCACGTCTGAAATGGAAGGAAAAGGGACCGCTTTTCGTCATACACTCCAGACAAACAATGAAATTCTAAAAACTCTGATGTGCAAAAAAAAAAAAAAAAAAAAAGGGGGAAAAAATCCTTCGAGTTCAAAAGGTCATACTTTAAAAGAGGGAGGGAGGGAGGGAGAGAGAGAGGAAAACGAAAAAAAAATCCTGAGTCCAAATTACACGAAATTTGTACACAAAAATTTAGCAGTGGATGTATCTTGCTTTATCTGTATGTTGTTGCTGTGTATAACTGACCATTACGGTCACTCGAACCCACAGGGACAGGGACAGAGGAGAAGGGGAAGACCTAGGAACTCATGGAGGAGAGACTTGGATGCAGCGACTGAGAGAGGAAGAGAGCGGGATACACCTGGAGAGAACTGGAAGGAGCAGCCCAGGATTGGGCACGCTGGCAGATTGTTGTTGATGGCCTCTGCTCCAGTAGGAGCTGATGGCTTGAACTGAACTGAATTACGGTCACTCACCTGATTCCTCAGTGTCCCAAATCCACCTGAAACACTGATACCAACTCCCCAATTTCTAGCCATTTCACACACTACCACTGAAGTCTGAACAAGTGTGAAGACATTCCTACAGTCATCATGGCTCTCCAAGCCATTGTGGTTGATTCTGTGATGCCTGGGCCCCGAAAGTGTCCACAATCAGGTTTAACAAACAGTCCTCTGCCACTCCTTCATTACCACACCCGACAAGATCTGATTACAGCTGTTACGGATGGAAATGCGTGTGTGTGGAACAGCTCTTGGTGTTGAGCCACAGGTGGTGTGTGTGCCACAGCTCTTGGTTGGTGTTGAGCCACAGCTCTTAGGTGTTTGAGCCACAGCTCGTAGTTGAGACTGTCACCGTGTTGCTGACAGAGACGCCACGAACGTGTTAGTTTTTCTCTTCCTTCTTTCTTCATTGTGAGCCACAGAGACTCTGTTGTCTGACTTGACTCGTCGCTGCCACTGTCGTCATCATCGTTGGACCCGGCAGTTTTGATAACTATAATTGTATTGACTTGTTGTGTGTGTACACCTGATGGTGGGTGTACCAACCTACGTTTAATTGTGTGTTTATTTTGTATGTGTTTTGCTTGATGGCTCGGGCGGCATAAAAAAAAAGTGTTATTTTGTTGCCTGGCTGTCCATGTTCGGATGAGTGGGCGTGTGTATGTGAATTAGAAAAAATCGCGCATGCATCCATAATTCTGAGCGAGTCAGACTTCCACACACACGCACTTCCATCCGTAACATCTGGTGACCCCGTAGTACTTTTTCGCATTAACCTTCCAAATTGTTAGGATTAGGATTTCTTTTGTGACCCCTTATAGTGTCCCCAGTTATTAAGTTAGGACACGTTGACAGACTTTCCTTTTGAGTGCATTGATTGTTTGGTGTTGTTGTATGACTGTTTCAGGTTGATTTAATTTCCCGTCTCCAGCGTAACGGGGCATCTCTTTTGTATAGTTTCTGGAGATACGAGGGCCTAGTTCTTTATCTTCTGTGGGCTTTAGTTTGATTCTCTTTTGTTACCCTTCTGATTGTTTCTATTTCTTCCTTTTCACTTGGGGATTGTGTTGCTTCTCTAGCATTCTGAGGATTCTTTTCTCTTGAATGGATGTGTGTATGATTGGCTGCCTGGGCCATTTTTAAAAGGATAACCCCCCTTCCCCCCAAAGAAAAAAAAACCCAACAAGATTGTCTTCATTTATGTATGCATTGATTATTGATTTATGCATATGTATGTTTGATTATTGATTGATTTATGCATATTCATTCGTGATTGAGTTCCGTTTATTGATTTGTGCATTTGTTTCCTCGTTGGTGCTGTTATTGTTTCATGCATTTGTTGTTTGCCTGCCATTGATTATTTGCATTTCCCAAACCCGTAGGCTTCTGTTGTTGCTGTCGTTCTCCATTCCCCAAGCCCGTAAGCTTCTATTTATTGCTATCGTTGCGTTCCCTTTAAAATTAGTCGTAGTTTTTTTTTTTTAAGTGTGATAGATATATATGTTTGTGTGAAAAAAGGAAGGAAAAAATCGTAAGAACCCTCTTTGGAATATATTTCAGTGGCCATAGTGTCTTATCGTTCTTTTGATTGTCTTTGGTCCACTGACTTAGTGTTTCATTATGGCCTCTGAGGATGAAGATAGAGTTTTCACTAAATATTTGCAACGTGGTAAGGCATTTGGTCTTGAAGGAGAGCTTTTACTGGAGTATGTTGATAAATGTATTAGGCAATATTCGGAAAGAGAAGAGAGAATCAGAGTGAGACAAATGCAGGAAGAGCAGGAAACTAAACGAGCACAACAGCAGGCAGAAGAGGAAACTAAACGAGCACAACAGCAGGCAGAAGAGGAAACTAAACGAGCACAACAGCAGGCAGAAGAGGAAACTAAAAGAGCAAAAGAGGTAGAGGAAACTAAAAGAGTCCAAGAGGAAACTAAGAGATTTCAACAAAAAGAGATTGAAGAAACTAAAAGAATACAGTTAGAACTTTCTCGGCAGGGAGTAGTTTCAGGCGAGGATAGTCACAGTGCTAGTGCACCCAGGTCTAACGCCCCTCGTCCTACCTTTCCCAAATCACCTCCCTTTAAGGAAAAGAGTGATGACATTGACAGTTATCTGTTCAGGTTCGAAACCCATGCTCGTTCTTTAGGGTGGTCGGAAAATCTATGGGTTACATATCTCTCTGCGTTACTTGAAGGTTCAGCTCTTACGCTTTATCACAGTTTGGCAGAAAACAATGTTGTTTCGTATGAGCTGTTGAAAGAAAGTTTGCTAAAGAAGTTTCAGTGTACTCCAGATGGTTTTAGAAAGCGCTTTCGGGAATCAAAGCCCAGGGCAGATGAACCGTTTGAAACTTTTTCTGTTGAACTTAAACGCCTTCTGGATCGTTGGATTTCGTTGTCCAAAATTGAGAAAACTTTTCAGGGTCTTGTTGATCTTATTTTGAGAGAACAGTTTTTAGAGTGTGTTTCGAAGGATTTGGCTACTTTTCTATGTGAGAAAGATGAAAAAACATTTGATGCTATGATTAAGTCTGCCGAATCGTACAGGCGTGCCCACCCCACTAAGCTTCTTTCCAGAAAGGCTGAAGTCAATATTTTTGCCTCTGTTTCCCATACTCCTGGACAGTCAGATAGACTCCCCTTCCGTGGTCAGTCAGATAGAGGTCGCAGGTATTTTGCCCCTCAGCCTGTTCAGAATCCCAGCACCCCAGCTAATCGAGGCGGTGGTAACCGTTCCCATGGTCGTGGTGCTCATCAGTATTCAGGCAATAGAGGTTCATCAGGAAATACTTTTTCCCAGTCTCCTACTGTTGTTTGTTTTCTGTGCAAGAAGTCAGGGCATGTAGCTTCCAAATGTACTTGGAAGTCGGGTAAAAACCCCTGCAAGATTTGTAATCTTAGTCATCCCGATAGATGCCCCTTTGTCACTGGCAGTTCAACTGTTGTCGACAAGTCAGCTGACAAAAAATCTACTGCTGCTTGTTCGATTGTTCGCTCCCCATTCGCTTGTTTAGCTGCAGGTGAATTCACTGGAAAGTTACACTTAGAATCTGGTTCTGTTAATGGCACTCTCAGTTCTGTATTGCGTGACACTGGTGCTACCATTTGTGGTGTTCGCAAGAGATTAATTTCCGATAGCCAGATGCTAGGTACTACAGTGAGCTGTGTTTCTTTTGGAGGACGTGTGGATGAATTCCCACTAGCTACAGTTCATGTCAGTTGTCCCTACTTTGAAGGTGATCTAACCTGCTGTGTCCTAGACAGTCCTGTCGCAGATCTCATCATAGGTAATATCCCTGGTGTCTGTGAACACAGTGCTTCCAGTCATGTGAGTGAACCCTTCTCTTTAGCTGCCGTTACCAGGGCTAGAGCTAAACATGTGGTCGAGAAGAAACCTCTGTGTAAGATCCCTGATGATTTAAATATCTCTCGGTCCGACCTGATTTTGAAGCAAAAGGCAGATGAGTCGTTGAAGACATGTTTTCAGCTAGCGTCTTCTGGTGAAGTGAAGAAATCAGGTGCAGCTACTTTCTACTATTATTTGTCAGATGGTGTTCTGTTCAGGCATTTTGAGAAAGATGATATTTCGTTTGATCAGGTTGTTGTTCCCTCTGACCTCCGACCTACAGTGCTATCTGTAGCCCATGATCTTATCTTATCAGGTCATTGTGGTTCTCGTCGAACTCTTGCAAGAGTTCTCAACAGGTTCTTTTGGCCTGGTGTTACTGTCGATGTGGCAAAGTACGTAGCTTCATGTGACGTTTGTCAGAAAACAGTACCTAAGGGAAGAGTTTGTCCAGTACCCCTTTCTACTGTCCCGTTCATTGGTGCCCCATTTGACCGTGTGGCTGTTGACCTTGTGGGTCCGCTGTCTCCTCCTTCGGAGCAAGGTCATAGATATATTCTTACCATAATCGACATAGCCACCCGGTATCCAGAAGCCGTTCCCTTGAAGGATATCTCTTCTATTAGTGTAGCTGAAGCATTATTGAGTATCTTTTCACGGTTAGGTTTCCCAAAAGAGATACTGTCGGATCAAGGCACCCAGTTCAATTCTGACCTCATGAAGCAGTTCCATGTGCTATGTGGTACCAACGGCATACGCACATCGCCATACCATCCTCAGGCAAATGGTCATGTTGAGCGTTTCCATGGCACTCTCAAAGCGATGCTGAAGAAAACTGTACGTTCCTACCCAAAGGCATGGCATCGCTATCTGCCTGCGCTGCTATTCGCATGCAGGGAGTTGCCCTCTGAAAGTACAGGGTTCTCACCATTTCAGCTGTTGTTTGGTCGACAAGTTCGTGGTCCTATCGCTCTGTTGCAGGAATCTTGGACTCAGTCTGATAGTCATGATGCTGAAGCGAAACCCCTTTATGCTTACTTGTTCGAACTCAAAAATGTCATTGCTGACTCATGCAAGTTAGCTATGGATCATGCTGTTGATTCCTCTGTTAAGGGGAAAAAGTATTTTGACCGTAAGGCGAGAGAATGTCGTTTCCAGGTTGACGATGAAGTCCTTGTTCTCCTCCCTACGGAGTCGAACAAGTTGCTGGCTAGTTGGTCAGGACCGTTTCCAGTTACTAAGGTCCTACATCCTGACTATAAAGTGTTGCTCAAAGGAAAGGAAAAGATTTTTCATGCTAACATGTTGAAAAGGTACATTCGCCGTTCTCCAGTATGTGTGTCTCACAGTATCCCAACACTTACTTCACAGGGAAATTCAGTACCATGGTCAGAAATAGCGCCACTCAGTTCTGGCAGGAAGATTGTTTCTGTTAGACATTCTCCAAGAAGTTCGCCTTCTTTGAACGCTGCTTCTATTCTTGTCATTCTGTGGTCGCGTACACAGTCGGTATTGTTCAGGACTGTGATGACGCGTTACCACTACACACTCTCCCTGTGCCCATGGCATCCTCTATGCCAGATGAAGATACTGATTCCGTACACTTTGATGATGCTTTGTCAGACAGCAATGCTAGGGAGTTAAGAAAAGTCTTTGATGATTTTCAGGATATTCTTACTCCGAAACCAGGCTCCTTCTCGGGCAACGTACTATTGGAGATTCCTCTAACTACTGATGTTCCAGTTAGGAAAAGATGTTATGACATCCCCTTCTCTGCTAGACAATTTCTTGGACATATCGTTGGAGGTGGTACTATGCGTCCGGAACAGAAAAAGATAGATAAGATTCTGTGAATTCCCACCCCTACTACCAAAAAGAAAGTCAGATCTGTGCTAGGTTTGCTTAGCTTTTACAGAAGTGATGTTCCCAGTTTTTCCACCTTGAGTGCTCCACTCTCTGATTTAATGAAGATGTTGTTCGAGCTGGAAGATCTATATCTTGGACCCCTGAATGTGCAGTAGCGTTACAGAAGATTCAGAGTATTTTGTCATCAGCACCTGTCTTGCTGTTACCTCAGTTAGGTAAGCCCTTTGTTCTGCGAACTGATGCTAGTTCTGTTGGGCTAGGTGCTGTACTACTGCAAGAGGATGATGATGTACTTCACCCAGTTGTATCTGGGAGTCGCAAGTTGTTGGATCGTAAGAAATCCTACAGTACCATCGAACGAGAGTGTTTAGCCATTGTCTGGGCTGTTCAAAAGTTCGTTCGGTACCTTTGGGGAGTTAGCTTTATCCTCCAAACAGACCATCGACCTTTGACGTACCTGCGCACGTCACATTTCAAGAATTCCCGGATTATGCGTTGGGCATTGTCTCTGCAGGAATTCTCGTTCGAAGTGGAACCACTTCCAGGATCATCGAACATTTTCGCTGATCTTCTTTCACGTTCTTGTGAGAACCAGTCTGTTCCTTAGATATTGGTTTGAGTACATCCCAGTTTTGATGACCTTTTTCATGTATTTTTTTCTGGAATTTTGTTCCCTGGAGTTGTTTACTTCCTCTTAGTAAAAACAATTTGGACATTGTTTTTTTTTTAGGAGGGGGAGTATTGTGACGGACCGTTTTTCATCTGGTCACAAAGTTTCATGTGCAACCGTGCTTACCGGAAGGTAGTTGTCCGGAAGCCGGTTGCAAAAGTTAGCTGACTGCTATTCACCGGCGCATTGCTGTAAGCCGGGTGAGTTGCACCGGTTAGGCAGTCTCTGCAGTGATTCCAGCAATACAAGTCACAGAAGGCCGAAGAGGGACTCAGCCATTTGCTAGTAGCAGTCAGGTATTTATCACTGAATGTTTACTTATTAACAAACTAAAACTGTATTCCCGTTTAGGAGCGACTGAAACTTCCTCAGCGCTCTTGTGAAGGTTTTATTTAAAAAAAAGAAAGTATTGTTGTTCTGTTATCCTATGACTTGATAGGGTAACAAAACGAAATTGTTTTGGAAAATGTGAATAGATAAAGTGAGTGTTAAAAGAAGTGGTCTTCAAAAAAAAAGAAAAAAGATTTTGTTTATTTTGTAACTTAACTGGCTATGAGCTTCATGATGAAGAAAAAGTGTCTATTCTAATATGGTTTGCAAGAAGATGGAGAGTTTTGATGCTATGGATAATAAGCTCCCAGACTGAGCGACAGACTTTTGTTTTTCATTCTGATGTGTGATATGTTTACATGGGTATCAATATATGTGTTGTTAAAACAAAAGTGTGGTGGAAATCTTTTCCTTGCATATGAAGCTGTTGAACTGAAGTGAAGTGAGCATTCTTGTGTTACAAGAAAAGAAATGAACATTTCTTGAATTGACGGAAGACATGGTGATTATATGAAACGAAATGAACATTCTTGTGTTACAAGAAAAGAAATGAACATTTTGTGAATTGACGAAAGACATTTATAGTTTGAAAAAATAAATCATCAATTAATCTGTGTGTAATGAATTGTATTCATGGTTTATTGAAGGGGATCCAGATGGAAATCCTTTCCCCAATTTGGAAAACTAGAGTCTGAAAGGTTTATATGGAAATCCTTTCCAGTGCAATGTTATGATTCCGGAAAAGGGAATGTTGTAGTGTAATGATTCCGGAAAAGGGAATGTTGTAGTGTAATGATTCCGGAAAAGGGAATGTTGTAATGTTATGATTCCGAAAAAAAAGAATATTGTAATGATGAACGAATATGCTGATGTATGGCTCAAGTTCTAGTGAAATATGATGTGGCTAATGAATGTGAACGAATATGCTGATATGTGGCTCAAGTTCTAGTGAGATATAATGTGGCTAATGAATATGAAGATAGTTGTGATTGCAATGAATAGTGGCCATGATAATCAAGGTAATTAATCAGTTGCCCCCAGGTTGATAGTGTTCCCTGGACTGACGGGGACTGGCTGCTACCGGGTTAGGGCCGGGGCCGTAGCTGTGTTGACGCCCCGTTCTCCACCTGTTTGCTGCCGGTGTTGAGAGGCCGGCCTGAGCGCCGACAATTGCCCTACCTGCCACTGCGCCCGTGACCGACCACTGTTGGGCCAGTGGGTTGGAGACGTCGCCGCTGGTGAGCCAGGACGTCGCTCCTTTTGTGCCAGCGACCTGCGTCTGAGGCCGTCGCTGTGTGTGTGATGTGTGTGCCACAGCTCTTGGTGTTGAGCCACAGGTGGTGTATGTGCCACAGCTCTTGGTTGGTTTGAGCCACTTGGAATGACATTTGGCACATGGCCCCTCTCAGGATCAGCTTCATTCTCAGATCTGCATATGACCTTCTGCCCTCAAATGCAAACCTGGTGAAGTGGGGGAAAACAGACGATCCTACATGCCCCCTCTGCCATGAAAAACAAACAGTGGAGCATGTCCTAAGCTCATGTAAAGTAGCCCTGGCTCAAGGAAGGTACACATGGAGGCACAACCAAGTGCTCAAAGAAATTGTACAAGTAGTCTGGGCTAGTACCAACACCACAAAAGGGAAAATCAGGACTCCAAAAGCACCCGCAACATTCTTCACGGCAGGAGGCAGCAAATCATGGCCAAGAACAACAGTGCCACTCGAAACATGCAGGCAGAGTCTGCTGGACGGGGCAGATGACTGGGAGTGCACTGCAGACCTCCCAGAATGGAAGAGTCACCCAGAGATCATCAGCAAGAGTGGCATGAGACCAGACATAGTAGTCCACTCTAAGTCAACCAAGCAGCTGATCATGATCGAGCTCACGGTGCCATATGAGAACAGAATGGAGGCAGCTCAAATCTACAAGACTGAAAAGTATGCTGATCTGGCAAACAGCCTGAGGAGAGAAGGCTATCAGGTCAAAGTCCTCACTGCAGAAATTGGAGCTAGGGGGTTTGTAGGAACGTCTGCATACAGCCTCATGAAACAGCTCTCAGTTGCAGGGAAGGAAAAAACCAGAGCCCTGAAAGCAATGGCAGAAGCGGCAGAGAGGTGTTCAAGCTGGATCTGGTCAAGGAGGAACAAAAGTGAACTTCATAAGGCTTAATTTCCCTACAAATATCAGGTGTCCCTGTGGCTCAGTGGTTAAAGCGCGAGTCATTAAGTGGAAAATGAGCATGTCCAGAGGGTCATGGGTTCGAATCCCAGCCATGGCTCGTCCCAAGATGGGAAAAAAAAGGGGCAGCAGAGGGACATCCGGAGTCATGAACCGGGTGTGGCCCAACCCCCCTAGAGTGTCAGGAGATAAGGGCCGAAACACTTGCTCGAAGGGGGCTTCTCTTCTGAGGACTCTCTGCTGCCACGCTCTCCACGAGTTTCTTTCTACTGATGCATGGGTAAACCATTGACTTCCGGGAATAGGCCGGAGGACGTCCGGGAAAGACCGGAGGACACTGGGAAAGACCAGAACCAAGGGCTCTGTGGGCTGGCTCCCCACTTTGCCTTAAACATGTGGCTACTAAAAATAAAAGGAAAAGATGCTCCCAGGATTCACCGAAAGGGGGAGAGAATGATGAATCCATCGGTGCTCAACCAATCATGACTGCAAATCCCAAACGGACTATGAACATGGACCAAATGGAATATCCATGTGTCTGTGGAAAGCGTTTCGCTACCACCCGTGGCATGAAGATCCACAGAACAAAGATGGGATGTGTGAAGACTCATCTGAATGAGCAGCAGCGCACTGCATCAGCAGATAAGACGTCGGAAGACCAAGGCCAGGATTTAAACCACAGTGCCAAGGACATCCACGCTGTTGGTTCGGATGAGGAATTTGCACAGGCCCTCGATGCCAGGCGCCTGAAACTCAACCTGCCACGAGCAAACGAAACTGAAGATTGGGAGAAACTGGATGCAAAAATCGTCCAAAGACTCGATGCACTGATAGGGAAAAGCACCCTGGAACACAAACTAGCCACATATGGGGACATTGTGTATGCCACATGTAGAGACGCCTATGGAGCAAAACTACCCAAAGAGAAAACACCTCCAAAGAAATCCAGACGCCAAGAAAAGATGGACAAGATCAGGGTCCAAAAGAAAAACCTCAAGATGCAAATGAAGACCGCACTGCCAGCTGAAAAACAAGGCTTGGAAAAACTGTGGAAAGACCTGAAAGAAAAACACAGTGCCCTCAGCAAAGCGGAATCTGCGAGGAAGAGGAAGAGCAAAAAGAAGAAGACACAAGAGCGCTTCTTCAGAGACCCCTTCCAGTTTGCCAGAACACTGTTTGAGCAGCCAAAATCTGGGACCCTAAGTGTGGACAAAGGAGTTCTTGAGCAGCATCTGAGGAAAACATACTCTGACCCACAGAGCAAAGCACCACTCGACATTCAAGGTCTGGTGTGGCCAACCAACCCTGAGGAACAGTTCAATGGCAAGCCTCCAACGTTGGCGGAAATCAAGAAGGTGGTCGACAAAGCCAGAGCCAAATCATCACCAGGGCCAAACGGAATACCTTACCAGCTTTACAAGAAATGTCCCAAGGTGCTGGAGTGGCTCCACAGGCTGCTGCGATCGGCTTGGAGAAACCAGAAGATCAGCGGCCAGTGGATGACGGCAGATGGTGTGTACATCCCCAAAGAGCAAAACTCAAGTGACATTGGCCAGTTCAGGCCAATATCACTACTGAACGTCGAAGGGAAAATCTTCTTCTCTGTCATGGCAGCAAGGCTGACCAAGTACCTGATGGAAAACAAGTACTTGGATGTGTCAGTCCAGAAAGGTGGCATCCCAGGCGTGGCGGGCTGTGTAGAACACGCCACAATGATCTGGGACGCAATCCAAAAAGCAAAAACAGAAAAGAGAGACCTGGACGTAGTGTGGCTTGATCTGGCAAACGCATATGGATCTGTGCCCCATGAGATGATACAGTTGGCTCTTGAGATGTACCATGTGCCAAAGAACATCCGCGACATGCTCAAGAAGTACTTCAATGGCTTCTCAATGCGGTTCTCTACCAAGGAGTACACAACAGACTGGATCAACTTGGAAGTGGGTATTGCAATGGGCTGTGCAATTTCCCCAATACTGTTCGTGCTGGCAATGGAACTCATCTTGAAAGCAGCAACAAACAACGCGAGACAAACAGACCTTGGCGATGGATACAAGATGCCTCCTCTCAAGGCCTTCATGGATGACACTACAGTGATTTCATCCAGAGAAGACGAGACACGTCATGTGCTGGAGAGGCTGGACGACATAGTTGCCTCATCCAGAATGAAGTTCAAGCCAAAGAAGTCACGGAGTCTCTCACTGAGGAAAGGAAAAGTGGCCGGATCTGTGGTCTTCAGTGTTGCCAACCAGGCCATTCCAACAGTCACAGAAGAACCAGTCAAGAGCCTTGGAAGATGGTATGATGATACGCTGAAAGACACACAAAGAGCAAAAGAAACCAAGCAGATGGCGGAGGAAGGCTTGGAGACCATTGACCAGTGTGGGCTCCCTGGCAAATACAAGGTCTGGTGTCTGCAGTTCATGCTGATACCAAAGCTGCTATGGCCTCTGATGATATACGACATCTGCACCAGCATAGTGGAGGCAATGGAAGCCAAAATCAACAAGTTCACAAGGAAATGGCTTGGTGTCCCACCCTGTCTGACTGACATAGCGCTGTACTGTCGCCAAGCAAAGCTGAAACTACCCCTGAAATCCATCCTGGAGGAATACAAAGCAGGGAAGATCAGACTTCAAAGCATGCTGGAGGACTCAGGAGACAAGGTGGTAGAAGCAATTAAGCCCCAGCTGAAGACAGGCAGAAAATGGAAAGTTCAAGAGGCGATGGATTCTGCAAAAGAAAGTCTCAAGATCAGAGAAATAACAGGACACACACAGACCAACAGACAGGGACTGGGGGTGACCAAAACTGAATGGTGGTCAAAGGCCAAAGGAAAAGCCAAAAGAGACATGATGATTCAGGAGATGAGAAAAGAAGACCAAAAAAGGCTCCAAAAAGCAGTCCAGCAGAGCCAGCAAGGGCAATGGACAACGTGGGAGAATGCACTCCAAAGAAGTCTCACTTGGAATGACATTTGGCACATGGCCCCTCTCAGGATCAGCTTCATTCTCAGATCTGCATACGACCTTCTGCCCTCAAATGCAAACCTGGTGAAGTGGGGGAAAACAGACGATCCTGCATGCCCCCTCTGCCATGAAAAACAAACAGTGGAGCATGTCCTAAGCTCATGTAAAGTAGCCCTGGCTCAAGGAAGGTACACATGGAGGCACAACCAAGTGCTCAAAGAAATTGTACAAGTAGTCTGGGCTAGTACCAACACCACAAAAGGGAAAATCAGGACTCCAAAAGCACCCGCAACATTCTTCACGGCAGGAGGCAGCAAATCATGGCCAAGAACAACAGTGCCACTCGAAACATGCAGGCAGAGTCTGCTGGACGGGCAGATGACTGGGAGTGCACTGCAGACCTCCCAGAATGGAAGAGTCACCCAGAGATCATCAGCAAGAGTGGCATGAGACCAGACATAGTAGTCCACTCTAAGTCAACCAAGCAGCTGATCATGATCGAGCTCACGGTGCCATATGAGAACAGAATGGAGGCAGCTCAAATCTACAAGACTGAAAAGTATGCTGATCTGGCAAACAGCCTGAGGAGAGAAGGCTATCAGGTCAAAGTCCTCACTGCAGAAATTGGAGCTAGGGGGTTTGTAGGAACGTCTGCATACAGCCTCATGAAACAGCTCTCAGTTGCAGGGAAGGAAAAAACCAGAGCCCTGAAAGCAATGGCAGAAGCGGCAGAGAGGTGTTCAAGCTGGATCTGGTCAAGGAGGAACAAAAGTGAACTTCATAAGGCTTAATTTCCCTACAAATATCAGGTGTCCCTGTGGCTCAGTGGTTAAAGCGCGAGTCATTAAGTGGAAAATGAGCATGTCCAGAGGGTCATGGGTTCGAATCCCAGCCATGGCTCGTCCCAAGATGGGAAAAAAAAGGGGCAGCAGAGGAACATCTGGAGTCATGAACCGGGTGTGGCCCAACCCCCCTAGAGTGTCAGGAGATAAGGGCCGAAACACTTGCTTGAAGGGGGCTTCTCTTCTGAGGACTCTCTGCTGCCACGCTCTCCACGAGTTTCTTTCTACTGAGCCACAGCTCTTAGGTGTTTGAGCCACAGCTCGTAGTTGAGACTGTCACCGTGTTGCTGACAGAGACGCCACGAACCGTGTTAGTTTTTCTCTTCCTTCTTTCTTCATTGTGAGCCACAGAGACTCTGTTGTCAGACTTAACTCGTCGCTGCCGCCGTCGTCATCATCGTTGGACCCGGCAGTTTTGATAACTATAATTGTATTGATTTGTTGTGTGTGTACACCTGATGGTGGGTGTACCAACCTACGTTTAATTGTGTGTTTATTTTGTATGTGTTTTGCTTGATGGCTCGGGCGGCATAAAAAAAGTGTTATTTTGTTGCCTGGCTGTCCATGTTTGGATGAGTGGGCGTGTGTATGTGAATTAAAAAAAGTTGTGCATGCATCCATAATTCTGAGTGAGTCAGACTTCCACACACACGCACTTCCATCCGTAACAACAGCCTTCTAAAATGTGTTTGGTCTGAATTCAAGTACTTTGCTAATGAGGCCTCTTTCGCTTTCAAAGATTCTGTCAGAAAGATCATCTTCAAGCAGAATGTTTCCTAACTAACCTGCATGGGAATGGAACATAGGGTCATTTTTGATGGCCAGGTAAAGTGACTGATTGGCGATTAACTTGTAATTGAGAATGGTGGTTCAAAAGGTTAACAGATTAAAAGTTAACACAAAAAACGAATAAAGATGTTGAAGGGGTATTTCAAAATCATACAAGCAACATAAGAAAAGAAAGGTATATATGAGGTAGAGAGGAAAACAGATGACTTCGAACAGTAAGTAAAGAACAGCCAATTGGGAACAATGTACCAATAAAAAAAATTTTTTAATTGTTTAGTACAGTGTATCTTCCCTCCATCATCCTGACTCTGATGAGCGCACCTACCTGGCGTGATCAGCAGCAGGACTTTCAAGGCAACATACTCGTACTGGTCGACATGAAGATTTTTCAAGCTTTGTGCAATGCTCAGCAGACGACTGACCACGTCGCCGAACCCCAGGGCTTCCGCCTGCTCTAAAGTGATGGAACGTGTGGCAGAAATGCTGAGCAGGGAGGGCGTGGCCATAGAGCGCCAGCACACGCCCAGCGCCAACAGGTCGGACCAGCAGTTCTGCAGGAGCAGGATCTGGTCATCGGTCTGCAAAAGGCAAACAGCAGCGTTGGGTCATTTCTTCGTGGGTGGGTTGATCTATCTATTCAAGTATGCAAGGGTGGTACACACAATGAAGTCTCCTTAATGAAAAGCAAATTTCTGTATAATTTTGACAGTGTGTGTGTGTGTGTGTGTGTGTGGGTGTGTGTGTATGAAGGTGTGTGTGAGGGTGTGCATGTGTGTGTGTATATGCATGTGTATGTGTCAGTGTGTGTGTGTGTGTGTGTGTGTGTGTGTGTGTAAGCTAAGATAAGATAATGTTGCTTATAGCCCAGCCGACCTCAGAGGGCCACATCAGGGCTGTCACCACGTTAAAATCAACTCACAAGTCATATAAAATATTTTTTTTTAAAACAAAAAACTTTCATACATCCCTAAATGACATCTTCTAAAACGCACCAGAAACTTCATTAAAAATCTTTCGTCCGGAAAATCTTAAATCAGATGAAAAATGTTAATCTCTCTCAAAAACTCAAAGATCACGTCAGGCGGGGGACATCTCTGAACAGGATTTTCACGGACTCTGCTGTAAAATGTTTGTGTCTCACATCGTGCAAGTCCCAACACTCTAAAAGAATATGTTTCATTGTGAGTGGCACATGACATGGAATGCACCATGGAGCTTCCTCATTCTTTAAAAGGTGCGAATGGGTAAAATACGAATGGCCGGTGTGCAGCCGGCACAGAACTGTTTCTTCTTTACGACCACCAGACGTAGATGGGAGGAACTCCTTAAGGTTTGGACGGATCTGAAAGAGTTTGTTATCCGTCTGTGTGTTCCAATCCTCCTGCCAGAGATCTCTCACATAATCGTTAATTTTGGGTTTCAGATCTGAGCAAGGGATATAAATGTTGGACAATTTCTCTCTTGTGGCATTCTTGGCTAAACGATCAACCATTTCATTCCCTCCGATGCCAACATGACCAGGAACCCAAGCCAGAATAATGTTGTAACCATCCGCTTTCAACTTGCTGAAAAGTTCAAAGAAATGTAAAAGTTCTGGATGCTGAAGGTTGCGGCCAGCTATGGCCTCCAAAGCTGACAGCGAATCCGACAGAACCAGAAAGTCCCTCTTCTTAAATTGTGAAATTATCTTCAATGCCAGAACCAGAGCAGTAAGTTCAGCAGAATAGACAGAAGCATCTGGAGGTATATGTTTTAACAGTATCTGAGAAGGAGCACCAGGGCAATAGGCTGCACTGGCCACTCCATCTTCAGACTTGGAACCGTCAGTGAAAATTTTCTGATAAGATGGGAATTTTGAACAGAGGTCAGCATACAAGGCCTTGTATGCCAGAGAGCTGGTAGACTCTTTACGAAAAGCTGCAAGATCAAAACGAATCTCTGGTGTGAAAAAGGTCCACGGAGGCTGACCTGGAAATTTGGAAAAATCCGACACAACTCCTAGGTCTAGACGTGTGTGTGTGTGTGTGTGTGTGTGTGTGTGTGTGTGTGTGTGTGTGTGTGTGTGTGCACATATCAGCAAACACACAAAACACACACAAGCAACTGAATGGATGAGATGACACCAACTTACCAAGTTTATACTGGCAAGTCCTGTCCATAAAACTTACAACAGTGACAATGTGGAATGACATCATGCACTCCTGCATCAACTCCACCAATCCCTAGTCTCCATGATTTATGGATATGGCTCCATGACTTATGGACATGGCTCACTGACTTATAAATGTCATTACATAAATTTCAGACATGACAACATGGCTTACAGACATGGATCCATGACATGGGATATAACTCCACAGCTTACTACTAAGGCTCCCTGACTTACAGAGATGGCCCCAAACTGTGGCAGGTTGCGCGCCCAGCGGACCAGCTTGTACAGGCGGAGCTCCGTGAGCTGCATGAGGTAGTTGTAGAAGGCCTGTTCTGCGTTGGGGTCATCCTCCGCACCCTCCTGGGCAATGTCGTCGTCCGTCAGCAGGGGTTCAAGGTTCATGATGTCCGTCAGCAGTTCTGGCACTCTCTTGCCCTGGCCATCCGCCACCTATACCCGACAGTGATCGATCGTGACGATCCATGCTATGTGTGTCTCTCTAATACAGGTTCTAACTACTACTGTCAAACTACCTGCTACCATCAATGACTGTCCACGACAATCAACGTTTCGTGGTCTCTCTAATCCTAGTTCTATTACTATGGCAGAGCCACCCATTCCTATCAGTGATCATGGATTACAGTCCATACACAGTGGTCTCTCTAATCCTGGTTCCAATGTCGCTGCCATGCCTTCCAGAAGGGGCACTTTTAGGGCGGTCAGCACTCATTCATTTTTCAGCTGACCACACAAGCCTTTTTTTCAAGGCCATCACCAGATTTGGAGAAAGGAATGCCATCCTCATGACACCGAGTATACGTGTGACAGATTACACACTAACATTGTGGCTGAAGTCTCCCTGTCCCTAGGGAGGTTAAAACTTGCACCTCATTTTATCACCCTTACGCTACCAAAAACCAACAACAACAAACCCAGAAAACCCAACAACAGACACAGAAAAGCCGTAAGAGCAAACAGACCCTTCAGAACGGACAGTTCCGAGTCCACACTGGCCAGTACTTACAGTCTGACAACCTAGGCACTAGATCACCACAAAACAGAAGCTGGCATGGCATAAATTTGACCAGGAAAAAGGTGTAAAAGATTCTCTAGACCAAAGACAGGAGAATGGGCCACAAAAGCAGAAAAATTACTACTTTAAGTAGCTTTACCATACACTCACCTGCCCAAACAAATGCTTCATCCCTACTTGGTGTGGATCATTGCCTTATCATTAAGGGGGGAAACAAGGGAGAAAAAAAAAGGTGGAGAGAGCAGGGAATTAACCTCACCTTTAGGCAGTGCCTGTCCTTAGCGAGTCCATTTCATTGATTCATAATCAAACTAGTGTGTTTTTCCAATCTACTCCCGACCAAGCAAATGTGGGAGGGCGTCCTGGTGTTTGGAAAGTTAAGTATACTGTAAAACTACTTTTAACAGTAAAATTCCTAATGGTATGGCAATGTTACGCGCCAAGTAGTGATAAGGTAAGTTTGGACAGGTAAGTATGAGAAAAAAAGAAAACTGTAAAGAGAGATAAAACTAAAACAAGCCTGAGACAGAGACAGGGTGGCAGAAAAGAAGAAAAGTGGCACAGACTTTGGGGAGGCACAGACACTCTTTATATTAAAACAGCCCCTAGCAGTATTTGATAATGACAGTACTGTCTTATATGGTTCATGTGTTGCTGAAATTGCCATGGTTATTTCCCAGTCACAGGTTGCAAAATTTTGTAAAGATCACAACTCTGTGTACCACTAGGGTATTTCACTTATGTAAATATGCACACATCAGATGTGGCTTTGCAAGTACTAGATAAGTTGAGTGTGAAAGGATTTTTTTTGTTTGTTTTTAACAAGTGTCTAATATCATCTGGCGATGAAAAGACATTAAATAAACCACTGAACTGAACTGAAGCCCCTAGCAGCCCATGAGGATCTGTAATCAACAGCAGCATTATTGGAAGTGTCTTTATCATGCCGGACATGACAGTCCTGTGGCTACATCATCCAACTAATTAACAGCAGTTTTAATTGAAGAGGTCTTCATTGTGCTGGGTGGCAACAGTCTGGTGGTCGCAACGCGACCAATTAACAGCAATTTTCATCAGAGGAATCTCTATCTGACCAGGTCTGACAGACCGGTGGTCACAACATCTGACTCTCAATCTGAGAGGTAAGGGTTCAAATACTGATAGCATCTAATGGGTCAACTGTGGAGCAAGCTTTTCCTGGTGTGCTAACGTGCCATTGATAGTTCCCCCCCCCCCCCCCCCCTCTTCTGTGTCCATGTCTGTGGATGATCAGATCCAAACATATCTGTCAGTAACCCTGTCTGCCGATGATAAGATCTACACACATCTGTCAGGGACCCTGTCTGCAGACAATAAGATCTACACACATCTGTCAGTGACCCTGTCTGCAGACAGTTAGATCTACACACATCTGTCTATCGTTGCAACAACATTAACATTGTCTGACACTCTGAACAAGCAATCACACACACTTCATGTCAGTCTGCGATGATGAATCACAATCGTCAGTGACACTCCTTAGGTTATGTTGCAGATGATAGATCCACAAGGCCCGGAAGTGATAACCCCCCCTTCTGGCACCCACCATGACTGCAGATGAACAGATCCACACACACATCAGCAACTGTACCCTCTTCCCATTTCCTAATGAAATGCTGCTTCGAACACTAATCAAATAAAAAGTTAAAAAGTAGACACAGCATCATGACCTATATGTATGGGGAAGACGTGGACTGATCGTTGGGCAGTTTCACAACATAATGACATCTATCTGAACTGAAACAGAAATTAGACAAATCAAGATAAGTTTCTATTTCAATTTATGTTGCTTATAGACCAGTTAATCGCCCGTAAGAGGGCTGTCATCCCGTAACAAGTTTAATTAGCATCATTTGTTGGTTCAAAACTATATAATTTGAGCTTTGCTTTAAATGTGATTAGTCCCTTGTAGGTCAGTTTACCTGATGATACATATTCAGACAACTTAATAATCCTGGAAATTTAATTTAAAGTCCCAGAATCATCCCAAAGCAGGAAGAAGCTTCTAGAAAATTCCATTTCACTTCATTGGGTTGTACCATTGTGTGATGGTTCTCTAATTTTGTTGAATGTTCTGAGCATTTTTAACGGCCACAGTATTTCATGGTTTCCAAACTCGAGATTCCATGCGCATTAATTACCATACTTTTCAAGCTGTTTGCCACTACTTTTTCCCCCTGAACTATAACTTCTGCTGCTACTATTCTGGCAGTGGCCTACTTATTGATTTCTTGGATTCTATTCTTAACTCCATACAGATTTGTCTTCTCCTGATCTCCAGCTGATTGGACCAATCTTTTTTTTCCTTGTCTGCATACACAGGCTAATACTCCTGCGGACATTCCCTGTATAGACAGGCAAGGATTAATCCCATCTACCCAACAAAGAGAGTGGAGTTTTGTATGTATGACCGACTTTTATCCAGCCAAAAAGGCAGCCATACTCCAACTTCAGGGAAGGTGCATGCTATCTGTAATGTGTCATCCATACCAACGGCCAAACTGGCCTTCTCTTCCGAAAATTGGTGATGGGATTTACATGTGCGCAAAATGTTATGCGTGCGTTCACACATGGAACTTTGGTTTATGGTCTCATTCAAAGGACTGTATGGGAAATGGAGTCAGAATCAATGTTAACTCCGAGGGTAAAATCCCCCTGTACCAAAATGGCCTGGCGGAGATTCAAACCCGCAACCCCAGGACCACCAAGATTACAAGTCCGGCACTCTACTACTGAGTTTTTCCAGCCCCCTGGAACAATTTAAAACAAATGTTTGCAGAAAACAAATTTCACTGCTTTTCACAGAAAGAATGATTCATGCGTGAGTGACACACAAAATCAGCATCGTTAACAATTGCTTAAAATTATTTTCACTTGATCAGCGACCCATCTGCACAACATAGACAAGTAAAAATGCTGAAGTTGGGAGGTCTAGAATAGAACCTAGATTTCAAATTGAAAGCCATCCATTTAGCTCATCAAAAGGGCAACCATACAGCGGCTCAAGGTTATGGTCCGAAGGTGATATATTCAGTGCAGCGAAATTTCCCCAATGCAAAAAAAAAAAAAGCAGCAATCCACGATCAACAGTTTCAAAAAAGCAGGCATAGTCACAGCATTGACAGAGAAGTCACAGCACTGGCACAGCATTGACAGAGAAGCCACAGCATTGACAGAGAAGTCACAGCAAGCACAAAAGCTCAGAGGTGGAAGGACTGGATGTGCATGGACAACACGGTTGACTGTGATGAAGAGTTCTTGAAACCCCTCACGTCTGGCACTGAAGACAAGCCTTTCAGTGTTTTTTGTTGCTGCTAAGTGACAAAAGAAAATTTGATGGCCAATTTTTTTTTTTCTTGGTTATGTATTGCTTTTTTCCTGTTTACTTACCAGTTCATGTTAGTCATACCCCAAAACACACAGACTTTGTAAACACTGTGTTTGTCGTCTTTGTTATGATTTTTCTTAGCTATTTTCCTATAGCTAATCAATCAACTGCGAGTTATGGATTGTTTTTTTTTCTTCTGATTTTCAAAGACAAAAAAAAAAAATTTGCCAGATGTGGCTTACATAACAGTTTATAGCCCGGAAATCATGGTAGCTGTACTTGAACCTTCTAGAATATTCTATGTGTTGATAGGCTGTAAAACACTATGTTTCTTGATCTTTCCACTTCATAAACTGCATACAAAAAGTGTTTAGGATGTTTGAGAGCATAACGATCTCTGAATACTGTTTGAGCTGAAGGGCACATCTCCGTTTTCTGACTGTTGTGACAGGAAACCAACTTGTGCAACTTCTGCTGTAACTGGAAGGAAATCCTGAACATGTCCAGTCAACTTCTCTTCCATCTGGTTTGGTTCCCACAGAGAGATTAGAACCAGTTTGTCATTCGCCATTCTAGTGCACTGGAACACCTAAAAAAAAACCACACCAGAATCTGGATTCTTCGTTGACTGCTGAGCCACCTCAGCCGAATTAAGACTGCCCACACAAACAAGTGTCCAGCCCATGATGTTCTATGGCGTCAAACCTGGCCAGAGGGTGTAGAACTGCAGATGCAGCTTTTGGGCAGCCATTAAGACCTCGAGAAGACTACTGGTTTCACCTCAGCAACAGGATTGAAAATCTGACGCAAAAAAAAAAAAAAAAAAAAAAAAAAATTGACCACAGGATTCTTTGTCTTACTATAAAATGCCCACCCACCTGTTGCCCATGCATCGTAGAGTGGTTCAGGATAGCCACCAACTGCCGATGCCCCTTGCCTTCCTCTTTGGCACCCAGCAGCCCCGTCTCAGCCACAGGGGAGACAACCCCTCCCCCACTGTTGGAGTCATCTCGGCTGGCCCCACTGGGTCGTTTCCCTTTCTTCTGCAGCGGGGTCGGTCGTGGTTTGTTGTGTGGCGAGCAGCCCTCGTAGGAACTTCGTCCACCCCGTGTTCTGTCTTGCCGGATTGCTAAGAGATAAAGACAGCTGATTTACACACTATGGTCACTGGTTTGTTTACGGTTTTTTGTTTGTTTGTTTTAAGGGGAGGAAGGGAGTTGGAGATCTATAAGCTACTAAATCTCCAACTGCTCCAAAACTTTCCACAAAACTCTCTGCTTTTTTCTCAATAGACACTTCAGATTATGCATTTATGAGAGAGAGAGAGAGAGAGAGAGAGAGAGAGAGAGTGTATGTGCGTGTGTGTACACAAGCAGTTGCGATAGCTTACTAGTCTTTTTTAACCATTACTTCCAATGAATACTTACTACTTGAAAGCAATACGTACGTTTATAATCTTTACTGAAGAATCCATTGTAACATAATCCCCCGAAGTCGGAGTGTGGCTGCCCATGTGGCGGAGTAATTAAAAAACGGCCACACACGTAATGTTCTCATCCCCAACTGAAGCATTTTTACCACAGTGTTCAAGTACTTCAGCTGTTTGGATGATCCCTGGAGTCTTTTAGCCAGGGTACAACAACAACATTGTAACATACATCACTGCCAACCAATGTCTTCCATATGCAAATCTGGACAGGAAAACCAGTTCAAAGGCAAGACCTACTGGCGTTACTTTCTGATAGTAGACAAGCACTACTTGTTAGTTCTTCGAAGTGTTACCCTGCATCAGAAAGTTGATCCCCCATCGTCTTTCTCCCTAGTCCACCACCACAACTGTGACAGGGTTCAATCGGAAAGATTTTTTTAAAATCAATGGAATGTGACTGGATACTCATGGCTATCCCACTGAAAGATAGGGTTGCAGGACAGTCATGGAGGCTTGTGGGCTGAAGCCAGCCACAAGTAATCCATGATGGAGAGACTGTGGGTTGTTCGTTCGAACAGATATTCAAAAACAAATGGTTGGCCATGGTGAACCCTATTCAGTTTAGAAACAGGCGGAGTCTCACAAGGCTTACCTGGAATCTATGAGGAGGAGGTGTGCATTCCTGATATATACTTGCTGCATCTCAGTTCTAGGACTTTACTGATGAAATGGATTTTTTGTTCATTTCTAACATACAGTGTCTGATATTTCACAAGGCTTGAAATATGGATTACATGCGTTGTGGCATCTATTCCTAATCTTCAGCACATCTCAGAAGACGCTTGCAGTTGACACAATATTGTGATACGTGTTAAAGGACATCATGATGTTTGCATTGTATGTTGTGGGCCGTTGACTCCACAATGGACCTGAGGACTACGCCCACAGCCTGACCTCACCTTCCAGCTTCATGCCTGCCTGCAGACACCGTGTGAAGCGACACGCCGGACACTTCTTCCTGTTGAAGATGTTGACCTCGCAGCCTCCCTGCTTATGGCACATGAAGGTCTTCTTGTTCTGCACCGTGCGCTTGAAGAACCCCTTGCAGCTCTCACAGGTGAACACTCCGTAGTGGTAACCTGTCAAACACTGCCTCCTGATAGTGTCAAAGTCAACATGACAGTGAGTGCCAGAACATCACATGTGTGTGTGTGTGTGTATGTGTGTGTGTGGATGGGAAGGTGGGAAAGGGGTGGGAAGGGGGGGGGGTGTTTGAGGAGGGTGGCTTGGGGTGAAAGGGAGGTAAATGGGGCTTCTGCAGCTTACTGGTCTTGCAGCTTATAATATGACTACACCTGGTTATGATTAATCTCCTAAATTGTTATTAACGAGTTCAGTACAATAACCAGATCAATTAAATAAACAGTAAAAGAATCAATTATCAAAAATAGGCCAAAAAAAAGTTTCAGCAGTCTGTAGGTCCATTCTCAATACATCCCAATGGACCTTCCACTATCTGAGCATCCCAAATGACCTTCAAATGACTGCACATCCCAACTGACCTTCAACTGACTGCACATCCCAAATGACCTTCAACTGAATGCATATCCCAACTGACCTTCTAGCGACTGCATATCCCAACTGACCTTCAACCGACTACATGTCCCACCAGCCCTGCTTTGACCTGGGTGGCCGACTGGGCTACGAGCAACAATACCTGACTTCAATCATGTATGCTAGAAAACCATTGGCCACGACACGGTCGTTTCCAAAATTGACGGTCATCTCAAAAGCAACGGTTTTCAATCTCTCTCTCTTCCTTAATTTCCTAGCCTATGGTTATATTGTAAGTAAATTTCAATGTCCATCAGACATCCTTTAACCCCATGAATGTGAAAAACACCTATGGAACATGAGCATGTCAACTAGTATGGATCAGTGCTATCACAGCATATCTGACACTGTCAATTGTCTGGGAAAGAAAATGCATGTATGCACGTGCAAACCTGTGAGGAGGTAGAGGGAGAGAGAATGAGAGAGAGAGAGAGAGAAACTTAGAGAGAGAGAGAGAGACAGAGAGAGAGAGAGTCAAAGAGAGAAAGAGTTTTTCATCAATGAAGCTCAATAGTATATCCAGTACTATAAACAATACTGTCAAAGTATACTAGTAACCAATTACAAGAAAAGTTTTGAATGTCAAGCTGTACTTAAAAGTCACCTTACAATTTCAAATCACACACGTCAATTAATTCTAATGTAAGCAAATAAAACTTCATTCTAGTTTTATCTTGAATACACATCTTCGACAAGGTACAAGAAAAAAGTGCGATCTCGTAAAAAGGTGCTTCAACGTCCTCTGACAATCCCTCCCTATGTGCGTAAAGAATCAGATCATCGTGATCAGATACTATTTTAGATAATCCAGACTTCATGCTATAATTACTTTACCTGATAATTTATCACCACACACAGGACATGTCCCTGACATTGTTTCCACAGAATTGGAATCTGCTGCCACAAAAGTCCCAGACGTCTCAGCAGCCGCGGCTGCAGTGGCAACCGCTGCTTCTGTGATCACCTGCATGGCGGGTTCTGACAATGTTGTCACTGTGGGGCCACCTGTCACCTCCCCATGATGCATCACCACACGATAGTTCTGAACTGACCTTTGCCCTCCCTCCCCCTCCACCTCTCCAACGATGACGTCATTAGCTGGGGAGGGTACTGAGCCAGAGCCGTTATTGTAGTAAATGATTATCTGTGGCTGGGACCGATCGTCCCCACCGTCACTGTTGGTCCGTACAACAACATCAGCAGCAGCAGGGGTGGTAACGGTGGTTGGCTGGACGACAGAGCTGAAGGTCTCTGGTTCCTCCTGCTTGATGTTGGCGCGTCGGTGCTGTGAGGCCAGCGCTGTCAAGACATTCACCATGCTGACGTCGCCTGGAGACCCGCCTATGGTTGCCGTGGTGACCAGCCGTCCCTGCTTCAGCGCAAGCTGGGCGGCCAGTCGTTCCTGAATACTCGAATTTAGCAGCACTTCTTCTTGCTTCAAAGCCACCTTTTCCCGCTGCGTGTCAGGCGTGGCTGACAGCTGGGTGGTGGACGCCAGCAGCGCAGACACAGGTTCGTTCATGCCCTGCAGGAGATGGGTGACCACTCGGCTGCTCTGCTGTTTGTCCATGATGGGGGCTTCCTGGCGCAGCGGCAGGCGGTCTGCTGGGCCCTCCGAGGACTTGAGAGAGATGGCTTGCAGCAGCACAGGGGAGATCCCTACGTCCCCGGACATGACTGAAATCAGGGGTATACCGAAAATGTCAGAACCCTTCGAACTGTGTGTTCTGATGCTCATTGTTTTGTGGGCATTGAAGTTGTCTACACTGCTAAAACACAGAAAACGACAAAAGCAAAGCACTTAGATCTGAAATTTTACACTTTTTTGATAATTTAATTAGAATCTGGAGGGCACCCAAACTGTCTGAACTGAAACATCATCTTGTGATTCGTTTGTCTATGTTTTTTGGCGGTGCATCATCACTAACATTTCGAATTTAAAACATGATCTTCATCAACAAGAAACCACAACAAGGATTCCAGTTGTATTTAGATTGATCCAGCAACAAAACAGACTACATTGAAAATCTTTCATCATGGCCGATTTTTACCGGATGCAGAGCTTTCTAGTTCCGTTACTGTGATTGTGAAAAACTTTTAGCCACAGGATGTTGGTGGAAAGATTGCAATGTTTCTGCTTTCATTTTGGTGTATATTCGCAGAACTTCGATTTATACGAACCTTACATATTAAGTGGAATGCACCATCAGCTCTTTGCATTAATCAAATTATTTACATTTCCCGAGATCTTCACCACAATCAGGTGCTTATAGATGTAACTTTAACTGACTCAGAGTTCCTGACTTTGGTAAGTCAACGCAGCACTTGGCACCAGACTCTGCTACTCCCCTCCTCCTCCCTCCCTTTCTCCGTCTCTTAGTGCAAAATATCATTCATCATCAAAACTGATGTCTTTTATCCCTAAAATCTTGAAAAGTTGTCCAAATCACTACCCAATTGATCTGAAATCAATATTCATTTTGACAGTAATGCATGTATCTTCAAATGCAATACAGTATCATATACATTACCTAAAATGATATTCACATGAGAGGTCAAAGTTATTGACGATGCAACAGCAAGCTGTGCGCCAAGAAAGGGCAAGCTGATATCAATATGTATGATGTAACATCATCCCTGGCATGCCCCCCCCCCCCCCCCCCAAGGTAAAACTAAACAGGACTGAAGTCCGACATGACGAACATGGTTTGTGCAGTGGTGCTGGTGTTCATCGAGTAATACGGAGAAAGTGGGCAGACAGAATGTTTGCTCTGCTGGCCGCTGCTCTTCAACACTGCTAAAAAAAAACAGCTGGAATCTTACACGTTTTTCTATGTGCATGTGCATGCGTGTACACGGTGCATGTGGTGTTGTGATGTGTGTGTGTGCGTGTATGTGTTTGTTTCTCCGTGTGTGTGTGCACGAGTGTGTGTGTTGTCCCCCCCCCAAAGATTCCAAGGGCTCGTTCAGTCGGTATGAACTATATCCCTGGCTTCTGGAAATTCTGTGCTGGTTGTTCCCTGTTTCTATTGCTTTGTCTCTGCATTTTTACTTCCAAGTTCCATCTATTACTATCATCATTATTATTAATGTTCACTTTACCTTTTTCTTTATGGAGGGGGAAGGGAGGTCTCTTTTCCTGTTCTCCTATCTTCAGACTTTTCTTTTGACATAATTGTAACATGCTAGCTTTTTTGTTATAATCTGGTGACTAAGTAGAGTCCTCTCCCATGATTCCCTTCTGGGTGGCCCCATTTCCGTCTGGCGGCCATTTTGAACGCGCTGCAACCATGATGAGCCAAGTGATTTCATGTTCTTCGTTCACTGTCCTAGGCGTTATTTGTTTTCGCCTGAAGAAGACGCAAGAGGTCGAAATGCATTGCGTCTTGTCCTGTGCTATGTTTGTCTGTGTCCTTGGCGGTAACTAACCCCCTCTCTTTAGAAATTTTGGTGACTAAATAGTTGTAATATTTATCTTCATTTGACCATTCAGCTCACAGAATACACTCGACAGGTTTCACAGCTACTTGAGATGTTGGGAGTTGGTGCAACAAAGCACTCTCTTGACAACCGAGCAGCAGATGCAAGTTATAAATCTTATTACTTGCATGGGAACTACTTGTACTCCGTTTCAGAGCCGTCACAAACTGTCCATACTATTGTCTCTATTTGCCTACAGGACCTTTTTCCCCAGCATCATCATTTCTTGATAACAATAATGGAACTGTAGTGCTAATCTATAATAAGCTCTGAGTGCATGCAAAGTTCTCAGCATGCACACAGACACATATGCACTTGCATGCGCATACATACACACAGATGTATGCATGCAGACACCTCCCTTGATTCCCCCCCTCCTCTCCCAAAACTTATCACAAGGACAGACACACACACACACAAGGCAAAAAGGGATAAGCCTATGACAGTATGTGTCAGAAGTGCAGTCTTGACTGATGACTCCCTTACAACTGGCTCTTCCTGTATGCAAAGGTCAAGGTCAGTTTACTTGCATAAAATACTCTATATGATCTTCAATATCTGGAAAACACATTTCAATCAAATTAACCGATTTCCTGGAAAGAACAGCTTTGAAGTGGGGGAGGGGTCACAGATAAATCTTTCCAAAAACGCTTCTCTTATATGTACACAAATGTATACTTTGCGAATTTGGCCTTTGGGTCGAGCTGATGATTTCAACTGAAACTAAAGAAAGACTGCAAGATTCCGGCGACGATTCCGATCCTCCCGCACTCGGTCAACTCGGCCGACTGGGAACATGAAACCGATACGTGGCGGCCTGTTGCCCCCTCACCGCAGTGTCAAGGTCTCAGGTCGGCACTATCATTATTAACGACAAGCCACAAAATCATTGCGATTGCACGATGATTCTTAAATCATACAAGTCTTCTTAACTCTACTAAATTCTCACTCAGTATCAAGTACCGAATACAGTGCGGGTAATCGAGTTTTTCATCAAGCGCAGTTTCTTAGATGTAGTGAGAATGCCTAGAACCGTCATCTCGTGTTCAACAAGGAAACGAACGAGTGGAGACTCGAAAGTCGGTCGCGGTGAAGGCCATCTCTCTGGCACATGGTCTTCCCGTGTTTGAAAACAATGGTGATCAAAACCAATATCTTCTCCGACCCTTTACCGACGAAATTTCCGACAAGACCAAACTACGTCTAGATACTTACTGCGTTGTCAACTGTGGTGTTGTTAGTGAAAGAAACGGAAGAGGCTGGTTTTAGCCAGGATCAAATTTTAGCAGCGTGGTGCTGCCTTGGATTTGGAAGCAGACTTGCGCCTCCGGCCATGACCTTGTGTCAGAAGCCGTCCTTCACTGTTCCCCGACCCCTCGCCAACCAAACAACAGATAAACAAAGGAATGATTGCGCCCATTTAAGTGAATGCTGAAAATGATGCACTTACGTCGCAAAAACAAACGGGGGAGAATTAAATATGGCGTCTGACCGATTTTTTTTTTTTTTTTTTTTGTGCCAGACTGCATAAGTAATCTACGATTGCGCATTTCCGCGAAGCCTTTTTTTTTTTTTTAAAACAAGGAATTTTTTTAAATGTCAATTTGTTGACGTCACATTCAACCACCTTTTGTGGGGTTTTTTTTTTTAAAAGATTATCCCAGGGACAAAATCAAAACTAAAATTTAGTTTGCTCCAAACGCATCCGAACAAAAATGTTTAGGGAAGCTTCGTTGCACGGTCAAATCCGTTGCTGGTATACCAATTAGCCAAAAATGACGTTGCTGGTATACCAACTTAGCCAAAAATGACGTCATAACGTGTAGTCGCTAATGGACACGGCAAAACTCGTTTCAACCAAGACGACTACTACTACTAGATTTTTGTTGGTCATTGTGCCGGCTCAGTATTTGCGTTGAATTTGCCCAAGCATTTCATTTGACTGAAGCTGCTGTCAAATTGGTTGCAGCTGAATATCATCACCACTACTACGACGACTACAACGCTAACACTACTACTTTCAACATTTCGTTTTCTTTTTGTACTCCCAGTACTTATAGAACAGTTTTTCTTCTTTATGGAATATCTCAAAAAGCACTTGGCCGATCTTTCTGAAAATCTGTAGGTATGTTCATTATGGGTCACGAATAATGCCCGATGTTTTAGTTTACCGTTATATCCGTTACTAACGGCTGTAAAGGCCTGTAACGGTTTTCCTTCTTTATGGAATATCTCCGAAAGTACTTGGCCGATCTTTGTGAAAATTAGCAGGTATTGAACGTTCACTATGGATTATGGATGATGCCCGATGTTTAGTTTACCGTTATAGCCGTTACTAACGGCTGTGACGGCCTGTAACAGTTTTTCTTCTTCCTGGAATATCCGAGAAAGTACTTGGCCGATCTTTCTGAACAATTTTAGGTATGTTCATTATGGGCGACGGATGATGCCCGACGTTTTAGTTTACCGTTGTAGCCGTTAGTAACGGCCCATAATGGTTTTTCTTTGTTAGGGAATCTCAGAAAGTACTTAGCCGATCTTTCTGAAAATTTGTAGGTATGTTCATTATGGTTCACGGATCATGCCCGACGTTTTAGTTTACCGTTACAGCTGTTACCGATGATCGTGGCGTGTGGCCTGTCCATGAACGTTTGCAAAGGACATAACTTCATGGACCGACTTTTTAGCGAGCTCAGTACAAGTCACTATTGAAAAAAATTGGAGTTTTGCCGTCATTCGCACGATCAGCATTATGTATGTAACCAAATACTTTACGAGTTGTCCACATTGTAACAAATAAAACCATGCACCGTTGCTCGTAACTTCTTTAAAAATACATTCCGATTTACTTTTTGTTTCAATGAACTTCGAGGATTAGAAATGCGTTCGACGAAAGCGAACTGCCACCTACCGTTTCACCGTTATTCCAGAGAGAGTTCAAAATATATATATATATACATACACTTCATACATACGATCGCCCTACAATTCAGAAATGCCCCTAAATTCTCTTCTCCCGCCTTTTCAACGGATTTTTATTTCTAAACTGGGTTAAAAAAATAAGTTGGCAATTTGATTTCTAAACTGGGTTAAAAAAAAAAAAAAAAAGGTGTTGGCAGTTTCTACTTCTAAACTGGGTTAAAAACAACACAAAAAAAAGTGTTGGCAACATCCAAGACAGCCTCCGAGAGCTGAACCCACTTCCTCCCTACAAATTTATCAGAGGGCCTCTCAGACCGTTGGTCCCGTTTTAAATGCAATTAAGACCAAGTGTTGTAGAGTCCACTAGAGATCTGAATGAAAGCCCATCGGTCAGAGGCAAAAAAAAATTTCCAAATTGTAATTCTTGCATAAAAAGCTTCCATAGTTTTGAGCGATCCGTTTCGTCTCGAGAATAGGCCTACGCGCGCATGCGTATAGAAGCACTACGCACATACCTGCCGGGTTTCTAATGTCAGAATTCGTTAATGTGCTAATTTGAGCGTGTGCGTGGGTCACTGTACAGGGAAAGGGATAAGAGTGTAAAGGTAAAAGCTGATGCGGATGTGCGCAAGCGGTGCGTGTGCATGTTGGTGCGTCGAAATGCGGGCGAGGTACGGAGAAGGGATGGGGTGGGGGGAGAGATGTACGGGGAAGGGATGGGGGGGGGCAGCAAGTGTGGGGGTGGAGTGAGCAAACTGCATGAATGGGGAGGACAGCCGCGTTTGTGCGTTTCCACCTTCATTGCGAACTATTCTTTGTGTTAGCGTGTGCATGTAGACGTGGTACGTTCTGTGGCGCGACCATGTGCATGTACGTTTTCTTTTATTCCCCCCCCCCCCCCCCCCCCCACCAAATTTTATTTCAAGTTATTAAAGTAATGCATTCTAAAGTGCCGCCTCTTCAATTTATTTTAGAAATATAAATTGTTAAAAAATTTCAAAAAAAAAAAAAAATCGCATGGGAAAAAACTTGCTAGTGAAGGTCAAGGAAGCCCCCCCCCCCCCCCCCCCATACCTTTACAAAGGCTACACGAGGGTGCCAGCCATTTAATCTCTAACGTTAGATATATGGAACCGCAGAGTTCACATGTGGATTTAACATAGAAAGTCGTTAAATGTAAATGAGCAAGACGCTCGGCGACATTAACCCGGATCGTCTGCAATAAAGCGATTGGTGACGCCCCCTCCCTCTCCCTGCTAACTTTTCCATAGTTCGCATTTTACTGGTTCGCAATTTTTCTGGAACAACCGTTTTTATCGCGAGAATACGTGCGTGAATAAGGGTGCGTGCATGTTGGAATGCGCGTTTACAAGAGTATCTACAAGCACATAGCTGCCAATTTTGTGTCGATGTTCATGTACCAAGTTGTGCAAAACTAGCTAATGTGCTAATCCGAGCGCGTGTGCATGGGTCAGCGTGTAGAGATGGGGTGGAATAAGGTAAAGCTGGTGCGGGTGTACGCAAGCAGACGCGGTGTGCGCGTGCAGTTTGTGCGTGTTCGTGCGTTGCGAGTGTGTGGCGGGGGGGGGGGGGGGGGGGGGGGGGGGGAGAGGACGCAGTGTGCGTGTAGTGCACACGCAGTTTGTGTATTGTGTCGAGAAACGAGCGTGCGCGTGTGTGTGTGTATGTGTGTGTGTGCGCGCGCGCGCACGCGCGCGTTTGTGGGAGGGGGAAGTGCGGGCGTTTGGTGTGTGGGGTAAAGGGCAGTTAATAGTCGAGCTTTTAGGGACATGTTCTTTCACGGTAGTCTTTGATCGGTCGAGGGCAGCGTGTTGCCGCTTCTTTCCATATACAGGTGAAGCGTGTGTGCACGTGAAGGCGTACAATACGCGGGTTTTTTTTTTATAGGTGTGGTGCGACTATGGGTTCAAGATTTTATGCTATGGGACATGGATGGGAGTGTGTGTGTGTGCGCGTGTGTGTAATGGCAAATGAAGGCCGTGGGATCTGCATAAATTTGTTGCGACTACTCGACTGGCTACAGTGCACAAATGGGAGCTTCTTTGCTCACCAGAAACACCCATGCACTCATGCTAAGGCGAGCATGCCTCCTGTAACCCAACAAGTGCACCATGCTGGTTTACAAACAGCTCATACTCGGCTCGTTTTTAGTTGTATAAACTGTTCTGGTCCAAAATTTTACCGTTGGATCTGGATCAGTTACGCTGAATACCGAGTTTTGGTGTCAAGCAGTAAGTACCAGTACAACATAAAACTGCTGGATGTCGAAACCTATAAAGCAAGGATAGGTTCATCATCAGTCTAGGTTTGGAAAGCCCCCCCCCCCCCCCCCTCTCCCCCCTGTATGCAGTGGGAATTGGGCTTCTTATGAAAGCTTTGAATTATAAATGCAGTTCACACGTGCCTTTGAACTTCACGTGACTCCTTGATGAGCGAGCTGATGCAGTTAACTGACCATTTAAGGGAAGGGTTTCACCCATATAGTAAAGACAACCCGCCTCTTTTGCTTGCCTAGGATCTCTTCTAATTGCTGATACGCTGAAATGTGTATCTTCATTGTAAGCAATGTATTCAGTTGATCTCAACTTCAGAGCCCTACAATTTAAAAGGGCTTTCCATTATTCCAAATTAGTATGACATGTCTGCATGTTGGATACTAGTGTGACATTTTAGTGACAAACTTAAAGGTCATACTTTGCATGGCCATGCATTCTAGTCCAGTTAGGTTCAGAATGGCAATGGTCAACAATCATGCCCACTAACAGCCAGATCTGTATAATCCAGGAGCAGAATAAGAGCACATAGAGAGTATGCAAACACACAACTGTTAGGAAACTGGAACCATACGAGAAAAAAAAGTACACAGCAAGAGACACAGATAGGGAGAGACGGAGATGAACTGAAAAAAAAATACACCACACCACCCAAGAAAGATGTTTATTACATCAAATTAACAAATCCAATCTGCTTATAAATTGGGAGTTCTCCAGACGATAGCATTTACGCTGGCACTGGCGACATCAGCAGCCACTCTGGAACAAGCAAAAAAGTTTTTTCAGGCAAATGGAAGCTTTTAATGAAAAAAAAGCAAAGCTATATTCAAGAGGGATAGAAATTGTGTCGTTCGATGTTCTAGTCCGACTTTGATTAGTTTGACACATTCAGTTTATTCCCTTCCCCCACCTATCCCCAATGTAACAGACATCTGCTGTTCTGCACTGTGCATGATTTAACCATATGCCTACCGCATGATTGTGCTACATGACTATGAGAATACCATGCCTAGTGAGGTAACTCCGCAACACATACGCACTTGCCATCAAGAAACCTCAATACAAAATTTGCTTTTTATTCATCTATTCTATAAAATTAATGAAAAATTTTAAACATCACTCCATCCAAAACAGCCATTAACCCGAAGAGTGCCTATAAGCCATCAGCTGACGCCGAAGTAAAAATGCTTTCCCAGTGCCTATGGGCCGTCCACTGACGTCATGCATTTTTCTTGAATTTTCATTCGTTACTATTTCTATTACTATTTCTATTAACGGACATAAATAGAGTGTGCGTAGTAAGCCTTATATGTCTGTAGTATTAAAATGATATGCAAATGACCACACGTGATGGGAAAGACCATTTATTCTCATCACTGACTGGATGACCAGCCAGCACTTCGTCTTGCTTGCAAAGATGGCGGCGCAACCTTCGACAAGCGTAGCGACCAAATCAACGTATTTACACAGCTGAGCAGGCTCTGCTAATCATTTTTGACAAAGACAATCTTTTATTCAACGACTTACTCGAGCATGAAGGTGAGATGATGATAGTGATGGAATTGCCGACCGTATTCGTCAGTTACTGAGTCGGGCTGTGTGACCTCAGCGTGTGTTCAGCTGACTGGTTTGCCAGCGTCGAACGAGCTCGCCTAGTGTGTACTCTGCACTGTGTGCCAGTGGCCAGTGATGCGATAGTCGGCGCGAGTGGGAAGCGCACCCTGCTCGCGGCGTGACACAGGGCAGAGGGAAAGGTAGGGGAAGAGGAGGAGTGAAAGAGAGGGTTGAAGTCCAGCAAGGGGGCGTGGTGGGGGGGGGGGGGGGGCGTGGTCGTGGACTGACCTGTCTGCATAGAGTGTGAGCGTCTTGATAGACTTCTAAACTGTTTTACTTTCATTTACATGTGTAGTGTGACAATACAAACTTTATTTTCAACTTTATTGCTTTGAGTTCTTTTTTGGATGTGAAGCTGTAGTGGTAAATACATATGTTTTTGATCGTGCAAAAAAATCTATCCAAATCTAAATGCCTAAATATTTTTTTATTATCAAAATTAACCCGTAGAGTGCCTTTAAGCCGTCAGCTGACGCCGCATTAAAAATGCTTTCCCAGTGCCTATGGGCCGTCCACTGACGTCATGCATTTTTCTTGAATTTTCATTCGTTACTATTTCTATCAACGGACTTAAATAGAGTGTGCGTAGTAAGCCTTATATGTCTGTAGTATTAAAATGATATGTAAATGACCACACGTGAGGGGAAAGCCCATTTATTCTCATCACTGACTGGATGACCAGCCAGCACTTCGTCTCGCTTGCAAAGATGGCGGCGCAACCTTCGACAAGCGCAGCGACCAAATCAACGTATTTACACAGCTGAGCAGGCTCTGCTAATGATTTTTGACAAAGACAATAATCTTTTATTCAACGACTCACTCGAGCATGAAGGTGAGATGATGATAGTGATGGAATTGCCAACCGTATTCGTCAGTTATTGTGTCGGGCTGTGTGACCTCAATGTGTGTTCAGCTGACTGGTTTGCCAGCGTCGAACGAGCTCGCCTAGTGTGTACTCTGCACTGCGTGCCAGTGGTCAGTGACGTGGTAGTCAGCGTGAGAGGGGAGCGCGGCCTGCTCGCGGCGCGGCACAGGGCAGAGGGAAAGGTAGGGGAAGAGGAGCAGTGAAAGAGAGGGTTGAAGTCCAGCAAGGGGGCGTGGTGGGGAGAGGGGGGCGTGGTCGTGGACTGACCTGTCTGCATAGAGTGTGAGCGTCTTGATAGACTTCTAAACTGTTTTACTTTCATTTACAGGTGTAGTGTGACAATACAAACTTTATTTTCAACTTTTTTGCTTTGTGTTCTTGTTTGGATGTGAAGATGTAGTGGTAAATACATATGCTTTTGATCGTGCAAAAAAATCTATCCAAATCTAATTGTCTAAATACTTTTTTATTATCAAAATTAAAACAAAAGAAGCCCAGATTCAAAATCTTCATTCAATTTCCTTCAAAAATCATATATATTTCATTGTTATATCTTTTGTAGTTTCTGAGCTAGAATTTTTTGTTAATTATTACCCCCAAATCATTAGATTTCCCTGGCACTGGGAAAGCCTTTGTTTGTAACATTTTCAAGCAGCTTCAAGCAGCGAACGGGTTAAAACAAAAGAAGCCCAGATTCAAAATCTTCATTCAATTTCCTTCAAAAATCATATATATTTCATTGTTATATCTTTTGTAGTTTCTGAGCTAGAATTTTTTGTTAATTATTACCCCCAAATCATTAGATTTCCCTGGCACTGGGAAAGCCTTTGTTTGTAATATTTTCAGGCAGTGAACGGTTAAGAAGACGAACAGACTAACTCTACTTCAGTGCTCTCGGTGCTGAAACAATTCTCCCTAAATTCACTCAACCCACAGAATGTTATGGATTAGGAGCACATAGATTTTCCAAGTCTAAAAGTCATTCTATATGCTCTGCACACCAAATAATTAACTTTTGTTGTTAAGGGAAAAAAAAAAAAAACACCCGAACTTGAACAATTTTGTTAAACTGAAGGCATCACATACAAGGAGATTTGTCTTCAACTACTGTGGGGAAAAAATAACAAGAACAGATTACTGAATACTGGACTTTTAAATTGTGATGGAATGCAGCAAAAATGTGTTTTTGCACAAGTGCACCAAGTAATCTCTCCCCCCCACCCTCACCCCCAACACACACACACACACACACACACACACACACACTATGCTGATGATGTACCTCTTGTCCATCTCCTCTTTGATTTTTGATAAACAAGGCAGTTTCTAATTTAGGCGAGAGTTTATTTTCATCCTTTTATGCTTGCTTTTGTGCAGCAAATAAAGTTGTTTCTTGCTCAAAGTCTGCCAAAATTCTTCTGAAATCAAAAGACTAAAGGTGGCGCTCCCATAGGCAAATCATGGGACACACCCACTGACTGACCTGACTTCCTGGCTATCAAAACAAGTGAAAGTTTTTCAAGGCTTGACTTCTTGTAGCCTACCACTCCAGTCAACAGTTAAAAAGAATCTCTAGCAACTTTTGTTTTCAAATTTTCTTTTTTGGGGGGGCTGGGCCCAGCAGCAATGGGCATTTGACATCGTCATTATCACTGCCTGAATCATCGATTCCAGCCTCAAAATCAGTCAACAGTCAATCTTTATAACTAGGTCAAGATCGATGTCTGAATCATCTCGCTTCAAAACTTCAAGAGTTTAGCCCTCAAATATGCTCTCTTCATCACTATTGCATCAGACAATGGATTCTACAAGTTGCATAGTACTTGATCCGCCATTTTCTCAGAAAATCTTTGTGAAAAAAAAGCCGAACTTTGAAAATTCACAGCAGCAAAATTACTCCACCAAAACTCTTGCAACAAAAAAACAAAATGGCGTCCAGATATGGTCCTACTGAAAGACTTCTGTTGCAATTGCATTCTGGGATATGTGATAGTGCAAGTCATTGACCTAGTATTCAGCAGTCAATCTCCGTCGATCCAGTATTAAGAGGAAATCTCGAGGTCGATCTTGGTCGATGTGGTAGGCAGTGTGTTAATGCTGATGGATAAATGAACTGATAACCTGAAATCAGAGTGTTAAGAAGAGGGTCTCACGGCTACAACTTGGGATGTCTGGCCTGCGCATTAGCCCAACGTGCTGGTCAGACCTCGAGTACCTGCCCAACATTGGCTGTGCCATTTTATTGTTACTCATGTGTAGTGAATGTACACGTCTGTGTATGGATGCATAGCCACAGGCCGATGCGTGTGCGCGAGCGCATGCGACAGCATGACAGCTTTGCCAAAATAAAAATCAAGCCCTCATAAAAACAGAATGTTTTTAAAAAAATACAGCTGAATATTTGTTCATTTTACCAACTTAATTAAATGACTGGTGCTTTGTCACACAATCAAAAATCAGAAACTGCAAATTGCTCATTTAAAATGGCCTTTCAGCTTGCATTAACCGCCAAGATAAAAGTGCAATGGATGTACTTGTATTTGTAATTAGTTAGGATACTACTTCAACGTTTTTGCTTTCCTTTTTATTTTTGTGATCATATAACTACCGACATGTTTACCCATTCAATTTGGCTGAATTTTGTTTCCATGATTAATGAGAATGCGACGACCAACTTAAAAAAAAAAAAATCTTTTTAATACATCAGGAAAAAAATTTCTAGACAAGATTCTCTCATATTAATTGCCTTTACGACACCAAGCATAGGAGGGGAAATCTAACCAAAGAGCAACAACTGCTAACTTCCATGCGCAAAATGTCAGGCTGTGTCAAATTTTTGACATGCCCAGAAACTTTGGAAAAATCAGCAAGAGTATGCCGATGAATCAGGTTTGAAATTGATTGGTGTCGGAAAGACCCGTTTTCATTTCAGTTAATGCAAGATTAGACGGTTACTACCCAGAAAAAGCCTCTGCTGCGAGGTAGCATGTAAAGACCAAACTTGTTCTGGACACTGGCATCGATCGCAGACACATCATCATTAAGCTCAACAAATGGTATTGTATCTATTAGCCAAGCAGCATCTGCACCTTCTCTTGGTTAAATGACAAAGGAATGATCAGTCTGAAAAAGAAGAACCTGGATCCGACAGAATAATCAGGATGAAGTTTTGCCGAAATGTTCAGAGAAAAGAGAAAAAAGACAATAGACCAGACAATTTCATGATTTCAGGATCTCTGGACAAACTGCGAGGTCAATTCCAGTTACCGGCGTTTCTGGAAATATGGTTACATCCTTGTGAATATGCAAGCATACACACACACACATTCCACCGACAGACCTCAAATCCAATCTGCTTAAAACTGGGAGTTGTCCTGATGATAGCATTTATCCTGGCACCACCGACATCAGCAGCCACCCTGAAACAAACAAGAATTTTTTTTCTCCATATTTTCAGGCAAATGAAATTTATTATATTTTTTTTCAAAGCAAAGTTGAATGCATGAGCGGCAAAAATTGTGTTCAGTGTTATAGTCCGTCTTTGTTTCATCGACGAGTTCCGCTTATTCCCTCCCCCCACCAATCCCCAATGTTTATTGACATTTGCTGATATTTACAGAAATTGTGTCGCTCGATGTTCTAGTCCGACTTTGATTAGTTACTTTGACACATTGTTTATTCCCTTCCCCCACCGCTCACCAAATGTTATTGACATTTATTGTTCTGCACTACAAGGTTCTCACTGCTAGTTTAGTCCTAGAGAATTTTTTTTTTTTAGAAAACAGACTATGAAAAATAAAACACAAAATAAAGCGCACCCCTCCCTCCCCCCATAATGAACATGTGAATACACAGATAAAACCAGGAAAAAATGAAAAGCAGGAAGGCCAGTGGGCTGCCGTAGGCTTTCTGGCTGGATCAAGGGGTAGATTCCCTTGTCGGAGGTCTGAGGTTTTACCCCCTGAAGCGGGAGACTTCCTGTATTTCTGATAAGTAAAAACTTGGCATTTGTAAACACCTTTGCTCCTTTTCACCATTTTATCCATAAGACCACCATTAAAACCGACAATGCTACCGAGCTGTATGTAGTCGAGTTCACTTAATTCTAGAAAGCGGAGGCTGCAAACTTTTATTGACAATTTCTATTTACCACTTCTGAAACTTACGAAGACAGTTTGCAGTCTGAACTCAAATTGTGGTGGCCAGTATTTGTGCATCTCGTGACAGAACTCCTCCTTTGTCCGGAAAACTAAGACCTTTATTTAACTTCAACCAGAATCTTGTGTGGTCTCCTTTATTCCTGCAGGAAGTTCTCAGTGGAAGGAGTGGGAGTGGCATCTGGATGGGGCAGAGGTTACTGGTGCAACAGATATGCAACTTGGCTCATAGATTTCAACTGTGAAGTTGTAACCAGATACTTGGATTTAAACCTTGAAACCCCACGTTTAGTTCTAGAAGAGTCCACACAACAGTAGTATCATTAACACACTGGGGCGACTGAACAAACTTAAGGATATACCAATCTCCTGATTATCATAAATCGGCGTAAAAAATAGAGTTGTTTAGACCAATGGGCAAGACAGCTTTGCCGAAATAAAAATCAAGCTGTCGTATAAACACAATGTTTTAAAAAAGGCAGAAAGCAGCATACATATTCATTTGCCTACAAAATTAACCAACTGGAGCAATGTCATGCAGTAAAGAATCAGAAATCACAAATTGCCCATTTAACGTCGCCTTTCAGCTTGCATAAACTGACAAGATAGAAGTGCAATGAATGTACTTGTATTTGTAGTAAGTTAGGATAGCACTTGACTTTTTTTTTTCCTTTTTTATGTGAGCGAATACCTACCAACATGTTCACCCATTTGATTTGGCTGAATTTTATTCCCATAATTTGTGAAAACGTGACAACAAACTTTCAAAAAAAAAAACAACAATAAAGGGGGGGGGGGGACGAGATTCTAGAGTGTTAATTGCACATGAAGACACAATCAAAGAGCAACAACTCTCGCCAACTTCTGCATGCGAAATGACATCAGGCCGTGTTGAAATTTTGACATGCACAGAAACATCAGAGAGAGAGAGAGAGAATCAGTTTGTGCCAAGGTATGCCGATGAATCGGGCTGGAAAGAAGTTTTGTCAGAAAGAACTTATTTCACCATGTATTAAATGTAAGATTAGGGGGTTAGTTACTACCCAAAAGAAGCCTCTGCTGTGTAATAGCATGTGTGGCATCGATCACAGACACATCTTCATCAAGCTCAACAAACAGTATACCGACCATCAGCCAAAGCAGCATTTGCACATTCTCTCAGCAAAATGGCAAAGGAATGATCAGTTTGGAAAAAGAACCTGATCCAACAGAATCGTCCGGATGAAGTTTTACTGCAACATTCGGAGGGGAAAAAAAAAAAGTAATCAACCGGACATTTCATGATTTCAGGATCTCTGGACGAACAGCGAGTTCAATTCCAGTTACCAGCATTAACAGACATGCAGTTTCATCCATGTAAAAATGCAAGCATACATACACACACACACACTCACATTCCAGCCACAGACCTCAAACTGGGCGTTGTCCTGAAGATAGTATTTACGCTGGCACCAACGACATCAGCAGCCATCCTGGAACAAACAAGGATTTTCGTATCTTCAGGCAACTGGAAGCTTTAAGGAAAAAACCAAGCAAAGCTGGATGCCATAGGGGCGAAAATTGTGTTCAATGTCCTAGTCCGACTTTGTTCCCTCCCCCCTCCCATCCCCAAATTAGATTGAATACATGTGTGAAACCAGGTATAAATGAAAAAGCAGGAAGGCCAGCTGGTTGCCGTGCACTTCCTTGGCAGGGTCAAGGGGATCTGCCCCTCGTTGGAGGTCAGGGGGGCTTTACCCCCTGAAGCTGGAGGCTTTCTATCCCTTTGCGTGTGCGTGCGCACGCGCACATTTTTAACATTTGTTCCAGGAATGACAGTTACAATACAGAGGATCCAGAGTCAACAGACCCCCCCCCCCCCCCCCCCCCAAAAAAAAAAAAAAAAAAAAAAAAAAACTGCTGTCCTCCAGGCGTCTACCTTGACAATTTAAAAACGAGGAAAGGAATGACCCAATATTTTACCAACCGTCTTGTTGGTCAGCTTTGTACTTACATGATTAGTTATGCAGAAGTAGCTGGTCCAGGAAAGCTTTCTACGTTTTCTCATTGGTGCGATACTAACCCAAGTAACTTTGTCGCTTTATCGGTCCTTTGATATATACCAGTATTGTTCAGGCTCCAAACACAGAAAAGTACTGGTGCAGTCTTTGTATGATGTGGAGCAAGTCTTTGTGTAATGGGTTATGGGCTTGGTGGTTTATGTTGAAAATACGGTTCAAGCAGTAAATGCATTTTCTCAAAAACTTTCAAAAGCAAGATTTCTTATGGAGGTTATAAAATGAAAATGTCAACAATTGTTTCAAACTTTTCAGAACATTTGTATTGACTGTATGGTTAGAAATAAAGGTAGGTATAGCTTTAGACAGTACATTCAGGATACGCCTACAAAGTGGGGAATGAAATCATAGTATTTAGCAGATTCTTAACAGGTTACACCTACGACTTTGATGCACATTCAGGAAAAATACAGTTTTACACCTATGGCTGATGTATATTTGAGAAAAAATACCATTTCTTCTGGATTTGCTCTGGCATATGACATTGTGACTTAATGCTTGTTCAGTCTCTTGTAAATTGAGGCTACCACTTACTTTCTGGTAATTTTTATATTAGTTAACTTGTGTGGGACTCGACTGGAAATGGTATCGGACAATGTAGTACTATCACAGCTAACAGAAAAGGTTTTTCCAGAACAACTGAAAAACGTTCAGAGAATCTGAAAAAAGGTGAAGTAGGGGCAATTTTAAATGGGCGAGGGATGGGGACATACTTTCCCTGCAGAGGAGAAAACGAAACCTTTTCATTTCTGTCATTCATACTGCTAATAGATCTCGTTTTTTTTTCATTGTAGCACAAGTTCAGGATCAGTTTAGTAAAATCAGTGTCATCCAGACAGATTTAGTTAAAGACTACAATGAAAATAGGGGGGGGGGGGGGTGTAAATAAAAGTGATTAGTTCATCAACAAATACAATGCATTACATAAAACTAACAAAAGGTGGAAAAGTTTTTTTCATTTTATTGACATTGAGTAAATGCTTTTCTTTCAAAATTTTCAACAACAAAAATAACACCCATGCATTCCAGAATTAGACATGATAGGTATGGCCAATTACACTTTTCTGAACTGTTTAGACAGCTTGCAGACGTAGATGAATATGAAAAGGTTCCTGAACCATCTATAAAAATTAATTTACTAAATATTCCATTGCTCCTGTTAAATAAAAAGGACTGTAAAAAATGTTATGTAGAACTAAAAGAAAGATCAAAACACCAATGTGATGTTAATGTGGAGGCCACCTGTGCTTTGTGGAAGGTGGGAATTGTCTTCAGAGTTTTTATGAAGGTTAGGTCATGCATGTGTATGTGTGGGGCCGTGATGCAAGGAAGATTGGGTGGGGGTGGAGTCCGACTCCCGACTCCTCCCCCCCCCACCCCCCACTATACAATAAGTTCTCAAATGATACATCATGTTACTGCCACTAGTGTTTACACAAGGTAGGGTGATGACTTACAAAAAAATGTATGGGTTTGTTTATCCCTTACGACTCTTACTTAGAGTGGCTTTTGTACAGTATTTTTTTCTTTTTAAACAGAAGATGACTAAAAATAAAATGGCTTCTTGTAGACATACATTTTTTTCTTTTCATAACCCATCTGTATCCAAAGGAAACAAAAACTATCCATTGTAAAAACAAGTCAGTTGTGTGGATGGGAAAAACCAGTCTATTTCTAGGTACAGTATGAACAAATATATTGTTGAAAAAGAAATTCAAACCTTGGTATAGTATTAACAAATATATTGTTGAAAAAGAAATTCAATCAATTTGTGAATACATTTACATACTTGTATCCTTGGGATACTACATTAGTGTTTACTACGTAAAATCTTGTGTCCTCTTGCAAAACAGGAAGTCTGTTGTGGCTTAGATGACTTATGTGATTTGTTGTGGTCAATCAGCTAAACATGGTTATGTATGTATTCAGAGCACTAAACATGCACTTTCTGACACAGTACAAAGACATCCATTTCAAATGAAAGAAAAATGTTTGTCAATGAAGGGTAACATTGTGAACTTGAACTCTGTATCTTGGATCTTCTGTTCAGTGACAATGTTCAAAATGCTGAAAATGGCAAAAAGAAAATCTATCTGATCAACACAGGCTGAAGATCACAGAACCGCATTCCACAAGAACTTTTAAAAAATTACCATATTTTTAAAATTTAGTTTATTCTGAACACATTGACATGTTACACATGAACTTCGATTCACAATTTCTAATTTCAGAAGCATTCTAATACTGCTGCGTAGTTACTGCAAAAAAATGTGAAAAACACAAAAACTCGTGTTAATCATCATGTTCCACAGTAAAGGTTGGTGAAAACATTTTTGTGTGATCCAGTTTATTCATCTTTTGGCCAGACAACAGCAAATGGCCTTAGAATTGTTACCTTGAGGTCAACTTTGCATAAATTCCAAAATAAGGAACATGAAAAGAAAGGATGCATATACACACACACTCGCACAAACTTGTTAGATTTTCTCAAACTATGCTGGAAATCCTTTAAAATCTTTTGTCTATAAAATCTTAAAATTAAAAATGTTATCTCATGCCAGGTGAAACATCTTAATATTTTCATGGAGATAGCTATATGTATTCATATCTGATCATTGCTGTAACGTGTTCACATCTGATCAAACAACTGATTACCATCAACTGACAGTTGCTGCACAAATCTTGATCTGGAAGCTGCCTACCAGAGGTAGTCCAGAGCAACTTGACATGCAGGAACACTTTCAGCCATGGGTCCAGACAAAGAAGAATCTGGAAACAGACCAGACATAGTTGAACTCTCCAGCCTACATGCCCAATCATGGCTCACATCCCACTACCAAATAACACAAGTGACCAACACCTCAAATGGTCAGCCTTCTCCACAGACACCGAGCTGTAAAAGAACATCGCTGCAACCCTTTTTTTCCAGAACACACTGTACTTATTCAACCAACTAACCAAATTCAGCAAACTTCACCATTACTATATACACTAAGTACCTGAATTACTGCACAGTAAGCTGAAATTAGCATTTTTTTTTTTTTCACAAAAATGTTCAGTACCTACACGGTTGGCTCTTTGAGCAACCTCACACCGTGTGCATCCCTTCCCTGGACCAAATGTTTGACAATAAAAATTACACCCATCAAGCAAACAGAAACCCTTGACATGTGTAACTAAGCACATTATCAAATGTATTACTTATTCATTATATACTTCAGCATCTTAAACACAAAATTTAGATTGTTAGTGAAACAATTTTAGCAAATAACAATGCAGGGGAAAAATGCATGCAGAAGCTTTGCAAGTCCTTGCAGTAAAAATGCATGCAAACTGCAGTAAAATAAATAACTTGGCTTCATGCAATGACTACAGACACAAGACAACACAAACATATCAGGTCTTGATGAAATAGGCAATCCAGTTGACACCACACCAGCATATCAATTCTTGGTAACATAATCAATCCAGTTGACAACAAACATGTCAGGTTTTGAGGAAATAAACAATCCAGTTGACAACACAAACATATCAAGTCTAGATGAAATAATCATCAAAACAGATGGCATTCTCAGCATTATACTGGCTTATGGGACACCAGAGTCAATATCAAAGTTAATACTGACCCAATAACAGAGCTGCAACTCATCTTTCCTTGACCAGCCCTCTCGATAACTCTACAGAGATTGTATACACAAACTCAATGTACTGAATTCAATTCATACCGTTCGTAACTCGGCCAACCACAAGGGACCATATCAGGGCTGTGGTCTCATCAAAGTCAATTCTCCCAATTGAAAAGTTGCATGCATACACACCAACATATATACCAAGATACCAACCAACATCAGATCATTTGTTATCCCCCAGATTTGTTCTAAAGGCATTTAGACATTTCGACACATTTGAAAAATTGATGTTGCAATTCAATAACAATTTCTGCAGTCTACACACACACACTGCAAGTTTTTCCCATAATCATTACATTCAAATCAGCAACAAGCAGGTTGGTGGCCTCCTGCCACAACATAAAACCAACATTCACAAACACTAGCCAAGCCTGAATGACAGTCTGCAGATAAATGTTTTAATTACTTGGGAGTGCAATGCTGGATTGCTTTGATACACTTACCAAGTATGATTGCTCTGTCAATGAAGGGTAACATTGTGAACTTGAACTCTGTATCTTGGATCTTCTGTTCAGTGACAATGTTCAAAATGCTGAAAATGGCAAAAAGAAAATCTATTTGATCAACAAAGGCTGAAGGTCACAGAACTGCATTCCACAAGAACTTTAAAAAAAATTACCATATTTTCAAAATTTAGTTTATTCTGAACACACTGACATGTTACACATGAAGTTCAATTCACAATTTCTAATTTCAGAAGCATTCTAATACTGCTGCATAGTTACTGCAAAAAAAATGTGAAAAACACTAAAACTCGTGTTAATCATCATGTTCCACAGTAAAGGTTGGTGAAAACATTTTTGTGTGATTCAGTTTTCATCTTTTGGCCAGACGACAGCAAATGGCCTTCGAATTGTTACCTTGAAGTCAACTTTGCATAAATGCCAAAATAAGGAACATGAAAAAAAAATGCATATACACACACACTCACACAAACTTGTTAGATTTTCTCAAACTGTGCTGGAAATCCTTTAAAATCTTTCGTCTATAAAATCTTAAGATTAAAAATGCTATCTCATACCAGGTGAAACATCTTAACGTTTTCATGGAGATAGCTATAATGTAAGGGAGCCGGAATTGCTCAGTTGGTAGAGCGCCTGACTCGTAATCTTGGTGATCCTGGGGTTGCGGGTTCGAATCTCCGCCAGGGCGTTTCGGTACAGGGGGATTTTTCCCTCGGAGTTAACATTAGTTCCAACTCCATTTCCCACTTCGAATGAGACTATAAACCGAGGTTCCGTACGTGAACGCACGCATAATATCTTGCACACACGTAAAATCCCATCACCAACTTCCGGAAGAGTGGGCCAGTTTGGCCGTTGGTATGGACGACATGTTACACACAGCATGCACCCTGCGTAAGAAATGGAAAGAATGAAGGAAGTAAAGAAACTGAGTGAACGATATTGACTGGATGACACGGGAAACGACTGAATGAAGCGCCAGCTGGCAGCTCTTCAGTCGGCACTACCCAGGTAGGCAGCCTGTTGTGCAAGCGAGTGTTGATTGTAAAGCGCTTAGAGCTTGGTCTCTAGCCGAGAAAAGGCGCTATATAAGTATTCATTATTATTATTCATATCTGATCATTGCTGTAATGTGTTCACATCTGATCAAACAACTGATCACTATCAATTGACAGTTGCTGCACAAATCTTGATCTGGAAGCTGCCTACCAGAGGTAGTCCAGAGCAACTTGACATGCAGGAACACTTTCAGCCATGGGTCCAGACAAAGAATCTGGAAACAGACCAGACATAGTTGAACTCTCCAGCCTACACGTCCAATCATGGCTCACATCCCACTACCAAATAACACAAGTGACCAACACCTCAAATGGTCAGCCTTCTCCACAGAGACCGAGCTGTAAAAGAACATCGCTGCAACCCTTTTTTTTCCAGAACACACTGTACTTATTCAACCAACTAACCAAATTCAGCAAACTTCACCATTACTATATACACTAAGTACATGAATTACTGCACAGTAAGCTGAAATTAGCTTCTTTTATTTTTTCACAAAAATGTTCAGCACCTACACGGTTGGCTCTTTGAGCAACCTCACACCGTGTGCATCCCTTCCCTGGACCAAATGTATGACAATAAAAATTACACCCATCAAGCAAACAGAAACCCTTGACATGTGTAACTAAACACATGTATCAAATGTATTACTTATTCATTATATACTTCAGCATCTTAAACACAAAATTTAAATTGTTGGTGAAACAATTTTAGCAAATAACAATGCAGGGGAAAAATGCATGCAGAAGCTTTGCAAGTCCTTGCAGTAAAAATGCATGCAAACTGCGGTAAAATAAATAACTTGGCTTCATGCAATGACTACAGACACAAGACAACACAAACATATCAGGTCTTGATGAAATAGGCAATCCAGTTAACACCACACCAGCATATCAATTCTTGGTAACATAATCAATCCAGTTGACAACAAACATGTCAGGTCTTGAGGAAATAAACAATCCAGTTGACAACACAAACATATCAAGTCTAGATAAAATAATCAATCATCAAAACAGATGGCATTCTTAGCATTATATTAGCTTATGGGACACCAGAGTCAATACCAAAGTTAATACTGACCCAATAACAGAGCTGCAACTCATCTTTCCTTGACCAGCCCTCTCGATAACTCTACAGAGGTTGTATACACAAACTCAATGTACTGAATTCAATTCATACCATTTGTAACTCGGCCAACCACAAGGGACCATATCAGGGCTGTGGTCTCATCAAAGTCAATTCCCCCAATTGAAAAGTTGCATGTATACACAGGAGATACCAACCAACATCAGATCATTTGTTATCCCCCAGATTTGTTCTAAAGGCATTTAGACATTTCGACACATTTGAAAAATTGATGTTGCAATTCAATAACAATTTCTGCAGTCTACACACACTGCAAGTTTTTCCCATAATCATTACATTCAAATCGGCAACAAGCAGGTTGGTGGCCTCCTGCCACAACATAAAACCAACATTCACAAACACTAGCCAAGCCTGAATGACAGTCTGCAGATAATTTTAATTACTTGGGAGTGCAATGCTGGATTGCTTTGATACACTTACCAAGTATGATTGCTCTGTCAATGAAGGGTAACATTGTGAACTTGAACTCTGTATCTTGGATCTTCTGTTCAGTGACAATGTTCAAAATGCTGAAAATGGCAAAAAGAAAATCTATTTGATCAACAAAGGCTGAAGGTCACAGAACCGCATTCCAAAAGAACTTTTAAAAAAATTACCATATTTTCAAAATTTAGTTTATTCTGAACACACTGACATGTTACACATGAAGTTCAATTCACAATTTCTAATTTCAGAAGCATTCTAATACTGCTGCGTAGTTACTGCAAAAAATGTGAAAAACACAAAAACTCGTGTTAATCATCATGTTCCACAGTAAAGGTTGGTGAAAACATTTTTGTGTGATTCAGATTATTCATCTTTTGGCCAGACGACAGCAAATGGCCTTCGAATTGTTACCTTGAAGTCAACTTTGCATAAATGCCAAAATAAGGAACATGAAAAAAAAATGCATATACACACACACTCACACAAACTTGTTAGATTTTCTCAAACTGTGCTGGAAATCCTTTAAAATCTTTCGTCTATAAAATCTTGAGATTAAAAATGCTATCTCATACCAGGTGAAACATCTTAACGTTTTCATGGAGATAGCTATAATGTAAGGGAGCCGGAATTGCTCAGTTGGTAGAGCGCCTGACTCGTAATCTTGGTGATCCTGGGGTTGCGGGTTCGAATCTCCGCCAGGGCGTTTCGGTACAGGGGGATTTTTCCCTCGGAGTTAACATTAGTTCCAACTCCATTTCCCACTTCGAATGAGACTATAAACCGAGGTTCCGTACGTGAACGCACGCATAATATCTTGCACACACGTAAAATCCCATCACCAACTTCCGGAAGAGTGGGCCAGTTTGGCCGTTGGTATGGACGACATGTTACACACAGCATGCACCCTGCGTAAGAAATGGAAAGAATGAAGGAAGTAAAGAAACTGAGTGAACGATATTGACTGGATGACACGGGAAACGACTGAATGAAGCGCCAGCTGGCAGCTCTTCAGTCGGCACTACCCAGGTAGGCAGCCTGTTGTGCAAGCGAGTGTTGATTGTAAAGCGCTTAGAGCTTGGTCTCTAGCCGAGAAAAGGCGCTATATAAGTATTCATTATTATTATTCATATCTGATCATTGCTGTAATGTGTTCACATCTGATCAAACAACTGATCACTATCAATTGACAGTTGCTGCACAAATCTTGATCTGGAAGCTGCCTACCAGAGGTAGTCCAGAGCAACTTGACATGCAGGAACACTTTCAGCCATGGGTCCAGACAAAGAATCTGGAAACAGACCAGACATAGTTGAACTCTCCAGCCTACACGTCCAATCATGGCTCACATCCCACTACCAAATAACACAAGTGACCAACACCTCAAATGGTCAGCCTTCTCCACAGAGACCGAGCTGTAAAAGAACATCGCTGCAACCCTTTTTTTTCCAGAACACACTGTACTTATTCAACCAACTAACCAAATTCAGCAAACTTCACCATTACTATATACACTAAGTACATGAATTACTGCACAGTAAGCTGAAATTAGCTTCTTTTATTTTTTCACAAAAATGTTCAGCACCTACACGGTTGGCTCTTTGAGCAACCTCACACCGTGTGCATCCCTTCCCTGGACCAAATGTATGACAATAAAAATTACACCCATCAAGCAAACAGAAACCCTTGACATGTGTAACTAAACACATGTATCAAATGTATTACTTATTCATTATATACTTCAGCATCTTAAACACAAAATTTAAATTGTTGGTGAAACAATTTTAGCAAATAACAATGCAGGGGAAAAATGCATGCAGAAGCTTTGCAAGTCCTTGCAGTAAAAATGCATGCAAACTGCGGTAAAATAAATAACTTGGCTTCATGCAATGACTACAGACACAAGACAACACAAACATATCAGGTCTTGATGAAATAGGCAATCCAGTTAACACCACACCAGCATATCAATTCTTGGTAACATAATCAATCCAGTTGACAACAAACATGTCAGGTCTTGAGGAAATAAACAATCCAGTTGACAACACAAACATATCAAGTCTAGATAAAATAATCAATCATCAAAACAGATGGCATTCTTAGCATTATATTAGCTTATGGGACACCAGAGTCAATATCAAAGTTAATACTGACCCAATAACAGAGCTGCAACTCATCTTTCCTTGACCAGCCCTCTCGATAACTCTACAGAGGTTGTATACACAAACTCAATGTACTGAATTCAATTCATACCATTTGTAACTCGGCCAACCACAAGGGGCCATATCAGGGCTGTGGTCTCATCAAAGTCAATTCCCCCAATTGAAAAGTTGCATGTATACACAGGAGATACCAACCAACATCAGATCATTTGTTATCCCCCAGATTTGTTCTAAAGGCATTTAGACATTTCGACACATTTGAAAAATTGATGTTGCAATTCAATAACAATTTCTGCAGTCTACACACACTGCAAGTTTTTCCCATAATCATTACATTCAAATCGGCAACAAGCAGGTTGGTGGCCTCCTGCCACAACATAAAACCAACATTCACAAACACTAGCCAAGCCTGAATGACAGTCTGCAGATAATTTTAATTACTTGGGAGTGCAATGCTGGATTGCTTTGATACACTTACCAAGTATGATTGCTCTGTCAATGAAGGGCAACATTGTGAACTTGAACTCTGTATCTTGGATCTTCTGTTCAGTGACAATGTTCAAAATGCTGAAAATGGCAAAAAGAAAATCTATTTGATCAACAAAGGCTGAAGGTCACAGAACTGCATTCCACAAGAACTTTAAAAAAAATTACCATATTTTCAAAATTTAGTTTATTCTGAACACACTGACATGTTACACATGAAGTTCAATTCACAATTTCTAATTTCAGAAGCATTCTAATACTGCTGCGTAGTTACTGCAAAAAAATGTGAAAAACACAAAAACTCGTGTTAATCATCATGTTCCACAGTAAAGGTTGGTGAAAACATTTTTGTGTGATTCAGATTATTCATCTTTGGCCAGACGACAGCAAATGGCCTTCGAATTGTTACCTTGAAGTCAACTTTGCATAAATGCCAAAATAAGGAACATGAAAAAAAAATGCATATACACACACACTCACACAAACTTGTTAGATTTTCTCAAACTGTGCTGGAAATCCTTTAAAATCTTTTGTCTATAAAATCTTAAGATTAAAAATGCTGTCTCATACCAGGTGAAACATCTTAACGTTTTCATGGAGATAGCTATAATGTAAGGGAGCCGGAATTGCTCAGTTGGTAGAGCGCCCGACTCGTAATCTTGGTGATCCTGGGGTTGCGGGTTCGAATCTCCGCCAGGGCGTTTCGGTACAGGGGGATTTTTCCCTCGGAGTTAACATTAGTTCCGACTCCATTTCCCACTTCGAATGAGACTATAAACCGAGGTTCCGTACGTGAACGCACGCATAATATTTTGCACACACGTAAAATCCCATCACCAACTTCCGGAAGAGTGGGCCAGTTTGGCCGTTCGTATGGATGACATGTTACACACAGCATGCACCCTGCGTAAGAAATGGAAAGAATGAAGGAAGTAAAGAAACTGAGTGAACGATATTGAACGATATTGACTGGATGACACGGGAAACGACTGAATGAAGCGCCAGCTGGCAGCTCTTCAGTCGGCACTACCCAGGTAGGCAGCCTGTTGTGCAAGCGAGTGTTGATTGTAAAGCGCTTAGAGCTTGGTCTCTAGCCGAGAATAGGCGCTATATAAGTATTCATTATTATTATTCATATCTGATCATTGCTGTAATGTGTTCACATCTGATCAAACAACTGATCACTATCAATTGACAGTTGCTGCACAAATCTTGATCTGGAAGCTGCCTACCAGAGGTAGTCCAGAGCAACTTGACATGCAGGAACACTTTCAGCCATGGGTCCAGACAAAGAATCTGGAAACAGACCAGACATAGTTGAACTCTCCAGCCTACATGCCCAATCATGGCTCACATCCCACTACCAAATAACACAAGTGACCAACACCTCAAATGGTCAGCCTTCTCCACAGAGACCGAGCTGTAAAAGAACATCGCTGCAACCCTTTTTTTTTCCAGAACACACTGTACTTATTCAACCAACTAACCAAATTCAGCAAACTTCACCATTACTATATACACTAAGTACATGAATTACTGCACAGTAAGCTGAAATTAGCTTCTTTTATTTTTTCACAAAAATGTTCAGCACCTACATGGTTGGCTCTTTGAGCAACCTCACACCGTGTGCATCCCTTCCCTGGACCAAATGTATGACAATAAAAATTACACCCATCAAGCAAACAGAAACCCTTGACATGTGTAACTAAACACATGTATCAAATGTATTACTTATTCATTATGTACTTCAGCATCTTAAACACAAAATTTAAATTGTTGGTGAAACAATTTTAGCAAATAACAATGCAGGGGAAAAATGCATGCAGAAGCTTTGCAAGTCCTTGCAGTAAAAATGCATGCAAACTGCGGTAAAATAAATAACTTGGCTTCATGCAATGACTACAGACACAAGACAACACAAACATATCAGGTCTTGATGAAATAGGCAATCCAGCTGACAACACACCTGCATATCAATTCTTGGTAACATAATCAATCCAGTTAACAAACATATCAGGTCTTGAGGAAATAAACAATCCAGTTGACACACACAAACATGTCAAGTCTAGATAAAATAATCAATCATCAAAACAGATGGCATTCTTAGCATTATATTAGCTTATGGGACACCAGAGTCAATACCAAAGTTAATACTGACCCAATAACAGAGCTGCAACTCATCTTTCCTTGACCAGCCCTCTCGATAACTCTACAGAGATTGTATACACAAACTCAATGTACTGAATTCAATTCATACCGTTCGTAACTCGGCCAACCACAAGGGACCATATCAGGGCTGTGGTCTCATCAAAGTCAATTCTCCCAATTGAAAAGTTGCATGCATACACACCAACATATATACCAAGATACCAACCAACATCAGATCATTTGTTATCCCCCAGATTTGTTCTAAAGGCATTTAGACATTTCGACACATTTGAAAATTGATGCTGCAATTCAATCATTTCTGCAGTCTGCACACACACTGCAAGTTTTTTCCCATAATCATTACATTCAAATCAGCAACAAGCAGGTTGGTGGCCTCCTGCCACAACATAAAACCAACATTCACAAACACTAGCCAAGCCTGAATGACAGTCTGCAGAAAAATGTTTTAATTACTTGAGAGTGCAATGCTGGATTGCTTTGATACACTTACCAAGTTTCTCCCAATACATACCAACCCAGATTACACCTTTTCAGCGCAATGCTGGCCACTGGAACATCAATTCTGTAAACACAGTTTCAGCGTGTAAATCTACTGGCCAATTCAAAGAATATTTTGTTGTCTTCAAAAACACCTGCTTAGAAAACAAGTTTACACACTGTAACAAGTTTACACATTTATCCCATGTAACTGTTCTAAATCAAGCACACACACTCTGCACCCCCCCCCTCCCCCTCCCTCATGTACCCACCTTTCATCTTTTAATGTGCCACTCCACTTCCAGTTCACTTTCCCTCCTGGTTATTTCATGCTTGTGCCACAAAGGATGGATGCACACTGCCACCAACCATCAAACCTGAACAAATAATCAGTGTGTAATATTACAACACATAAACAATGCACGCACACATATCCAGCCCTTCCAATGTTTTTAGTCTTCAGCCATCATGAGACGTCTGCAAAGAAAACACATGGAGTTAACATTATAATACTATCCCCAGTAACATATCCCTGTAAATATCCAACAGGTAGTCCCCAAGGTACCAACAACAGTTCCTCCCTGCTTCCCAAATTGTTTCCCCACATTTCTGATGGCATTTCAACACATTTCAAAATTTCATGTTCAGCTCCACAATAATGATTACCATACAGTCAACACACTCAATGGATCCTGATCATTCTTACACTTGCATCGGTTACAGGCAGTTACATAGCTTCCCTGCAACACAGCACCAAACTTGAGACACCTTGCATCAAGAGGGCAAGGTCACTGACAAACTGCACCAATGACATTTTCACAAAATGGCAGTGGTGTGAAACTGGACTGGCTCGACTTAACATCTCTGAAAAATAAACGTCAGTTTTGTTCTGACACACTTACCAAGTTCTCCTGCAATGCAGGCCATTAAACATCAACTCTGTAAAGACAGCCGAGTTGAGCAAGTAAAGCTTTTGACCAATTCACAAGAAATCTATGAAAAACCTGCATTTGGAACAGCTGCTGGAATAAAATAAAAAAAAAGACATTTTATCATTTGCGAAAACATATTTTTACAGATGTAAAATCAACACTTTTTCCACATTTGTCTTTTTTTAATGATTTAAAATACAAAATTGAAAAGTACAATGCAAAAATCAAGTCAATATTCAAAAAAGCTAAGTGATTGGTTTCATTATGCAGGACTCCTAGACTAATTCTGGTCGTAATGTACAACGAATAGCAATTTCCCGTTCTCAATACTAGTGACCGAGAGGGATTTGTTCCATTCATTTGTAAAAAGAGTCTAAGAGCGCTATATCTCATGATACACATATTTTTTTCAAGTTAGCTTTCACCTAAGTTGTGCACACTAGGGGTGGGGGAGGGGGGTAATTTCTTTCCAAGACATAGTTTCTTGATTACAGTGAAACATTGCTGCCGTTATCTTCTCTCTTCCTTCATGTTTTTCTTCCTGAACTCCATAGAAAAATGTATGCAATATCAAACAGAAGACAGAAACGGGAAGGGAAGATGATTTTCATTTTGCCTTCTCCATTTTTTTCCCTTATACAATGTGTAAAAACAATTAGCACCATGTCATGCTAGAAAACCATTAATGCACGACACATGCTGCATTCAAACTCAATTGTTGAAATGAACGTTTCCTTGTCTGAAATGTGAAAATACTGATGGTAGCAAGCGTTTAAGAAAAATTGAACCTTCAGTGCAAGGGGAAAAAATTTCATGTTAACATCATGTTATCCCTTTAAACAGTGTACACTTCCTGTCCATCTTCTAACTTCCTCCGACAGCAAAACATCCACCACCTACCTGTCTCCACCACCGGCACTCCACTTCCAGCGCACCTCCTTCCCAGCTTGTTATTTCATGCTTGTGCCGCGAAGGATGTGCTTACCTAAACATGAAAAAATAATTACATATGGCAATATAATCACTTCTACATACGAACATGTGCAAACATGCAGTCTCTCTCTCACACACTACTCACCTTACATCCAGATCTGTCAGTGGCTTGTATCCGCAGCCATCTCCAGTCTCCAGACACCTGTGGAAAAAAAATGGACATAAAAATCCTGCAATATCCCTATAAATAACACTCTTACACTCACACCCCCCCCCTCCTGATCTTCCGTATCCCCCCCATCCCATCCCCCCCATCCATCCAACCCCCCCCCCCCCCCCCCCCGCCGTTATATCATGAAAGCAGATTTTAGTATCAACCATTTTATCAGATTGAAACAAATACAATCACACAATGACACTCACCTCACTTCCAACCTTACCAATCGTGATTCAAATTCTTCAGCCATCTTGAGACACCTGCACAGATAACATAAGGAATGAGGATCATATTAGTATGAACCATTTTATCTGATTGAAACAAAGACAATCACACAATGACACTCACCTCACTTCCAACCTTACCAATCATGATTCAAATTCTTCAACCATCTTGAGACACCTGCACAGATAACACAAGGAATGAGGATCATATAAGGATGAACCATTTTATCAGACTGAAACAAATACAATCACACAGTGACACTCACCTCACATCCAGCCTTGCCAACGACGATTCAAATTCTTCAGCCATCTTGAGACACCTGCACAGATAACATAAGGAATTAGGATTTTTATTAGTATCAACCATCTTATCAGATTGAAACAAACACAACCACACAATGTGACATGTGACACTCACCTCACATCCAGCCGTCCCAATGGCAGTTCCACTTCTTCAGCCGTCTTGGGACACCTGCACACAAAATAAAAAGAATTGAAAGCATGCCCCTCCCTCCCCACCCTACCCCCCCTTCCCATCCCCCCCCCCCCCCCCCAAATACCCACCTTCCCCCTCACCCCACCCTTCCCAACCCCCCCCCACCAACACCCACCCTCCCCCCTCCCCCCCACCCTTCCAAACCCCCCCCCCCATCCCCAAATACCCACCCTTTCCCCCTCCCCAACCCTACCAACACACTCCACACTCCTGCGACTGCTACCTCCCCCACCTCCTTTATGTCCTCCATTACGCCCCAAGTCAAGGTTGCTGTCAACCATTTTCTCTGAAATTAAGAGAAAAGGTTTTCACTCTCTCTCGAACACTTGCACGCATGCACACACAGCTGCAAATTACAACCACAAGACTCGCTCATATCCCAGACATACCCATCTTGCTGACCATGCCCCTTCCCACCTCCCTCCCTCCCACTCCCCACCGAAACGTCACCAGCAGAGTGACCATCTGTTTCAGTGCAGTGGTCACCAACTCAGGCTGCGGACTGGGAGGTAACATGTCCAAGTGGCCACCCACTATAACGCAGCAGTCATCTCCAGCTGTAGACTAGGTGACATGTCCCAAGTGGCCACCTACTGTGGTGTAGTGGTCATCTTCACAGACTGTGCACTGGGAGGTCACAGGTCAAGTGGCCACCTACTGTGGTGTGGTGGTCATCTTCACAGACTTCGGGAGCTCGCATGTCCAAGTGGTCACCTACTGTGGTGTGGTGGTCATCTTCACAGGCTGTGTGCATTAGGAGGTCACAGGTCAAGTGGCCGCCTACTGTGGTGTAGTGGTCATCTTCACAGGCTGTGTGGACTAGCAGGTCACAGGTCAAGTGGCCGCCTACTGTGGTGTGGTGGTCATCTTCACTGGTTGTGTGGACTGGGAGATTACATGTCCAAGTGGCTGGCCACCTATTGTGGTGTAGTGGTCCGAGAAATTATGCAGCCTTTCCCTCTGCCAACCACAACCATGGTTGTCGGCTCACTTAAGTCAACTCTCAAAAAGGATCATATGGGTTGCGGCTCACTGAAGTCAACTCTCAGAAAGGATCATATGGGTTGTCGGCTCACTTAAGTCAACTCTCAAAAAGGATCATATGGGTTGTCGGCTCACTGAAGTCAACTCTCAAACAGGATCATATGGGTTGTCGGCTCACTGAAGTCTAATCTCAAAAAGGATCATAAGGGTTATCGCCTTGTAGTGAACTCTCAAAAAGGGCAAGGGTTGTCACCTTGAAGTCAACTCTCAACTGGATCTTTTAAAAAAAAACAAAAAAACATACAATAAATCAATATGGATTCTCTTTCCTATACTGAAATTCTGCTAGTTTCTTTCTTTCTTTCTTTCTTTCTTTCGCTTCCTTCTTCTGCAAAAAGTTGGATGAAAAACACTTTAAAAAAAACTTGCATTGTGTGCCCCTGAAAAAAAGGCATCCAAAAAATGCCCCAACAAGAAGTCAAACTGGACCAAGACTGCACTGCAAACATTTTGACAGACCACATACCCATGGCTAAGAGCCAAAAGCCCAACTGTACTCTGATGATGAACTTTTAATACTTTAGTTCCCCTTATCAGCAGTCGCCATTTCCCGTGCCCATCTCATCACCAAGCAACTCATCTGTGGCTTCTTGTGCAGTTATTCTGGTGAGGGCATGGAATAAAGTCTCTGACTCTCGGAAAACTGAGAAAGTTCAATCGTCATAATTCTGCAAACCTTTTTTCGTTGCATTTAAAAGAAGCCAGAGGTTTTGGTTTCTTTCATTTCTTGGGTTGTGAATACTGACCATTTCTTTGCAGGATGTACATTTTCATCTTGCATTGTTTGTACTTCAGTTAGGACATGTTTTGCAAGAGGCAAAAGCATTTGTGAAGTGGGGGTACAACCTGCACCTTGTAAAGGTATTTTCTGTGATCCCTTGGTAAAGGATCTGCAAACTTTTTTTTTTCACATAAATTAAGCCAGAGGTTTTGGTTTCTTTCAAGTCTCAAATTGTTTGAACGTCAGGACATATTTTGCAAGAGGTGAAAACGTTTGTCTTGGTCAGCAATGAATGTCCATATTGTACTTTTGCAGACACAGTAACATGCTTTGTAGGCTCGTGAAAGCAGCAGCATGTTGGATTATGAACAGGTGACGATTTCAGCATTGGGACTCTCCTCCAACCACAGGCTGTCTGGGAAAATGGTATCCTAACAGACTGCTGACTGACCCAGCTGACACGCGCTTGCTACACGTGTTCGCTCACTCACGCTTGCCGGCACCCACTGTTGCTCGCTCAAATCCATTTGCTGATATTAAAAAAGATCACCGTCTTGGCCTGTCCAACCAGGTAAACAATCAGGATGACAACTGTCTGCACATCATTTACACACACACACATCCTGGATTTTTTCACCAATAGAACTCTACTGCACACCAGGATAACAATCAGGATAACAACTGTCTGTATTACAAGCACATCATTTTACACCGACATTTTGGATTTGCTCTCTGATAGAAGAACTGTTATGCTGACTGGGCTATATTGCTTTGGGTGTGCTCACCAGTGACATCCATTGGTCCTGCAAAAATGGCATGGTTAATCTTACTAAACACAAGCTCCACCAGATTACTTCCCTTGCAGATCTCTAAACATCATCTGCTAATGCCTGCAACTCCAAACAAATGCTGCTTCCTGCACCAATTTTCCCAATACAAATGGAGACAAAGCACACAGAACAAGCAAGGTGAAACTCTTGACAAGTGTGCTTGTCTCTGTATTCATTTTGGCAAGTTGCTGCACTGTAAAGCATTCATTAGGAGTTATGGGCGTTAACATACAAGACCAAGAGTTGACCTTATTGACAGACAACTGCTCACCGCTTCATTTAGGCTTTCCTTTTACAAGGCTCATCATCTCTCTAGTGGACAAGGAATATCTAAAGCACATACATGAATAAAATGAATGAGCTAAAAAAAAAAAAAAAAAAAAAAAACCTTTTGAAATATGTATACAAATCATACCGAGCGCAACACAATTTTTGGTAGGCAGTTCATATGATCAAACTTAAAAAAAGAGGAATGGCACAACTTCAGCCAAAATGCAAAACTTATGCTCCAGATCGCTTACTTAAACTGAACAAAACTATGCCCAGATCAAGAAAGAGCTCGTTGTAGTTGCATCTGAATGCAGGCTATTCCACCAATACATCTTGGGCCAGAAAAATCACTGTAGAATCTGACCACAAACTTTTGGAATCAATCTTAAAAAAACTATAAAAAAAAAAACAAAAAAAACACAAAAAACATGACAAAACCCCACCACGCCTCCAGTTAATATTCCTGCAGCTGCTACAAGTACAACCTGAACATTATTCATATTCTTGGCAAACTCATCCCAGTGGCTGATACGCTTCCATGCAAATACCTGCCTGAAACGAATGACGATCTGAGCATCCAGAATTTCATGTACACAGCATTATTAACAATATGCCTGTCAGCAACAGAAAAATACAGGAAACCTGTAAAACTACTACCCTCAACTTCAAATTCTCCATCAACCATTCAAAATGGCTGGCCAGAAAAATGACAAGACTGCAACAGCAACATTCTCAAATTCTGGAACTCCAGACATAATTAGCATCTATCGATGGCATTCTCCAGAAGGGAGAAAAGATCATCTTTCAGAACAGAAATGATTCAGAAAATGCACACCTGCCACCCTGGAATTGAGAAAACTAAACAGCAGGCAAGAAACATTCCATTCTGGCTTGGCATGGCAAAAGAAATTGAAAAACATGTTGCTATGAGCCCCGTCTGTACCTCAAAGACTAAATAAATCCCTTCTATCCCATATAATTCCTTCACACCCTTGGCAGAAAGTGGGTGTAAATATCTTCACATGGAACACCAAAATGAACTTGGTAACTGCAGGCTACTACAGTCAATATTTTGAAGTTAACTACCCAACACTACGTCTGCCGCTGTCATCAGAAAACTGTCAGTCCACTTTGCCTGCCATGGCGTACCTGAAACTGTAATAGTGACAATGGGCCTGGGACTTTCCATGTATCACTTCCAGTCCAGGACACCACAAGCTAACGGCCTTGCCGAAAAGACAATCCAGTCAGTCAAAAACATCTTTGAAAAGGCCAAATCTGATGGATGCAATCTCTTCGCAGCATATTATAATACCACAGCACTGGACAACCTAGCATCTCCAGCTCAGCTGGGTCGACAATTCCGCTCCACCCTTCCCACCACTGTCACTGCACAAAGACTTTTATGCAAACAATGTCACTCTGAGATGCAACCAACTTCAGTCCACTCAAAAGAAACACTATGACAAAGCTGCGCACCCCCTAACAACCACGGAGACTAATGATCACATCCATGTACAACTGACCCAAGGAGAGGACTGGAAATCAGCCAGTGTCGCTGCCTCTTGTGCCGAGCCAAACTCACATGCACTGTGAACAGAAGATGGTGCAGTTTATCGACGCAACGGACGGTTTTTGCGTCACTCAACTCGGAACGGGCCTACAAGGACACTCCCATCTACCACAAGCATCCCAGGGCTGGAAAATCCTGCTCCCAGTCCCAAACCAGTGTCAACCAACAACCAGTCTACACCCTACATCACCAGGAGTGGCCAAATTATCCGTAATCCAAAAAGACCTTTAAATCAAGTATACAACACAAAATCACACAACAGGGGGGTGGGGGGATGGGTGCATGCACGCATGCAGAAAATGCATCTTAAGGGGAAGGGGGGTGCATGCATGCATGCAGAAAATGCATCTTAACCCACCTTTACTCTTTTCTATTTCACACACACACAATTTCTCTATCTCTCTCTCTCTCTCTCTCACATACACACACACATGCACAGACACAAACACACACACACACCCCTCTCGAAATGAATTAGTTCTTGACTAATGGCAATAATGATAGATTGCATCTCAGCAGTACTTTTCCCCCCCATGATCATTTCAGTGTTTGAACTGTACTAAACAACTGGCAATCATTTTACAAACTTCAAGCTTCATTTATACCATAGGCTACCTAATCATGCACAGTCATATCAGGGTTGTAACCACAAATGTCTAGGTCAGGCCAGACCTTTGAAAAAGAAACTATCCAAAAAAAATATGGTGCCATATCAAAAAGGGACATGGGCAATAACACTGTGGAATAGTATCCTTTCATGATTAAACCTAGCTTTGATTGCACTGACTTGGTGCTTCATCATTTTACAAGTGCTTTATCAGTTTCTAAATTTCACACCAACACTTTCAGAACAGTATGAACAAGAGAAATGTTTTATGTATTCTCTTGAGAAGATACAAAGAATATTCAGAGCAACTGGAAGGTGAGAAAAAAAGACAGATATACAGAAAACCAGAGAGAGAGAGAGAGAGAGAGAGAGAGAGAGAGAGAGAGAGAGAGAGAGAGAGAGAAGCTTGAACAAAACATGACTGAGAAAAGTCTGAAAATCACCAACATGACCGGAAAGTACATGTATTCAAAGATGCCCAGTCACTTCTGTATGGGCCAATCTACAATATTCTGAGCTACCTAGATGGTAAAAAACAAAAAGGTATTTATGGCACTTTCCTTTTTGTTTTTTTTTTTCCCTGTCAATAAGTATATGACCTCGATTAAACATCTGCAGCAGTTCTAAAAATAACAGACAATTCCTCTGACAATTCCGTGACCTACCCACTGGACAAGAGCAACCAATAAAACATCTGCCGTGGAGAATTAATTTAGCATTGTTTTGCCACCATCAGGTAAGATTTAACTTAAAGTTACCATTCACAACATCAGCATTATTTGCCAGTAAAGAAAATGTCATTTTGGAGGCCACTTGCTGACAAACTGCAAGGTAACAGTAGACCATTTACCTGTTTGATTACTTGCTACTTCACAGAATTTAGAATTATCATCCATCAACTTGCAGGTGGTTTTGCAAGCGGGCAGGTAAAAACGGTCTACCTGCTACCTGCCTCCCTGGCAGGTCAGGAAAAAAAAAAAAAAGATGTCCTACTCTGTCATTTATGCATATTCTACCTGGACTACATGGCCCGTATTATTGCGACTTCTTTATGAATAGCTCAGGTGAAAAAAATCTTCACAGCTTAACTATTAATGCAGTAGGCTAGAGACAGTAAAGTCCCAACTCTTACGTTTCCTCTTAAGAACAGCTGCCAACCTTCAAGAGTTAAAGTTAAGGAACCAGAGGATGGAGGGGGCAAGTGGAGTGAGGAGGGGACATTCAGCATTTGACAAGCATTTCTAGCCCCCCTTTAGTCTCAGTTGACAAATACAAACACAAATGTTGAAAAAGGAAACAAATCTTCCATACATGCAACTGCCAACATCCACCATCATTGGGCTTCATTCTGTAATACTTTATCCTCCCTATTAAAGAAAAAAAAAATGACCCCCCCCCCCCCCCCCAACACACACATTTTCTATACAAAATTTTGTAATAAAAAAAAAATAAATTAGGATTCTGGGAACACTTCCTACTTTTTTTTAGTCATACCTACAGCCTAGCTGAGCCCAGTCACACGAAATATGGTCACAACTTTCAAGCACCAATTTCTCAAGTTTTATAGTACAATGACATTCTTTCTAAGTAAAGAATCTGATTCAATATGATAATACTGAATCCAACAAGCTTGTCAAACCCATGGCAGGAGTTTTTGTGCTTCTTAACCATTCTCCTCTGTACACCAGCCAAGGCACTTATATACGTCTATAAGGCTATAGAATGTGCTGGCAATGAAGTGGTTCAACATTTTCACAGGCTTCAAAATTCATCTTGCATTAACAGATATGACCACAAAAATTCTTCTTCTGACAAATCATTTGATCAGGATAATGAAGTGAAAGCCAATGCCAGTTACTTGACCACAACACAGTTTTAACAAAATGAAGTGAAAGCCAATGCCAGTTACTTGACCACAACACAGTTTTAACAAAGGACAGGTCAGGGAAAGCTCGGAGCACTGCAACATATCAATGCTGTCAACAGTCAACCCGAGTGGCATTGCCAATGTCGTTAATTCATTTGAGTAAACATCAATCTTCAGGGGAACTTTCAAGAGTTTCACAAGTTTGCCAAAAAGAAAGCCTCTAGGGTGAGAGGGACTGGGGGTGGGAGAGTCTCAGTCTCACTACTTCATACTGGAGTTGCTTACAGGCGACTACTAACCAAGCAAAAACCTTGATACCAGCGAAACCCAAACTGCATCTAAATGTATGTCAGAACATTACATTACCGCCCAATGAAAGAAAACATACATATGCGTTGATTTTCATGAGGATTCAAATTCACACTGACCAAGCAAAAACCTTAATCCCAATGAAATGCACATTGCATCTAAATGTATCTCAGCACATTACATTACCTCCTAATGAAAGAAAATGTACACGTACCTTTGATTTTCATGAAGATTCACCAATGCACACTTGCCAAGCAAAAACCTCAACCATTACGAGATGCACATGGCATCAAAATATATGCCAGGAATCTTACATTACCTCCCAATTGAAGAAAATATGCATGTGCATTTGATTTTCATGAAGACAGTACTTACACACTGATTTTTCCCAAATATAAAAAGGCAAAGGATATTTCGAGAGTGAATGGAAGGTAAACAGAATGATGGAAAAGGGCTTGAAGCAGAGAGAGAGAGAGAGAGAGAGAGAGAGAGAGAGAGAGAGAGGTTAAGGTAAGGTAACCACAGAGAAAAGAAATATGTTTCATACAGCCCACACCTCACATGATATGAACCTGAAGAGCCCACTCCCTTTTAGAATACAAATGTGCAAAGTCAGTCATGATCATAGCCCAGACAACCACAGGGGGCCGTATCAGGACTGTCATGTAGAGTTCCATTCAAGTAATGATGCCCACAGCACCAAACAGCACCATAGCCTCAGGGTTCGCCAAATCACACAAGCCCTCCGGACCACAAGCCTTTCGACTACTAGACTGCAACCCTCCAAAAGGAGTTGGGGGGGGGGTGGGGGGTGGGGGGGGGGCAGGTAGGCAAGGGACAGGGGATGAGGAGATGGAAGGAAAGGATAAAGGCAAGAGTAGACGCTGGGAAGGAATGGGTAGTATGGATGGTTTGGGGAGAAAGATAAGAGGGGCTGAAGGCAGCATTTAAAAAAAAAAAAAAAAAAAAAGCAAATTGATATCCAATATGTTTAACATGTGCCTTCATGATTTGCTAGATTTTTCAAATCCCCTAGAAGCATTACAAGAGCTTGCAATCTGCAGAATCTTGTATGTGGGTCATGTATCAAACATTTTTTAAATGACCTTCATTCTTGGGTACTTACGTAGTACCATCTCCATGGTTACTGCCAAACTGACCACAGGAGGCCGTATCATGGCTGTAACATTACAATTATTCCGTACATATTGGATCCCTACCACTCATCCACCTGCAGCAGAGAAAGACCAGTTTGTTGCAGGTATACAATCAACAAAAAAGAAAAAGAAGAAAACAGAAAAAAAAAAATCCCCATAAACTCCGATCAAATGAAAAAAAAAACTTTTCAAAAACTGAAAAAATCACAGACCGCAGAACATCCCTGAACAAATTCAACAGAATCTGCAGTACAGGTTCATGCTGAATGTGTAAATTCCACTAGTCTACAAGCACACGTTTCAAAGCGAGTGGCTAATCACGTGGTCTGCAGTTCAATTCTTGCAGCTTATAGCTCTGCCGACCACAAAGGGCCATGTCAGGACTGTAAACTCAACATGGTATACACTATGGAGCATCATCGTGTCTATTAGGGTTTAGTGCTTATCAACACATAGCTTACTATCACCCGAGAGATTGTACATATTGTGTGCGCGTGCGTGTGTGTGTGTGTGTGTGTGAGTGTGCGTGTGTGGAGTGTGTGTGTGTGTGTGTAGTGTGTGTGTGTGAATGTGTGTGTGTGTGTAGTGTGTGTAGTGTGTGTGTGTGCGTGTGTGTGTGTGTGTAGTGTGTGTAGTGTGTGTGTGTAGTGTGTAGTGTGTGTGTGTGTGTGTTTGTGTGTGTGTGTGTGTGGCGTGTGTGTGTGTGCACGCGCACGCGCGCAAGTGTGTGTGTGTGTGTGTGTTTATGTGTGTGTGCGCGTTTAAGTGTGTGTGCGTGTGTGTGTGTGTGTGTGTTTCTAAAACACATAAAAACCAATGGGAAAACCTTAATTCCATAAAATCTTTGCTCGGACAACAAATATTAATCTTTCAGAACTCAGAACTTGCATCGAGTGGAATATGGTTTTCATGGGGGAGAGAGAGATCCATTGCTTATGGCCCAGCCAACCTTAATAGGCCATATCAGGGCTGTCATCTTATTGAAATCAACTCACAAAATAGATTTTTTTAAAAACAAAAAAAAACAAAAAACAAAAAAAAAAAAACAACGCACCATGCAGGCAACTTGTTCCAACGTATTTAAAAAAAACAAACAGAATTTCTTAACAAAAACAAAACAAAAAATTTCTTCATTAAAATCTTCAATCAGATGAAAAATGTTCATTTCTTTCAGAAACTCGTCACATCAGGTTGGACATCTCCGAACCAAGATTTTCATGGAGTCTGCAGTAAAATGTTTATATGTCCAACATCATACGAGAGAGAGAGAGAGAGAGAGAGAGAGAGAGAGTGAGAGAGAGAGAGAGAGTGAGAGAGAGAGAGAGAGAGAGAAAGAGAGTGTGTGTGAGAGAGGTTAAGGTAAGGTAACCACAGAGAAAAGAAATATGTTTCATACAGCCCACACCTCACATGATATGAACCTGAAGAGCCCACTCCCTTTTAGAATACAAATGTGCGAAGTCAGTCATGATCATAGCCCAGACAACCACAGGGGGCCGTATCAGGACTGTCATGTAGAGTTCCATTCAAGTAATGATGCCCACAGCACCAAACAGCACCATAGCCTCAGGGTTCGCCAAATCACACAAGCCCTCCGGACCACAAGCCTTTCGACCACTAGACAGCAACCCTCCAAAAGGAGTGGGGGGTGGGAGGAGGGGGGGGGGGGCAGGTTGGCAAGGGACAGGGGATGAGGAGATGGAAGGAAAGGATGAAGGCAAGAGTAGACGCTGGGAAGGAATGGGTAGTATGGATGGTTTGGGGAGAAAGATAAGAGGGGCTGAAGGCAGCATTTTGAAAAAAAAAAGAGCAACTGATATCCAATATGTTTAACATGTGCCTTCATGATTTGTTAGATTTTTCAAATCCCCTAGAAGCATTACAAGAGCTTGCAATCTGCAGAAGCTTGTATGTGGGTCATGTATCAAACATTTTTTAAATGACCTTCATTCTTGGGTACTTACGTAGTACCATCTCCATGGTTACTGCCAAACTGACCACAGGAGGCCATATCATGGCTTAACATTGCAATTATTCCGTACATATTGGATCCCTACCACTCATCCACCTGCAGCAGAGAAAGACCATTTTGTTGCAGGTATACAATCAACAAAAAAGAAAAAGAAGAAAACAGAAAAAAAAAAAAAATCCCCATAAACTCCGATCAAATGAAAAAAAAAACTTTTCAAAAACTGAAAAAATCACAGATGGCAGAACATCCCTGAACAAATTCAACAGAATCTGCAGTACAGGTTCATGCTGAATGTGTAAATTCCACTAGTCTACAAGCACACGTTTCAAAGCGAGTGGCTAATCACGTGGTCTGCAGTTCAATTCTTGCAGCTTATAGCTCTGCCGACCACAAAGGGCCATGTCAGGACTGTAAACTCAACATGGTATACACCATGGAGCATCATCGTGTCTATTAGGGTTTAGTGCTTATCAACACATAGCTTACTGTCACCCGAGAGATTGTACATATTGTGTGCGCACGCGTGTGTGTGTGAGTGTGTGGAGAGTGTGTATGTGTGTGTGTGTGTGTGTAGTGTGTGTGTGTAGTGTGTGTGTGTGTGTGTGAATGTGTGTGTGTGTGTGTGTGTGCGCGCGCGCAAGTGTGTGTGTGTGTGTGTTTATGTGTGTGTGCGCGTGCAAGTGTGTGCGTGTGTGTGTGTGTGTGTGTGTGTGTGTGTGTGTGTTTCTAAAACACACAAAAACCAATGGGAAAATCTTAATTCCATAAAATCTTTGCTCGGACAACAAATATTAATCTTTCAGAACTCAGAACTTGCATCGAGTGGAATATGGTTTTCATGGGGGAGAGAGAGATCCATTGCTTATGGCCCAGCCAACCTTAATAGGCCATATCCGGGCTGTCATCTTATTGAAATAACTCACAAAATGGATTTAAAAAAAAAAAAAAAAAAAAAAAACAATGTACCATGCAGGCAACTTGTTCCAACGGATTAAAAAAAAAAAAAAGCCAGAATTTCGTAACAAAAACAAAACAAAAAATTTCTTCATTAAAATCTTCGATCAGATGAAAAATGTTCATTTCTTTCAGAAACTCGTCACATCAGGTTGGACATCTCCGAACCAAGATTTTCATGGAGTCTGCAGTAAAGTGTTTATATGTCCAACATCATACAAGTCCCAGAGAGAGAGAGAGAGAGAGAGAGAGAGAGAGAGAGAGAGAGAGAGAGAGAGAGGTTAAGGTAAGGTAACCACAGAGAAAAGAAATATTTCATACAGCCACACCTCACATGATATGAACCTGAAGAGCCCACTCCCTTTTAGAATACAAATGTGCAAGTCGGTCATGATCATAGCCCAGACCACCACAGGGGGCCGTATCAGGACTGTCATGTAGAGTTCCATTCAAGTAATGATGCCCACAGCACCAAACAGCACCATAGCCTCGGGGTTCGCCAAATCACACAAGCCCTCCGGACCACAAGACTGCAGCCCTCCAAAAGGAGTTGGGGGGGGGGGGGGGGGGAGGGTAGGCAAGGGACAGGGGATGAGGAGATGGAAGGAAAGGATAAAGGCAAGAGTAGACGCTGGGAAGGAATGGGTAGGATGGATGAGTTGGGGAGAAAGACAAGGGTTGAAGGCAGCATTTAAAAAAAAAAAAAAAAAAAAAAAAAAGCAAATCGATATCCAATATCTTTAGTGTGCCTTCATGATTTGTAAGATTTTTCAAATCCCCTAGAAGCATTACAAGAGCTTGCAATCTGCAGAAGCTTGTATGTGGGTCATGTATGAAAAATCTTTAAAAAGACTTTCAGTCATAGGTATCTTATGTAGTACCATCTCCTTGGTTACTGCCAAACCGACAACAGGAGGCTGTATCATGGCTGTAACATTCAATACATTCCATCCTGATCCCTCATCTAC
>CM065746.1:26670617-26678117 GCA_033310375.1 Conus canariensis | reverse complement strand
GCCCAGCCAACCTCAATAGGCCATATCAGGGCCGTCATCTTATTGAAATCAACTCAGAAAATAGATTTTTAAAAAAAAACAAAAACCAATGCACCATGCAGGGAACTTGTTCCGACGGATTAAAAAAAAAAAAAAAAAAAAAAAAAAAAAAAAAAAAAATTTCTTCATTAAAATCTTAGATCAGATGGAAAATGTTAATCTCTTTCAGAAACTCGTCACATCAGGTTGGACATCTCCGAACCAAGATTTTCATGGAGTCTGCAGTAAAGTGTTTATATGTCCAACATCATACAAGTCCCAGAGTGAGAGAGAGAGAGAGAGAGGGGGGGGGGGAGGGTTAAGGTAAGGTAACCACAGAGATGTGTGTTGTGTGTATAGTGTGTGTGTGTGTGTGTGTGTGTGTGTGTGTGTGTGTGTGTGTGTGTGTGTGTGTGTGTGTGTGTGTGTGTGCGTGCGTGCGTGCGGCGAGTGTGTGTGTGTGCGATTATGTGTGTGTGTGCGAGTGCAAGTGTATGTGTGTTTATGTGTGTGTGTGTGTGTGTGTGTGTGTGTGTGTGTGTGTGTGTGTGTTTCTAAAACACACAAAAACCAATGGGAAAACCTTAATTCTATAAAATCTTTGCTTGGAAAACAAATGTCAATCTTTCAGAACTCGGAACTCACATCGAGTGGAATATGGTTTTCTGGGGGAGAGATAGATCCATTGCTTATGGCCCAGCCAACCTCAATAGGCCATATCAGGGCTGTCATCTTATTGAAATCAACTCACAAAAAAAATTTAAAAAAAACAACAACAAAACCCAAACGCACCATGCAGGCAACTTGTTCCAACGGATTAAAACAACAACACACAGAATTTCGTTTAAAAAAAAAAAAAAAAAGGAAAATATTTCATTAAAATCTTCGATCAGATGAAAAATGTTCATCTCTTTCAGAAACTCATCACATCAGGTTGGACATATCCCAACCAAGATTTTCATGGAGTTTGCAGTAAAGTGTTTATATGTCCAACATCATACAAGTCCCAGCATTGAAGAAGCACATGTTTACCGTGAGAGGTACACAAGATGGAATGCACCACACTGAGCTTCCACACCTTTTAAAAGGTACAAGTGGGTGCTAAAGGCATGGTCTGTGTGCAAATGGCAGAACACCATTTCTTCTTTTTGTCCATCTGTAGCACATGGTTAAAAACTCGGATTTGGAGGCATTTGAAGAGTTTGTTATCCATCTTCAAGTTACATTTTCTTGCCAAAGTCTCTGATGCAAGTGAGGTTCGTTAAGACTGGGTCTTCTTCATTAGTTTTCTTTTTATGGTTTGTACACCTTTCACTTCACCATCAGACTGGGGGGAGGGGGGTTGAGAACAGCTTGTTACAAATTGGGATCTGTAACCTTCAGCAAATGTTCTGAATTGCTTGCTGCTGAACTGTGGCCCATGGTCAAACACTAGAATTTCTTACATTCCATGGCTGGAAAAGAAATGTTTCATGTGGCTGATGACACAAGTTGGTGTTCTTCAGATGGGCCACTTCAATGTATTGGGAACAGTAGTTGATGACCAGTACGTACATCTTCGTTTAACTTGAACAGATCTGTGTCCACTTTCTGCCAAAGGTATTCTACGGTAGGGATTGGGGTCAGAGGTTCTGGTGGAAAAGGTCCTTGCTGGATGCAGTTTGTACACTTTTCTACAAAGGCCTGGGTTTGTTTAGACATCCCTGGCCACCATACACTTCCTTTTGCCAGAATGCAGCATTTGACAATGCTATAGTGTCCTCTATGTCGATGGTTCAGCATGACTTTGCCAGAATGCAGCATTTGACAATGCTATAGTGTCCTCTATGTCGATGGTTCAGCATGACTCACAGTAGAGTTTCACTTTGCTGCAGGCTTCATCCATTTGCTGCTGTAATTTGGTCTCTTGGGAGGTGCAATCAGTAGCTGGTAAACTTGATAACGGACTGGACAAACATATCTCTCAATCCCCATTCACCAAACCTGTTCAACAGGGTCACCACCAGCAGCCTGAGACCAAGTGTCAGCCACAACGCTTTTGTTTTTCCTCTTGTGCAGGTTACCTCACTTATGAACCTCGTTCACGCCATCCTAAATCTTTGGGTTTCTGATGAAAGCTCGTCAAGGTTCTTGGTCTTTCAGAGCAAAAGGAGTGGTTTGTGGTCAGTTTCAATTGTGATGTCTTTAGTTCTATGATGTCTTTAGAAAATGTAGAAAATGAATCGCATGCCCAAATTATTCCACGGGCTTTCTTCTCCACTTGTGCATAGTGCCGCTCTGTTGGTGTGAGAAACCCTGACACATATTAGAAAAGATTTTTTGTTGTCATCCTCTCATTGCTAAGACTGCACCTTCAATTCGATGTTGTCTTTTTGTAGTTCTCACACTGGTATGGTGATCTCTGAAAGTTGTGGTGCTAATTTGGTGAAATAGTTTATCATGCCAAAGATGTTTGTAGTTCCTTTTGTTTGGTTGGTGGAGACATCTCCTGGACTTCCTTCACACTGGAGTGGTCTGGTTTCAATCCTTAGCTGAAATTGCATGCCGAAGTACTCAATTTGTTTTTCCAACTTCTCGTTTCTCTGGATTTAGTTTGAGGTTCTTCTCCTCTGGTTTTTGTAGCGCAGCTTTCAGAGATTTTGGTGCTTTTGTTTGGACTGTAATGAGAAAGGACTAGTGTTGCACACAGCCTCTGCTGAATAAGCCTTTCCCTTGTTCATTGTACCAGGTCCACTCATTGCCTTCTCTCAGATCCTGCGCAGTGGCTGTATGTTGTCAGTCCGATTGCTTGCAGCTCATCTGGACCTATGATTTATCATTCCCATGAGGTTTACTGGTGGTAGAATACTGGCGATTGCTCTCTTTCTCTGGGTTGATGGAGATGCCATCTTTGGATACATGACCCAGGTATTTCACACAGTTGCATGAGAACCGACACTTGTCAGGACTGACTCACTCCTACATCTTCAAGTTTCTTCAGCATCTGTTGTAGGCTGGTACTATGTTTCTGCTCTTTTTTCCCATGGACCAGAAAGTCTGTGTCGCAGGTCCTTTGCTGTCCAGTCAGCAGCAGTCATGCACCGCGGAAGACTTCACACCTGTACTGATACCAAATGGTAGTCTTCTGAAGCAGAATCTTCCAAAAGGTGTAATGGATGTTGCCAGTGGTTGGTTTTCTTAAAAAGGTATTTGGTAAAATCCACTGTTACAGTCCAATTTGCTGAAGACTTTGGCTCCATGAAGTTGGGCTACAAGTTGATCTGTTGGTGGCTGGGGAAAATTCTCTCTCCTCACAGATTCATGGAGGCTGGTCAGGTCTACACACCCTTTGACCTTGCCATTAGACTTTGGGACTGTGGCAGCTGGGGCACACCAACCTGTTGGTTCAGTAACACCATGGGCATCCTTTTACAGCATCCTACCAACTTTTGCTTCGACTGTTTTCCTTCAGGGGCAAAGCCAAGCGCTTTGGGATGGCAACAGCAAAGGGTTTTGAATCTTCCTTAAGCCTGATCTTCCATTATGTTTTCAACTTTCCTATGCATGTAGTCTTGGAAAGTCTTGCTGGATCTTTCTGGAGCAGCAAACTGAGGAGTAGCGTCCCAATTTCTGGAAAAGTTGACGTTTTGCATTTTTGGTTGGACAACCTTGCCTTGGGTTCTCTCCCACAATGCTGGCCATATTCAGATTGATTTGTGGTCTTGTTCCTGAACATTATCCACGAGACCTGGAACCTCCACATCTGTATAGATGTTGTTGCCTCAGCCTATGAACTAGGCTGGGATCTGTAAATAGTTTTAGTTTGAGTCTGGGATCAAGAAGCTTCAAGGGCTCAGTTGATCTGGGTGGCCTTTACCAGATTCAAGTCTTTGGTTTCAAGAATTTTGTTCACACAGTATCATCAATACTTACTGCTACTCTCACCCCTGCCATTCTTTCTTTATCATTTAAAGTGCAGGATTCTGCTCGCTTCCGAAGAGAAGCTGTAACTGCATCTATTGGGTCATCTCAAGTCCTCTGATGGAACTTCTGTAAACCGCATAGGCAATCCCCAAGATAAAGGTTTGCAGCAAACTCTAAAAAGATAAGAGTTTTATCAGTGCCCCAATCAGTATGTGCCACAACTCTCAGAATGTTCATTGCTTTCTGACAAGTTTTCAAGTGCTGGTGTGGTAGTTCAGTTCCTGACAGATCCCAAATTGGTTTCCTTCACAGCAGGTGTGTTAAATTTATCCAGATGAATTTCTGGGTCAGCAAAGTACTGCTAAAAACTCTGAAAGTGGACAAGTTTTGGTGCAAAAAAAAGTAAACCCATTTTCCTTTGCCCACTGCTGGGTCTTATCCACAAAAAGTTGCAGTCGTTATATGCTAAGGCTGTTGGCTCCTATTGGGTATAGAACAAAGTCATCAAACAAAAGGGGACTCAGAACCTTGGTTTATTGAGTAACCAAAATGAGTGCAAGAGAAAGGATATTTATCCGAGATACACCTGGCTCATGGATGTCAGATATAGTGGTAGTGCAGACTTGAAACTGCCAATTGGCCAGAAAAATTATTTTGTGTGCAAACTAGGAGAGGGCCTCAAAAACCCCAACTGTGAAGATCCAGAATATCAAGCTTCCAAGTATCGCTGTCAATCCTTCTACGGGTTTAAAAAAAATTTTTTTTTTTTTTTTTTTTTTTTTTAAAGGGAAACAAAACAGCAACACATTTGTAAACAATGGTGTCGCTGGTGGTGGTTCCAAGATCGACTAAATGATCCACTGCAGAGTGGTACTTGGGGAAACTACACAGTTCTTTTGGCCAAAGTGCATCGGTTTCCAGCTTTCACATCTGTCAAGAATGGACTTTTTCCATTGATTTAGGCAGGGGAACAGGAACATGGAAGAGGGAGGAGGGGAAGGGGTGGAGATGGATGAGGGGGGAGGAGAGGGAGGGGAGGAGGGGGTGGGGGGACGAGGAAGGGAATGAGGGAGAAATCGGGAGGGGAGGGGAAGGAGGATGGGAGAAGGGGATAGTGAGGGGCAAGGGGGTCTTGTCAGGTTTTTACCTTGTCAAAGTCCTTGCATAGTTTACATGTGTATATTATATACATATCATCTGGGGAGGTTTTTTTTTTTTCTTTTAATAGATAAATCTGCAAACCACTTTTTAAATAAAGAAAAAAACTGCTTCAAAATGTTCTCAAAGATCAGATACAAAGTCGCTTTCGGCGGCTGCACATGCACAAAAGAATGTGAAATGTGCGATTCAGTTCAATTTACTTCGCTTACAGCCCAGGGACTTGTCAGGGCTGTCACAAATGGGAGCAGAAAAAAAAAATTGCACCAACACATATGGGGGAACAGAACAGCGCTGCAGTCTTTCGTGGACCTGTCCAGCATGGGCTCCTGGCAAAGGCTTTTTTTTTTTTTTTTTTTAAGCCATGCCAACCCTGGCCAGCCAACACACTTCTTGCACAGCTTAAGAAAGAACTAGCTGTTCACATTCTGTGAAGATCCCGCACTTGCAAATCATATCAAATGAAAAATATTCTTTATAAAAAAAAAAAAAATTTTAATCTTTAAACAAGCTTTCTTTCAATTATTATAAAAAGCCCAATACTTAAAAACAAAAAAAAACATTTGTTCAAAACAGTTCCTGAAAAGGTGAAAGAATGGATGAAAATGAGGGAGGGAAATTGAACACATGCACTATCAGTCTTGGAAATAAGGCAATGTAAGATTCAATGGCATCTATTCAGATACCTTGAGGTTTCTGCTTGGCATGATGCAATAAACTGACTTCAACCCTTGAGACATCTGCACATAAGTGAGCAACTGAATTCAACAATCCGAGACACATCTAACCTCACAACAAAGGGAAGTAAAGGAGATACTGAAAATCCATACTGTGTGCAGAACCCTCCCCAACCACCTGCCCATCACCACCAAGTTGGGGGTCAAGTAACCAACATATCTAGCACTCCATCTGTCACTCTTTCCTGCTTACCTTCAGCGTCGGAATATCCTGCAAGAACTGTGCAAAGTCTTGAGTAACAGGATGTCAGCATACATTCTGGTTCATGTACACACGAGCGCATGTAGGAATCTTCCATCAAAAACGTCTATAATAATCATAGTTCACACATACACTGGGCACACAGCAAGTCTCATCCCTACCTGCATACTGAATACAACTGTGCATTATCCCAACAGTTCACCGTTTACTACCCTACGGCAGAATAAACACCAGTTTAAGCAATCTTGAATTTAGCAAGAGAATCTGAGCACTGGAACTTCAACTGAACAAAGTGAAATCAAACCACTTTTTTTCCCCCTGATTGTTCAAGCTGCCCCCCCCCCCCCCCTCCTCCACAGGCCCCTTCTCTCCTCCTCCAGTCCTAGTTCAGAATATTCATGTACTCACCTTGACAGACTTTTTATTCTCACCTATCCAGAAGGTAGGTATACTAAACTTTTTACCTCCCCTCCCTGCCGTCTTGCAAGTGGCCAAAATTAGAAACCTTGTGTTTTCCATAATTATTGGGCCCAAAACCCTTCTCTCCTGGTTAACTGACCAACAGTTTATGTCAAAAACCCATCTTAAAAAATTTAAATTTTTCAGTTTCATGAAGCAAACTCTACATCTTTTTCAATGGCTTTTTTTTTCCACTGCAGATGTTTAACTGAAATACTGCTTTTGGGGTCACTGGACAGGCAACAGTGTTCATAAGCTGCAAAACCCTAACTGCCCTGCCTACATGTGTGAACAACGCCAATTTCCAAGAAGTTGCAGACAAGTATGTGGGGTATCTGCATATCCCTTGTGCACATATGGATGCATGCGTAGTATGCATTTCAAGTGTTCATGTGCCTGGTGTTTGTATGCACATGTTTTTTTTTTAAAAAAAAAAAGAAAAAAAAAAAAAAAAGAGGTCAATGTTTCAAAATGACTTTAAGAGAAGGAATGTATTTTTTGTCATTCTTACAGAAATGAAAAACTTGAAATAATCTTTTTTTAATCCATTTAAATTTTTTTCAAAATTTATTTTCCCAGATGCAGTACACATTACTACAGGGGTCAGGTTTTCTTTTTAAATCACTATGAACACATGCCCCACCAGCAATTCTAAAGTCGAAAGGGGCATAAAGCAAAGGCATTTGACAAAACAAGTCAGTGCATGGATGTCTCAGGGAATTCTAACCAATAAAATACACCCAAACCCATGAAATTTTTTTGAAAACTACTACCTAGGAATGGTGTGTGTGTGCGTATGTGTGTACATGTGCATGTGTGTGTGTGTGTGTGTGGCAAAGGCATGTTTGTGCCTGCCTGTGGGGGAGTGGCAAGTGCAAGTTGTGTGCATACCTCAGTGTGCAAGTGTTTTTGTGTGTGCTTGTGGCATGGGATTTGGGTGCACGTGCAAGTAGCAGGGAGGAGGGATGAAGAGAGGGAAGGAGAAAAGGAAAGGGGTTTGGGGAGAGGGAGAGGGAGGAAGAG
>CM065746.1:26402163-26670517 GCA_033310375.1 Conus canariensis | reverse complement strand
TGCAGATAGCAATGTCCATGTATGGTGACCAAGATTGTAAGAAAGCATGCCACAGTATGGCAACCAAGACTGTCTTATCACAGCAACTGTAAAGAAGTATGCCACCAACTCGGGACTATCCCGGTAACTCAAGACTATCTGATTACAGCAGCTGCTGGCAAGCATGCCACAGTAGGGTGACCAAAGTTGTCTAATCACAGCAATCATGTCAGATGAGATGAGATTACCAGTTCTGTGTCAAAGCAACAGCCTGCTGGATCATGAGCAGGAGGAAACTGTCCTTAGTTTCGATGGGCCCTCCTATTCTTCCTCCTGCTCCTCTCCAGGCGTCGGAAGTACGACTCCGTCCTGAAGTCTATCGACTGGTAACGGTCAGGGGGCCTCCTGACACGAGAAGAGCGACGCACAGGCTCAACTCTTGGCCCATCTTGAGGGATGGGCTCAACTTGTGGCCCATCTTGAGGGATGGGCTCAACTCGTGGCCCATCTTGAGGGATGGGCTCAACTTCTGGCTCATCCTGAGGGATGAGCTCATTTCTTGGCTCATCCTGAGCGATGGGCTCATCATCATCTGAGGGCACTGGACGAACATCCCCTACCCCCTCCATCCCAATGTCTTCTTCACCCTCCCCCCTCCCACCTATCCACTCCCACCCCAAGGGCTGACCCAAGAATGACGTGAACGACACAACAGGTGAACCAGGGGACGTGTCAGGTGCAGGGGATAGTGACTGCTGCCTGGGGGACCTATCCGGAGTGCCTGTAGAAGAGGATGTTTCCTCCTCCGAGGCAGGTCTTTTAGGCCTCAGAGGAGGGACGATGGCGTTTTCGGGGTTGTCTGTGGTGCAGTCGGAGTCGAATACAACGTATTCACTGTTGTCTGATTGGTTGCCTGTGTCGGATGTGTCTGTGCTTGTGTTGTTTCCTTGAATGAATGCGCCTAACCCACCTAAACCTACATTGGCAGCAGCCTGGGGTCCCCCTACAACTGGGCCCTGGCCTCTATGGTGGACGACATGGCCGTGCCTCCGCAGCCACGTACTGTAGGGGATCATGCGGATCCTTGGACGTCTGACCCGCAGTGGCCCCGGTCCATGCTCCATCCTCCTCTCTGGATCTGTGCAACAGAGACAACACAGACATCAGACCGCTGGTCCCTGGAGAAACAGCACATAAGTCAACAAACAATCACTTTACATAACTGCAAGTCATTCTACAGTTTATCAAAATCAATAGCATTTCATCTCAGAATTTATCAAAACCATGCCATTTTGTAATTTAAATCCTCAGAGAGGCATGATATGATTCAATATCAAGTCTAATTTTCTTTAAAAGGAATTTCACCACAAGTCACTTTATTATTCTAATATGTGACAGCCTCCCACACATAGACAAGTCGCGCCAGGCTGATCGCCGCTGTGGGCAACAAAGTGTGGCGAGGGTCATTTTGGGGTAAAATGAGATTTTTGCACCAACACATAGGAAAACCATTAAAGCATATCATGTTTCACTGAGTTTACCTAAATTAAGCTAGAAATGTGATTAAATGAATTTTTTTCACTCATGTCATCAATTTTAAGCAGCACCAATTGCGAAAAGTTGCTCATTTTCAACAGATAATCGAGTGCACATCCCTTGCAGAGCCCCTGGCATGTCGCACATCATTCGAAAGCCCAGTGTGTCTATGTTAAGAATGTGTACACAATTTTCTAAAATAAACCAATCAGAAGGCCTTTATGAGGCACTCAAGTCATACACAAAAGAAAGCCTTCCAACCAATCTGCAATCAAATACTGAAATGGCCTTAGTAACTCAGCTGTTAACAGCAGAGACGCTGCCTTTCATTGGCCACAGCTCAATGGAATCTATTGCATTTTGCCTTTGTCGTCGCTTCACTCGAAAAATCATTATCATGGATTGACGTATTATGACGCTGTTAAATTCATCAAAAAGCAGGAAATATTTTCGATTATGAAGGCCAGGGAATTAGTGGCCTTATAAACGAATATTTCACCACCAGCAATAGCAATGAAAAGGAATACTGATTTTGATTCCAATGAAGAAACTGACAGTGAAGCCGACGATGGGATTTCCCCATCGACTTCGACAGGCGTGTGTCAATCTCAGCCTGCTGGAGTCGGAATCGAAGATGAAAAAGAAAATTAGGAGCCAGCTGTACGAACTGAAGAAAGTGCAGACCTGTCAGGTATAATGCCGTCGCGATAATGCCAAAAATTTGGTCACGGCGACGTATGCAACAGATACACGTATGAAATGCAATGGGCAGCCTCTGCCAGATCTACAAATGGCAGAACAGTTTTCCTGTAACTGCATGCACATCAAAATGATCATTTAATGCATTCCAGTGCTGATGACCAACATGTTATGTGTGTGTGTGTGCATGTTTGTGGAGAGGAGAGGGAGCACAGGTTTTGAACGTCAGGATATAGTGCGTGTGTGCGTGCGCGTGTGTCTGCGTGCATGCATGCGTATGCGTGTGCATGTGTGCGTGTGCGAGAGGACAAGAGATTTCACCCAGGCAACTGAAAAGGAAGAAGTAAGAATAATGCACAGGCATTTGTTTCTGATAAGGTATGTTTGTAAATAATGAGTATATGCTGTTTTTATCATAGGATGTCATGAATCGTGAGTCCGGTATGTGTTAACGCACAGTGCAAGAGAGCTACCTTTTTTCCTCCAAGAACCCACTTTTTTTTTAACGCTGGGCAAAATGCTACTAGAAAATACATATTAATTCAATCAGTTGTGATTAGTGTATCTGTGCTAAGATAACATTAAAAACAAAAGTATTGATTAGATTTTTAAAAAAAAAAAAATTATTTTTTCATTTTTCAGTGTCCTGAACAGCCATTAAATTCACCAATATATATCTGATTGGGATAAAATTCAATTATTAAAGTGTTTGCAATGATTATTTTGATGGTTTCCCACATTTTCTTAAGTTTACAGCAAAATTAAACCTTGGCTGCTAAGGAAAAATTTAAAACCATTTTTCTTAAAATGGCTACCGTGTTAATGGGACTCTTTGAAGGGTCATAACTTTTTCATTTTTTGACATACACAAATTCTTTATATATCATTGGAAAAGTCTTTTTCTCCTCTTACTGTTGATATTACATATCTTAATAAGTTAAAAACTCGACTTATCATTTTGTGGAGTTTGGTCACATATTTGCATCAACTAGGAATCAATGCTGTTATTTTCAAAAGTCAGCATTCAACAGCTCCCAGCAGAAACTACAAACTGCACTATGACCAACAAACCTAACTCACAGCCGTCTGGCCTTTTCAAATGTAGCGTATGTGTATGTTCTCTATTATATGCATTTGTTGTATGATTGAACGTTATAGGATTAAGTTTTTGTAGTGATATTTGAAGAATAAGTGAATGTCACATTGGTAGGATTAGGATTTGTTAGTTATTGTAGTAATAGTATTTGTAGTTGGGTGTTAGGTGTATTATTGTATATGAGAAGGGTGAATGTAGTATGACTTTGTAAAGCGCTTAGAGAAATTCGTTTAAGCGCTATATAAGAAATCATTATTATTATTATTATTATTAAATCATGGGGATTGCTACAGTAAGCACACAACATAACTGAACTCTGTCTTGACCAGTTATCACTGTTCATAAGAACTGTCAACAGTTTTCAGCTGATCTCTAAAGCAGCTGGGGGATGGAATTTGGAGAACAGGGGGAGCGACTAGTCTGCCAACTTGTTTGTTTGCACCAATTAGTACAACACTCAACAGCCTATTTTTCTACATCCACATGAAAACTTCCCACTTGATCTGGTGCGTTCTGTCCAACAATGAGAATGAATGGATCCCAACACTGTTAGTGGTTTTTCCCACCCTCTTGAAGACTGATTAACAGTACATCACTCAACATATTACATTCTCTGCGAAACATGTTTTTCTTCCTCCACTTCCATTCAGGCATTGTGCAATTTACAAATACACGAAGTCCCCCCCCCCCCCCCCCCCCCCCCCGCCAACTGAACTTATTCCCACTTTTCCCAACTCTCCAAGACAGCCACACCCATCTGGTTCCATCCCAGTCCATACTATTTTTTTTTTTTTTTTTTTTTTTTATTTTCCCTTGTAGAAGGCCACACCTGTGTGATCCTGTCAAAGCCCCTACGCAAGTCACAAGGCAACCCACCAGACCAGACACCGTCAGTCTGCTGGGAGCCACAAATATCCAGTCCCCACACCAGACACTGACAGTCTGCTGGCAGCCACAAATATCCAGTCCCCACACCAGACACTGACAGACTGCTGGGAGCCACAAATATCCACTCCCGACACCAGACACTGACAGTCTGCTAGGAGCCACAAATATCCAGTCCCCACACCAGACACTGCCAGTCTGCTGGGAGCCACAAATATCCAGTCCCCACACCAGACACTGACAGTCTGCTGGGAGCCACAAATATCCAGTCCCCACACCAGACCATCTGCTAGGAACCACAAATATCCAGTCCCCACACCAGACACTGCTAGTCTGCTGGGAGCCACAAATATCCAGTCCCCACACCAGACACTGACAGACTGCTGGGAGCCACAAATATCCAGTCCCCAGACCACACACTGTCAGTCTGCTGGGAGCCACAAATATCCAGTCCCCAGACCAGACACTGCCAGTCTGCTGGCAGCCACAAATATCCAGTCCCCAGACCACACACTGTCAGTCTGCTGGGAACCACAAATATCCAGTCCCCACACCAGACACTGCTAGTCTGATGGGAGCCACAAATATCCAGTCCCCAGACCACACACTGACAGTCTGCTGGGAACCACAAATATCCAGTCCCCACACCAGACACTGCCAGTCTGCTGGGAACCACAAATATCCAGTCCCCAGACCACACACTGACAGTCTGCTGGGAACCACAAATATCCAGTCCCCAGACCAGACAGTCTGCTGGGAACCACAAATATCCAGTCCCCACACCAGACACTGCCAGTCTGCTGGGAACCACAAATATCCAGTCCCCAGACCACACACTGCCAGTCTGCTGGGAGCCACAAATATCCAGTCCCCACACCAGACACTGCTAGTCTGCTGGGAGCCACAAATATCCAGTCCCCACACCAGACACTGCTAGTCTGCTGGGAGCCACAAATATCCAGTCCCCACACCAGACACTGCTAGTCTGCTGGGAGCCACAAATATCCAGTCCCCACACCAGAAACTGACAGTCTGCTGGCAGCCACAAAAATTCAGTCCCCAGACCACACACTGCCAGTCTGCTGGGAGCCACAAATATCCAGTCCCCACACCAGAAACTGACAGTCTGCTGGCAGCCACAAAAATTCAGTCCCCAGACCACACACTGCTAGTCTGCTGGGAGCCACAAATATCCAGTCCCCACACCAGACACTGCCAGTCTGCTGGCAGCCACAAATATCCAGTCCCCACACCAGACACTGCCAGTCTGCTGGCAGCCACAAATATCCAGTCCCCACACCAGACAGTCTGCTGCGAACCACAAATATCCAGTCCCCAGACCAGACACTGCTAGTCTGCTGGGAGCCACAAATATCCAGTCTCCAGACCAGACAGTCTGCTGGGAGCCACAAATATCCAGTCCCGACACCAGACAGTCTGCTGGGAGCCACAAATATCCAGTCCCCAGACCAGACACTGACAGTCTGCTGGGAGCCACAAATATCCAGTCCCCAGACCAGACAGTCTGCTGGGAGCCACAAATATCCAGTCCCCAGACCAGACACTGCCAGTCTGCTGGCAGCCACAAATATCCAGTCCCCAGACTAAACACTGCTAGTCTGCTGGCAGCCACAAATATCCAGTCCCCACACCAGACACTGACAGTCTGCTGGCAGCCACAAATATCCAGTCCCCAGACCACACACTGCTAGTCTGCTGGGAGCCACAAATATCCAGTCCCCACACCAGACACTGCCAGTCTGCTGGGAACCACAAATATCCAGTCCACAGACCACACACTGCTAGTCTGCTGGGAGCCACAAATATCCAGTCCCCACACCAGACACTGCCAGTCTGCTGGGAACCACAAATATCTAGTCCACAGACCACACACTGCTAGTCTGCTGGGAGCCACAAATATCCAGTCCCCAGACCACACACTGTCAGTCTGCTGGGAGCCACAAATATCCAGTCCCCACACCAGACACTGCTAGTCTGCTGGGAGCCACAAATATCCAGTCCCCAGACTAGACACTGCCAGTCTGCTGGGAGCCACAAATATCCAGTCCCCAGACTAGACAGTGTCTGCTGGGAGCCACAAATATCCAGTCCCCAGACTAAACACTGGGAGCCACAAATATCCAATCCTGAGGCAACCCCACTGGAGGAGACCACACCAGTCCACAGTGAACCATATCCAGTCAAATTTCTATGAAAGCAACCCATGAGACGACACTACTCAGTCCACAGGTATCTATCAAAGTTCACTCATACACCAGCCCACCAGACGACACTACTCAGTCTACAGGTATCTATCAATATTCACTCATACACCAACCCACCAGACAACACTACTCAGTCCACAGGTATCTATCAATATTCACTCATACACCAACCCACCTGAACACTACTCAGTCCACAAGTATCTATCAATATTCACTCATACACCAACCCACCAGATAAACACTACTCGGTCCACAGGTATCTATCAATATTCACTCATACACCAACCCGCCAGACGACACTACTCAGTCTACAGGTATCTATCAATATTCACTCATACACCAACCCGCCTGAACACTACTCAGTCCACAGGTATCTATCAATATTCACTCATACACCAACCTGCGTTAACACTACTCAGTCCACAGGTATCTATCAATATTCACTAATACACCAACCCACCAGATGACACTTCTCAGTCCACAGGTATCTATCAATATTCACTCATACACCAACCCACCAGATACACTAAACTATAATCCTAAGAAAGCCATCAATATCTAGCCATAATGCAAACCATCATGGAAGACTACACCACAATCCACAAAAAAAAAATCTATCAAATCATAAAACTAGACAGAGGAGACAACACAGTCCTATGGAAGCCATCAATACCCAGTCGCAACACAACCGACTTGTGAAGCCACTACACAAAATCCACAGTGAAAAGTCAATATCCAGTCATAATGCAAACCACATGAAGACTACACTAGAAAGTCATCCAGTCAGAAACCATCATCAATATCCAGTCACAGGGCAGCCCCACCAGAGGAGAAACTACACCATATTCCACAGGGAGCTATCAATACTGTGTCTATCACAGGAGATACTACACTACTGCTGAGTAATTTCAGTGGTGTTCAACAGAGCCCGTCAGTTTTGATCCATATACACTGAACATCACCTGAAAAGCCCAAACCACCAATGATTACATGATCCTAATGATGCATTTTTAAAAGAAAAAAAAAAAGGGGGGGGGGGGGGGGGGATGCGATTGTTTGCGATGAACACATGTGGAAAGGCACTGGTGTAGTAACTTTTGAAACAAAATGTTTACATCGAAAAGAGTAAATTTCACACAATTGTGTTTTGGGTGTTCCTTCTTCAGTTTTTCCTTTCTATGGAAGTCTATACGCAAGTTATAAACAGCTTACATTAATAAATATCTTGTCATTTAAAACAATGAAAAACACAAATCACACGAGCTTGTTGTAAAGTTCTCCTTCCTCAATAACCTTTCCAAAGCACAGTCTACATTTTAGCTAATGTACATGGATTCAGATGAAGGGTTTATCTTGTATTAAAGAGCCATGCTAACACTTTTCTGGCACCATTTGTGCTTTGTGACATTTGAGCATTCTCACTCCATGTTCATACTTTTGGACTAGTCATGCTTTCGAGTCTCTGGATTACAGAATCCATGCAAATGAGTATTGCCACCTGGATGGCATCACCATGGTCATCCAATGACCGTCTCCCTGAACATGCTAGCATGAACAACGAGGGCATGTATTCTATCACTGGCATGAACGTGGAGAACACAAGATTCAAAGCACAGAGAAGAAGGCCACAAGTGGCTGCAGGTTCTTGGGGGGTGGGGGTGGGGGGGGGGGGGGGGGGGGGGGGTTGTTTTTTTTTTAAAGACCAATGATCATGTGAATGTTTATTCTAGTCTTGAGATCAGGCTGCTCTATACTTCATTTAACAATACATCCCTCTGTCAATCAGGGGGAGGATGGAGCTACAAAAGAGTCCGGAAAGGAAGCACGTTTCAGCGGATGCCACTACTTTTAACTGATCTATTCCGACATTTTTTTTTTTAATTTCAAATCCCTCTTGCCCTGTCTGCTCTGCATACTGTTCTGCTGGCTGTAGGTAATTATCCCCCCCCCCCCCCCCCCCATCCCATTTTGTGCCAAGCCAGCCAGCCATACAGTATCCAGCCATCCACATACTGTCCTCTTAGGGCCGTCAACATCCAGGAAAAAAAAGTGCTGAATAAAACTGCAATAAATGTAGCGTCATGTCGATTCATGTATGCAAGGAGCCCCATCAAACCTGTCATCTTATTCAAGTTGATTCTGTATTTGGATCTACTTTAAAAAGGAAACCACAAAATAAAGAAATCTAAAACATGCAAAAATTGCTTAGCAATCCTTGTTTGATAAAATATGTAGAACATACTGGCATCTTCCAGACAATTAGACTATTCTGGACATCAGCTTTCACTCCAATGTAAGAAATTTTCAGTAACTGTTAAATGTAACCTTCCCAAAAACCTTTTTTTAATGAGAAAAAAATATGTCAACAGAGAAACACTGCAAAATTGACAGCTTGTGTCCTTTCTCCATAGTGTTGGCATTATCAGAATTTCCAGATTACCAGAATTTGATTGATGTTGCTTATAGCCCAAACGACAGCTTTGAACCACTCCACTCTCCCAATCCATTTTAGCAACGCATCTCAATTGACCTGAAATTTATTTTCTCTTCCTTTCTCATACACACACTTAATGATGCAAGTTTTCAGTTTCAGGGCAATCACACTTGCCAAGCCGACTGCACGTGACTATTTTAGGGCCGTCTAGGTTGGTCATTTTGCTTATAGCCAAGCCGACCGCAAGGGGTCATATCAGTTGTCACTGCATTGACGTGAACTCGTTAAAAAAAAAAAAAAAAAAAAAAAAAGAAAACCTTTCACAACCCTTTAAAATACACCTAAAAATCACACTTGAAACTTTGTTAAAAATCTTTCGTCTGTAAAATCTTAGATCAGATGAAAAATGTTGATCTCTTTCAGATATTTAAAGATCACATCAGGTGGAACACCTCTGAACATGGAGTCTGCTGTAAAATGTTTATGTCGCACATCATGCAAGTCAGAACACTAAAAGAATATTTCACTGTCAGCGATACACGACATGGAATGCCCAATGGAGCTTCTTCACCTTTTAAAAGATAAGAATAGGCGTAAAGAGTGGTCTGTATGCGAACAGCACAAGAATTTCTTCTTTACGGTCGCCTTGGGAAGCTGGTAAACACTCTTTTAGGTTTGGATCGATTTTAAATTGTTATCCATCTGCAAGTTCTATTCCTCTTGCCAGTCTTTGACATAACCCTGGGCCTTGGGTTCCAGGCTGTCAACAATAAAGGGTGGTCAGAAAAAGGACTACCAATCGACCCCCCAAATCATCTGCCACTAATCACAACGTACAAGCAAAACTACAGGTATCCATAAGGTAGTTTACAAAAATGAGCCGTTCCGAGGGCAGCCATTCCTCTAGACTTGTTGGAACCATAAAAGGAATGCATTCAACAAAAAGTAACGCATGACCCATCTAGAAAGAGACTGCAAAGCAAAGCAACTAGTTCAAGTATCCACCCCCATGACATATTTGATATCAATGAAAACCTCAGAACCCAAGGAATAAAATGCAACAAGTCATATTTGACAATTCTGTGGCTGTGCAAGTTATTGGTGATTAAAGTCCGAGAATGAACCCACTTTTAACGAGTTTACGTCATATTTTCCTCTATTCGATGAAAAATACCAAACAGCATGAAATAATTTTGTAATGAATGAAAAGCTGGCATTTCGCTCTTTTTATACATATAAATTTCATTATCCAAGATGCCGTCCAAGCAGAGAACTTTGCGTTTAAAATTGGATAGAAAATACAACTTGCTTCATCGTCACATGGCCGTCGCGATGTGCTCCTAACACGATCTTCGATAAAATGTTATTCTGTTGGAATGGTCCATCGGATGATAATTTTTATATATTTTTGGTTGCTTCTATCATAGCAATGGAGTGAGTCACTTGAAAGGTTTTGATTGGGAAGTTCGAATTTCATGAAACGACAATTTAGATCAGAACTCCGACAATCAACAAAGGAGGGGACTTGTTCAAGGGACCGGCGCCGTCAGTCATTTCGTATAGTCGCAAGCTTGAACAGAAAAGATCATAGGTATGCAATATACGAAATGAGAGCTTATGGACTTTACTTTCAATGTGCATTCATGGATTCTTTGGATTCTCTCATACTTTTTGTGAAATCAAGAATTATTTAGTTTGTTCGTTGGACCATTCAAAATGGTGCCAAGATTAATTTGGTCGAAATACCAGTTTTAGGGAAAATATGGGCTTCTCAGTCCAGCACGATTCTAATGAATAGAATACATTAATTTTTGTGACTTCAGCGACGTATACACAACTATGTAGGTTCTGAGGTATTCACGATTTAAAGAATTTACACAATAAAAAAATGAGATTCAACCAAGGGAGGTAAGGGGGAAGATAACTCATGAACAAAATATCTCATTTACGACGGGTGACCACTGTTAGCTGTTGGCACCCGGCTACATAACAATTGTTGAAATTACAAACAAAACGCATTTTCAACAACATGCAACTGCCAAAACTCACAAACATTTGTGCTTAATTCTGCAATAGTTTATGATGTGTACTCAAAAAATTCTCTCCAAACCCCAGGTTTTTTTTTTTCAACCCTCTGTCCAAGGCATGACTTTGTGCTACATGACTATGAGAATACCATGCCAAGTGAGTTAACTCCACAACACATACACTCGCCATCAGGAAACCTAAAAAAAAAATCCTTTTCACTCATCTATTCCATAAATTTAATGAAAAAATTAAAGACATCACTCCATCCAAAAAAAGCCATTTTTTCCCATATGTAGTGAGCTGGTACACAAGGGTTGAAGAAAAAAAAAACGAACAGACTAACTCGACTTCACTGTTCTTGGCGCCGGAACAATTTTCCCTAAATTCACTGAACCCACAGAATGTCATGGATTCGGAGCATGTAGTGATTTTCCAAGTTTAAACAAAGTACTGAAACCATCAGGAACAAAATAAAGTCATTCTATATGCTTTGCACACTTAATCATTAACTTTTGTTGTGAAGGAGAAAAGACACCCAAACTTCAACAATTTCGTTAAATTGAAAGTATCACGTACGCGAAGATTAATCTTCTAACTTCTGAGGGGGAAAAAAAGAACAGATTACTGAATACTGGACTTTAAATTGTGATGAAATTCAGCAAAAATGTGTCTTTGCACAAGTGCACTAAGCAATTGACACCCCCCCCCCCCCCCCCCACTATGGTGATGATGTACCTCTTGTCCGTCTCCTTGTTGCTTTTTGACAAACAAGGCAGTTTTCAATGTAGGCCAGAGTTTATCTTTATCCGCTTCTGCTTGCTTTTGTGCGGCAAATAAATTTGTTTCTTGCTCAAAGTCTGCCAAAACTCCTCTGAAATCAAAAGACTAAAGGCGACACTCGCACAGAGAAATCGCGGGCCACACTCACTGACTGACATTTTGTCATTGTCTGACCTGCTTTACTAGCTGTCAAAACAAGCAAAAGTTGGGGTGTTTTTTTTTTTGTTTTTTTTTTTTTTGGGGGGGGGGGAGGGTTCACTTCTTGTAGTCTATCACTCCAGTCAACAGTTACAGAATCTCTAGCAACTTTTGTTTTTCAAATTTTTTTAAAGGGGAGGGTGAGGGGGGCTGGGCCCAGCAGCAACAGGCAATTTGACACTGTCATTATCATTGCCTGTATCGTTATTGATTCTGGTCTCAAAATCAGTCAGCAGTCGATCTTCATTTTATAACCAGGTCACGAACAACGTCCGAATAATCTTGCTTCAAAACTTCAAGAGTATAGCTCTCAAATACACTCACTTCATCACTATGGCATCAGAAAATGGATTCTACAAGTTGCATAGTTATTTGATCAGCCGTTTTCCCAGAAAATCTTCACACAAAAAAAGCCGAACTTTGAACATTCACAGCAGCAAAACTACCCCACCAAAACCCTTGCAACAACAACAAAAAAAAGGTATCCAGAAACGGTCCTACTGAAAGACTTCTGATGCAATTGCATTCTAGGATATGCGATAGCGAAAGTGATTAACCTAGTATTCGGCAGTCAATCTCGGTCAATCCGGTATTCAGAAAATGGAAATCTCGTGGTTGATCTCGGTCGATGAAGTAGGCAGAGGGCTAATTAAATTAACAGAATTTAGAAATTCTATACATTCCATTTTTTTTTTTTTTTTTTTAGATTTTGGAAATGAATTTTAACAGGGAAGTTCCGAAAATTTTCTGAAGTTGGAAGCTGTGCAAAAGGCATACCAATCACGTTATCACTTGTGTGTGTGTGGAAGCTGTACGCTAATGGCAACATAACTTTCAACATCTTGCAGAAGGGGCAAATACTCAAGCACAAACCAGGCAAACATCACAGCTAACTTGAAAATAACAGATGTAGTCTAGCCACTTACAACAGAGCAATATCACCAACAACCCTGCCTTAAATTCAGGAGCATACACTAGTCAGCAACAAGTCGCACAACCACCTTGACAAACTGTCAACAGGGAAAAAGAGCTCAGAATCCCCAAGACCCACTCTTAAACCCTTGTCTGGTTGGCTCGCAGCTTTGGCAACAAGGAACAAGAGGACCTTAATATTCTAGGTTTGACCAAGGCAGTCAATAGCATTTCACTGAAGCTACTCCAATCTAAACAACCACTTGTCCAAACGTTAGGCAGAAAAAAAAAATTTTTGTGTGTATTTGGTTCATAGAGTATATATGTGCACTGGCATGCATGTTCACCAGTTTGCTTCTTCAAATGTCTACATTCAATACAATGCCCTTGAAATGTTTCTATCTTAACAGTATGACTTTTTGCTTGTATTCAATACTATGTTAAGACTATCGCTGAAAGCTATCCTCCACCAGAAAAACAGTATGCCTATACTGGGTGGAAAGTGATTTATGAACAATAATCATCTCAATGCTTAAGGGTGGGTGACTCTTATCAACAAGTGTTCTTGAGCGAAGTGAATTCCACTTCCATTATCAAGTTACTTCAGACAACTTTTATTAACACTGAAGAGTTTGCCTTCAATTGTTTAGTACATTCTTACCGTCTCCTACCCCTCGTTAAAATCCACTAAAAAAAACCTGAGTGAAGAACTAAACTTGGTACTGGTAATTATAGCAGAAAACTTATCTAGACTAATCCTTTGCCAGCCAAGATCTCGCACATTTACTTAAAGCCAAAGGGCTGGGGCAAGGACTTATTGAAAGCCACAGGGCAAGTGCTAGGACTCGCCATGCCAGACTCATAGCTACTCAACTGCTAACCAAGTTCTGTCATGTTAACAGATGCTGGGCTCCTGTCTTCCTAGGCTTTTTGCATCTGGCCCAGCACATCAAGATTCAACACTACCATGTTACCAAACAGGTCTGCCTGCCTTCAGTGAAAGTGAACCAGTCACCAGGAACTGGAGAGAGATCTCCCATTCTTTCCAACACCTGACAAGTTCTGATATATTAAGTAATTAATATTAAGATTTACAACTCATCAAGAGCATCCCCTCTATGATGAGATAATGTGGGGAAAAGTCTAATCAAAAGACAGAATGATGACTTGAGTTCTACTGATCTGTATGTATACACAAGTGAAGGTGTGTCAAATTACACTTAACCTGGGTCAATGTGTTCATACATTATTTCAGGTTTCAACTCATCTCTAATTGATAAATTCCATTGTTTAGAGCACAAGCACTTTTAAGTGCACAAGCCTAAGGAGAAGTATTCCTAAGCCACTCTGAAGTACTTTTAACAGGCTTGAGAATACAAATTTTTTATGACAAGTACCATTAAGTTGCTCCCTCCATCACTAGTGAGAGGGAGGGTGGGGGTGAAAATTTTAAGATTCAAACTAAAACTTGTAGAGAAAACATCAGAGTCCTTCCCCTGGAGGACCTCACATGCATCCCCAAAACTGGTCACATAACGGTAAGTATTATTATTATTATTATTATATTGGGTAGTAGTACAGACTGGCTTTCATTAGCCTTGACCTCGCGGTCTATAATGTGTCCCCTCTAAAATTCTTTACTTTTTGGGTCAGATGGCATGCTACAATTAATATCTTCATTGCAATCCATCATAAGCATAGAACAGTTCTCTAAATTTTTAATCATTATCTAGAAAATTCTTGAAAGTATTAATATCAGGTGCAATTTTAATGTTAGCAGATAATTCGTTCCTGTGGTTTGCAACTCTATATGAAAATGAAAATTCACGTTGATTTGTATTACTGTGCTTTATAAAAATCTTTCCTTCAGACTTTCTAGTACTCGTAAGTTGTGCAACAGAAAAGAAAGTCTCAACGTCCATATCATCATAGCCATTAAAGATCTTATAAATTTGAATTAGGTCACCTCTGATCCTTCTTCCCCTCAGCGAGTGCAGATTCAAATATTTCAATCTTTCATTATACGATAAGTTTTTGCAATGCTTTAATAATTTGGTAGCTCGTCTTTGAAGTTTGTTCTAATATTAGTGATTGACGCTTTAAAAAAGAAAAAAAGGGCTCCAAATCACATTAGCATACTCAAATGTGGCCTGACAAAAGCTTTGTATAATTTCAAAAAATATTTTTATCTAAATAAGTAAAAACTTTTTATGATACCTAACATTTGGTTAGCCTTATTTACCACTCTCTGTAGGTGGGGTCAAATGACAACCTGCTATCGAAAGTAACATCCAAGTCTTTTTCTTCAGTAAGAACCTCTATTTGGTGATAAACATCATTCTCCATTTTATATTCATTATTCTGATTATTAGTCCCAACATGCAATACACCACACTTGGTCATGTTGAAATACCGATTCCACGACTCAGAGCTTCACTCTTGCAGTTTGTAGATATTTTTTTCGCTTGTTTCCTTACCCTGTGTAAAACTGGGGGAAAAAGTTTCCCCAATGAATGTTTACAATCACGTGTGTCAACGAGCTGGAGGCAAGCAGGCAAACTATACTGTGCACAAAAAGAAACGCATATTTTTTTCGCTGAAAATATTGAACGATAAACAGTAAACAAGTTGGGTATTTTTTGCTCCCTTAAGAAAACCTAACACAGAGTAACTCTTATTCAAGACTGGCACAGCCTTTTAAACTTGAATAAAGTCAGACAAATACATAGACGAACAATCTAATAGTGGGGAAAAAACATGCGCAGGCCAACATTTCCGATTTTGAAAATATTAAGGAAAATTTTGACAGAAACGTGCCCCATATAGCTGGGAACTCTGTCCAGTGTGAATATTCAGACATAATGAATATAGACACAACAGTAGATTGATGTCTTATTTCTTCTGTGGTTGTAATATTTTGAATGGTAAATGACGCATGAAATGACTGAAATACAAATATGCGTTTCTTTTTGTGCACAGTATATTTTCTGCAGTCGCGCACGCGGCTTGCGAGCGCGCTGGGAAGGCGAGGCGGCGCCCTCTCGAGTTCGCATGCACACCAAACCAATGCAACGCAGCGGGTGCGCGCGCGGGGGTAGGCGGGTAAGGAGCGAAGAAAGCACGGCCCTCTGCTGGGGAGAGGGGAGAGAACCGAAGAGACGGTGACTAGGCCAATGGTACCACACGCTACTTTTTTTTTTCTTTTTTTGGTTAAATTTTTGCTGTTCATACAAAACCATTGAATGCAAAACCCCTCCACACCTACCATCTACCCAACCATCTTTCTCCCCTCCCGCTTTAACTTCGTCTCAACCGTCTTCATTCTTATGCCGTTGACCAACTTGAGCCATCTTGAAAAAGGTGGGGAATGGTAGGGGGAAGAGGAGGCGGGAATTTCTTTTTCCCGCCTGTAATTTGAAGTAGCACGTACTGTGCCCCGCCTTAACCCATTCACGAACACTTTCTGTCATAGGGCAATATCAGTTTTGTGACTAAACTGGGTCCATGGCAAAATTAAGTCAACTGCAAGTGCAAAAACAGCCATATTCAACCGTTGCAGGCAAAAGGCAATATCCATCTGGGACAGGAACAGCTTAGTTGGAAGAGCGGTCCCATATCCCTTGGGTTGCTGCTTCGTTTTCAAATTTCAGTGAGATTTCCCTCGGCACTGGTACCGACTGCCAAAAAGCCTTTCAAATAAGACTAAATCGATATCCTGTGCGTGTACACAAAGCATAGTTAAAAAAATTTTTGCACGCATAAATTAAAAAATTTGTGCACGCACGTTTAAATCCCATTCTGATTCTGGCTTTCAGAAGAGGAGGCCTTCATGTTCCGGTGAAGACGGATGACAACTAACACGGGGGAAAAAACACAGACGACAGTGCAGCAGAGTCTATCTCGTTGAAGTTGGCTGCCTCCATCAAAAAAGAAAAAACTCAAAAAGAGAAAAACTTATTGTGCGACTTACCACGCTCAACGTCCATCACGTCACCGATACACTGGAAAAAACTCGCCAAGAACGCTGTCCAACACCTCAAGACACACTGTCCAAACAAACCTGCACGGATGCTGTCCAATGCAAAAGAGGGCGCGATTGTCGCGGGCTGACTATTTTATAGGTTGTCAATTCACGGGAATCACGTGCCATTTACGGCTAACGCCCTGTCTGTCTCGGTAGGGCCTAGAACGTCGTCTGCTGCGGCTGTGTGTGTGAGTATGTGAAAGGGGAAGGGTGACGGCTTCGAATCCGGAAAAAAAATAAAAAAAAAAAAAAAACAATAACAAAAACTTAAGAAAACAAATAACAGCAACAAAACAAAACATTAAAAAAAAACCCGATTGAACTGAACTTTGTATGTGTTTGTGGACTTATCGTTCAGCAACCAACAGATTTGCAGAGATTGCGCGGGGAAACCAACTGTTGGTCTGGTGCCCACACACGCACACACACGCGCACAAAAAAAAAAAAAAAAAAAAAAAAAAAAAGCGAGCGCGACTTTAAGGGTGAGGAAAGTGTAGGGGGACTGGTAAGTGTCCTTGCTAGCCGAACATGTTCGTCTCCTACCTGTCCCTCCCCTTTCCCCTCTCCCCACACCCTCTCCTCGGGTGAACGGGTTATATTGGCAACGCTCGAATTCTGCCAGCACAGCATCAACCCATCACAATGTCAGAAAGTTTTTACAACGCCACTACGGAGAATATTGACTCCTTCTGTAGAATATTGACTCCCATTGTTACGGAGAATATTGACTCCCGTAGAAAAATGACTCCTGTGTCAATTTTGTTGCAGTTTGCAAACTGGTAAGTTTTCAGCTCCGTTTGTCTGTCACAGTGTGTGTTTGTATGACAGTACGCAAAAAAAAAAAAAAAAAAAAAAGCCTGTTTTTCGTAAACTGCTGGATGGATCTTGAATTAACTTGATGGATTGCTTGTACATGTTTCACATTCGTCACGCTCACAAGAAAAATCAGGTCTATGGGTCAAAGGTGAAAGTCACTGGTCACGTTAACTTTCCTTCGTAGCTGTTTCTCGGGGATTTTTCGGGAACTATTGGACAGATCTCAACGAAAGTTGGTGGGTTAGTTGCTATCCACAATTATCACCTTCACAAAAAGAAAAAAAAAAAAAAGGGGGGGGGGGGGGGGGTTGTGACTCAAAGATCAAGGTAGCAATGGCCACGTTTATTTTTCTTCACAGCCGTTTCTTGGGATTTATAAAACGGATCTAAAGGAAACTTGGTTGGTTCGTTGTATTTCACAACCATAAACCTCCACAAGAAAAATAAAGTCTATGAGTGAAAGGTCAGATCACTCTGGCCATGTTAAGTTGCGCGTATGGGCATGTGCTGGCGTGTAAAGCGGCTTTTATAATTGCAATTGTGTGTGTGTGCGCGCGCGCCGGTGTGTGTGTGTGTGTGTGTGTGTGGTGTGTGTGTGTGTGTGTGTGTGTGTGTGTGTGTGAAGATAGTCATGCAGCTGAACAGCTCTTTTAGATGGTTTCCTTCTAAGTGATAATGCTGTTGCTTTAAATCACATATCAAGCAGGCTGTTCCTTGAGCAGTACATATGCCTAACATAACCTGGACCCAGAAAAAAAAAACACCCAATCGGACTCAGAGCTTCATTTTTAGGGAATTATTTCGTTATTTAATTATTGATTGATTAATTATTATCTGGCGTAGTTTTGATGCCAAGTGTAAAATGTAGCCAATGGTAGATTTTGGGGATTTGGCTAGAAGTCTAACGTATTTATTTGGTCATGTTTAATCAGTGTCGTTCTCTAATGTTTCATTCGTCTGACTGACTTGTTGTTGGAAATAATATTGCTATTGACAAAGATGGAATGGTTGTGTGTCTGTGAACTGGGATCTCGTTGGCTAGAATGTATTGTGACAGTGTGATGTGTGTGTGCCGCAGCCTGGTTGATGTGGTCGCGTCGACGTACATGAACTTTTGTGTTTTATAATATGGTGTGTGTGTGTGTGTGTGTGTGTGTGTGTGTGTGTGGTGTGTGTGTGTGTGTGTGTGTGTGAGTGAGTGTGTGTGTGTGTGTGTGTGTGTGTGTGTGTGTGTGTGGTGTGTGTGTGATGTGATGTGTGTGTGTGTGTGTGTGTGTGTGTGTGTTGTGTGTGTGGTGTGAGTGTGTTGTGTGTGTCCTGCCTTCAGTTGTAGTTTCCTAAAGTGTTCGCGTGTGAGTGGTGTAGTGTGGGCCGCATGCGCGTGTGTATGCCTGTGCTGGTGCACGCGCGGCATGTGTGTGTGTGCGCGCGCGTGTGTATGTGTCTGTGTGAGTGTGTCTGCGTGTGTCTGTGTGAACATGTGCATGCCTGTATGATTCAATTACAATAACAAATAAGCACACACACACACACACACACACACACACACACACACACACACACACACACACACACACCCGCCCCCGCATGTCGGGAAAACATTGTTTTAAGCGAAAAAAAAATCAAATTACACAATGTATAAAACTTTAAGGAGAGCGTCCAATGGACCACTTAGTCAGTTTTTGATCACTGTCAATCATATTTGGATAGGTAGTACGATGCAGGTCGATTAATGTGCAGAAAGACGAACGGTTAACCACTCACAAAAAAAAAGTTAAACAAATTTAAAGATAAATACCAACTGAACTATGTCACAAACTTTTGCAAATTGTATAAAGATAAAACCAGTCATTTAATACTCTAGATAGAGAGACAGGGAACCGGATCCATCAGATGAAGTATCGTTACCAGTTTTGCTAATAATCTCCTTTGCTCTTGGACAGTAAATTAATAGATGTTCAACTCCAAGTCTTTCTCCACACATACATGTAACATTTTTGCTGAATTTTGTTCGAAGTGAATTCAAACGCTGTCCAGGACGGGGAAATCGTGATGGTATTGCTTAAGTGCACTAAGCTGATGTATTATTGGTCAGGCTTAACACACCAAGGTTATCTTTGCACTCATACACGCATATGCACACTCATGCGCCCACCAAACATTCACCTCTCTCTGGGAATGGGATGTCACGCATTCGTTTCTCTCCTAACACGACTGAGCACAAGAAATACAATTTCTATGCTACTATAATCAAACATGAAAAATCCAGTTACACAAAATGAACAAATCAACACATAAAAGATCAATACTTCCTAATCCCGGGTTATAATGAAAATGACTTCTTACCTGGCCAGGTTTTCACACACACAACCACGCTTTCACACCACACCACAGTTCTTGAAAAAGTCTCTTCACGTCTTCTTCAGCACTGCTTGATGGTGATGCCCTTGGTTGACTGGCTCCAGGTTTCAGGACTGGGTCTTCGTGGTCGTCTCTGGGATCTCGACGTAGAACTCTTCTTCTTCGTCTCCTTCACCCACCTCTGGGTTCAAATTCCGTTTGTCTGTCTTCACCCACCTCTGGGCTTCAAACTTAGTTTTCTTCTCTTCCAGCTTGTCTTTAACCCTAAGACTTAGCTGTCTCTTCTATCTCCCAGACCACGTTTCTCTCGACCCTGTGTCCTGCCCACCTTCTCTCCTCTCTCTCCTCTGTTCTTCTCTCTCTCTCTCTCTCGTGGTGGTCTTTTCTCTCGTTGTTCTCCCTCACTTTATATAGGGAGGGAAACAAAGGATCCCCCTTCGGGCCATGCCTTTGTCCATGCTGCTTCTCAAACCCCCTGTTCACAAGTACCCTGAATTCTCCGTTCGCTACATTCTTCCACACATCAGCATTTACACACATCCCTACCTAACTGATTAGCAAACAACCACTTGGCACCAGATGGACATCGAAATTTCCCGCCGACTTCGGAGGCCACTTTAACACAGTAATTATCTTAAAGAGGGCTACGATAACAACATCCACGCGCGTTCAACCAGCCTGACAATAGAACCAACCCAGTGACCCACGGCAATACCATCCGAACGAGTCCAAGACTCCTGCTCTTCAAAGACTGTTCACAAAGCAACCTCAGCTGACTGAGTAATGTAGCGCCCACTTGACGCTCCGAGGTCCTAGTGGTTACGTCCCTCCCCCCTTTCACTGTCGGGAGGTTTAAACTCGCTACTACCTTATGTGCCATCTGTCACCTGACCACTTCGTCCTCCTCGACACAGTTCGACCGTGTGCGATGGGTAAGGCACACTGGTTAATGGGTCTATTACCTGTTTGTATACTATGTACAACGTCCCTTTTGCCTCTAAGCGTTTAATGCCTTTTGTGAGAGGTTTCACGCACTTGACAAACGCATTCTGTGCATTAAACTTTGTATTTCTCTAGGTATGGAGGCAAGGTCGGGTCTTGATGAGGCCAAAAGATTTTTTCCAGAATTGGGTTTAATACAGTTGTGGTAATAGTTAATTTCTGAGTTCTCTAATACATTTCTGAAATTTTTACTGGACGCTTCATTTATTAAAGAATAGCACTCACTTAAATCTAAGGGAATGTCAAGTGGTATTGATCCTTCGACATTTCGGGCTGCCTTTCTTGCAGCCTGATCGACCCTCATTTGCTGAAATTCCACAATGAGAAGGTACCCAGCAAAATGTAACTGTAATGCACTTAGCTGCCAGAAGATGTATGACATGATTAATTTCTGTTATCATCTCAACACGTACTTTTGGATTGGAAGACTGAATAGCACTAAGGGCCGATTTAGAATCGGTGCATACTAGAATTTGACAAGAGTTAATAGGAAAACTCAAGACGTGGTGTAGAGACATCAAAATGGCAACTAGCTCAGCACTGAATATTGAAAAATGTCTACCAAGATGGTACAACTTTTCCACTTTTAAATTAGGTATTATAAATGCTGCTCCTGTACCTAGATTATCTAGCACTGAACCATCCGTATACATTTTTAAATAGTTTTTGTATGTATTTTCTAAATGAATATCGATGACAGTTTTCAATATATAAGGTGGATCCTTTTTGGAGACATTTGCATAATTTGTATCAAAGTTAGCAATGGCTTGCTTCCATTTTGGAATAGGTAAAAAGGACAGCTTATTAGCAATTTTTGTTTCGTTTATATTAGAATCTTTTAGGAGGTTAGAGGCGAATGACTGGATTGATTTTGTAGATTGTATTCTTCTGGCCCGTTTCACGAAATCTGTTTCTGAATTTAAGGACACTTCATTTGCACAGAAGTTATCCCGTGAAAGACTCTTTAATATGAATTTTGAAGCACATGCTTTTCGTAATGCATTCAGAGGTAATATTCCGATTTCACTGTATGTTCCTATGTTAGATGTATGTGTGAGAACTCCAAGAGCAAGTTTATAAGCCTTGCAGTCAATACTCTGTAGTTTATTTAATAGATATTGTGGAGTGCTGAAAAAGACTTCTTGAGCATAGATTAATCGTGAATGCACAAGAGCAGTAGATAATAAAGTTAAAGTATGTGTGTCTTGCCCCCACCATTGTTTGTTTATAATTTTCAAAAAGTTGAAACTTTTCCTTGCTTTATTCAAAATATATTCAATATGTACATTCCAGGAAAGTTTGGAGGTTAAATATACACCTAGGAATTTAACAGTTTTTACATACTCTAAAGCAGTGCCATCTAAAGTAAATGAAGGGAGTTTCTCCGGGTCATATCCAGCATTGAAGAGCATAATATTTGTTTTTTCGACTGAAAGTACAAGCCCGTTTTCATTTAAAAAGCTTACAATTGTATTCAGTTCATGCAGGTATTTAATTCGTATATAATTTAGCCATCTTAAAGGAGTCTTTCTTTTCATAGTTACCTTCATCCATAGGCATATATCGTCAGCAAACTGTGCTAACACAGTATCTTTACCTAGGCCTTTGGGTTGATCTGCCATTAAGATATTGAATAAAATTGGGGAGATTACTGATCCTTGCGGAAAACCCATTTGTAATGTTCTTGGATTTGAGTATACATGTTCTATTCTTGTTTGAATAGTTCTATTTTCTAAAAAATGATTCTACAAAATTAAACATGTTACCACTTATTCCAACAGTTTTTAGTTTATACAAGAGTCTTTTATGCCATACTTGCTCGTATGCTTTCCTTATATCAAAAAAGGTTGCAAGGATATTCTTTCTCGCGCGAATTGTTGTTTAACATGTGTGGTCAGTTTGACTAAGTGTTCTATTGTTATCTACCACTTTGAAATCCAGCTTGATTAATAGGTATAATCTGATGCTTATTGCAATAATAAAATAATCTTTTCAATATGATTCTTTCCATTAGTTTACAAGTGTGTGATGTTAAAGCTATTGGACGATAACTATTAATATTTGAGCGAGGCTTCCCATGTTTATGAATTGGAACGATAACAGACTGTTTCCATACTAAAGGTATTTTGCCACCATTCCAACATTTTTCAATACAAAAATGAAGTAAATGTGTAACATTAGGTGGCAGGTGGCACAACATTTCATTGGAAATGCCATCCAGACCTACCGATGTTTTCTTGTTACCTAGGTTAGAGAGACATTCCTTAACTTCTTGAAGTGTTATGGGGGCGTTTAGATAGTGGTTATGAATAGGATCTGGTTTGCTATAGATAGCTTTCTTTTCCTCTTGCTCTCTATGTAATGTGCTTTGTGTTGATAAACTCTCCATACAACTGTTTTTAGCAAATAAGGAAACAAAAGCTTCTGCTTTTTCATAATTTGATGGAAAATTTGAGATGTCAAGTTTAATGGGGCATTGAGGTAAACGAATTCCATTCTTCATCGTTTTTAATTTTTCCCATACCTTTTGTAAATCTTTATGGTTTGAAATCTCATTTTTACAAAAGGAAGACCAATATTTTCGTTTAACTTGTGCTATTATTCTATTAAAACTGTTTTTCGCTTTTTTCTTCTCAAGGAGTTTTTCAGCGCGCCCAGGCCCTTTACATCGTAAGTACCTCTCTCAGTTTTATATTCTTCTCTTTTTTTGCCTCTTCACAAGTCTTGTTCCACCACACATTACCCGTATGCTTTTCTGAGTTCACAGGTTTGATCTTCGGAATTGACTGGTTGGCTGCAGACAGTAACGCATTTTGAATCCGATCATATATTTTATCAACATCTTGGGTATTTAAATCATTGGAGTCTATGTAAAAAGCTTGTAATAAATGTGTGAATTTATTCCAGTTTGCAAACTTATAGTTATATTTTGGTATTTTTTCCTGAGTCAAATCCGTTGGTTCAGGACTTAAGGTTTCAAATTTAGTTATTATGGGTATATGGTCGCTGTTTAGTGTATCATCGAGAGTATTCCAATCACATAAGGGCGCTAGATCTGGAGTTATTAAGGTCAGGTCTATTGCACTTGGTTGATGCTTTGGATTATCGGGAATGCAAAGCGAGAGGACTGCAGGCGGAAATCTAAACGAATCTTAAATAAATGTTGGCGAACCGCCCAGAGAACGTGGACAAACAAGTCACAAGACGAAACACAACGCGTTTCGACCTCTTAGGTCTTCATCAGGTGAGACATAAACGAATAAAACAACGAAAATTCACTTATTCGTTTATGTCTCACCTGATGAAGACCTAAGAGGTCGAAACGCGTTGTGTTTCGTCTTGTGACTCGTTTGTCCACGTTCTCTGGGCGGTTCGCTAATATTTATTTAAGATTTATCGGGAATGCGTGTTATTCTACCGTCATTGAAAAGATAAAGTGATGAATCAACTATATTCTCAAGAAAACGATTGCTTGATACTGACTGGCAGTCTTTTTCCCAAAACGGCGAATGAGCGTTGAAATCGCCAGTTATCAAAAAATTATTCTTATCTGTCTGCAAGGAACGTAACCATTCAGTATTAATATCGTTAGGTCCTTGTGGTAAGTAAACAGATACAATAGTTAATATTATGTTAGGGTTTACTTGAACTTTAACTGCACATGAATATGAACCTGGGTTGTCTGGTGGAACAGGACTGACACATGGAGTGTATTTCTCGCCTTCATGAACGTAAATGGCAACATTGATTTTATCCGATGCATCCACTTTTTGGATGACTGGAGGGTAGTAATAATGATTTAGTTTTGGCAACTTATTCCTTCGCACATTTAATGACTGCAAGGCTAGTACACTGTATTTTTCTTCAGCAAGATGTTGAATTAACTGATCATGACTGGTGGCGATGGATCGACAGTTCCACTGGAATACCTTGAAAACTTTATCCATCAACATGAATCTTGCAAAACAACTACAATTGAGTAATCTGAACAGGAAAGGTCAGCATACGTGTACGTGTGCGTGTGTGTGTGTGTGTGTGTGTGTGTGTGTGTGTGTGTTAAATGGTGAAACTGTCAATAAATAAATCAGAGATGTTAAGTTAGTGTATCAGTAATACTAACTGGCATAAGTGGTGAATAAATAGATATTAGTCTACAGTCAGAACTTTGAGCACTGAATTTCTGCAAAGTGTTTCCATCACCAGCCATACAATGCGCTAAACATGTTCCTCCAGGGGCGAGGATCGTAGCGTGGGTCTTCCAGGAACGGCTGGTACTGGGAGGGGCCGCGTTGCTGGAAACGGTAGTGTCGGGCCACTTTTTTGGGTGTTGTCCAGAAGAGGCTCCTGATGTGTCTCCCGATGTTCTTGGCGAGAACACTAGCCCCTCTGTAAGTAGGATGGAGGTCGTCCCGGAAGTGCCAGGTGTTGACGTGAAGGTTAGTGTGGCTGATGAACGAGATGTTGTCTTCAATCAGCAGCTGATGCCAGCAAGGCGTTGAAGAGGTCCCCCTTGATGTTAAGCTGGGAGTCTTTAGATGGTGCAGTTTTGCTGATGATGATTTTCATTCTAGGTTGTTCTTTTAAAATGTCCCGGATACATTTTATGAATTCTTTGCTGCTTTCTATCGGAGATTTTGATTTCAAGTCATTCACGGCACAGTGAACTAAAACGGCGTCAAAGGCTTTCTCAGCAGCTTGACGAGACAATTCGAAGGACGGTCGCAAATCCTTGATCGTAGACGCCTTGTGTGACACTGCATCGAATCCGTAGGACTGGCCCAGTCTTCTGCTATTCACTTTATTTGTCACCGAGTCATGAAGAATCAAAACACTCGGGAGATCAGGGTCAGGGTTTCGATCTGCTTTCTGTTGTCCCGTAGAACTAGGTCTGGGCCTATTGCGTCTTTCAGCGGGGCTTTGTTTGACGTCATTATAGTGTGCGATTCTATTTCTTTCTTCTGATGTTCTTTTTTCAGATTCTTTGGTTTGTTAGTAGTTTCAGGTCCTTTTTTCATCGTTTTTTGCTGTGTGGTATTGTAGGCCTACTGGGCTGAGCGAAGCGCGGGGGTGATGCACCCGAACCAGCAGCTTCAGCGTAGGTAGGCTTAACGATATTGTTGGACTCTGTTTGGGTTCCAACGCTGTTGACGCTTTTTTTGTTCCTAAGCTCATTTGACTGCACTACCTCATTCTGCTGGCTAATAATTTTTTCTAGATTTGAAATCTGTGAGCAGAGCGTTTTTATCATCTCATGTAGGTCAGACAGACCAACTCTACTTACGCCAGGCCCGATGTGTTGACTGCTGGTTTCGGGTATTGTAGCGCGGTCCATGCCATGGGCAACCAAACCGTCTTCGTCGCTCTTATTACGTTTCTTGCGTTTTCCGACTGGGTCGCCCTCCCGCCGACTGTCGGTGCCCAGGATCAGTGTCCTGAGCGCTGATGACTCGGCTCTTCTATCTCTGGTCCTCCTCGATCTCGTCATATTCATACTCGTGTGTGTGTGTGTGTGTGTGTGTGCGCGCGCGCGCGCGCGCGCGCGAAACATGAATTCGCAACCGTGTGTGTCTGTATACGTACGTGTGCGTGTGCGCTGGCGTGCACATGGCATGTGCGTGCGTGCGGGTCTGCGTAGCAGCACCAGCAGCAGTAATAACAGTGGTTTGTGTTGTTGGTCTCGTACAAGATTCATCTTTGTCTTGGCCGATTCCTACATCCAAAATTCGTACAGACAGAGAGATAGACAGACAACTAGCTAAAGAGACAGAGGTTGCTGTGGATTTTCAATTTGGTTTGGACTTCAAGACTACATTCACTGTCTTAATAAAAAGCAGGTGAGAAAGTTTCCAGGCTTTATTTTGCCTTTCATACCCAAAAAAATGTTTTTAATGTGTGTGCGTGTATATGTGTGTGTTGTGTGTGTGTGAGCGCGCGCGCGCGCGTGTGTAAAATATTAGGATTAACTCATTAAAGCAACTCTAGCCGTGGTAATGGTCACAAGGTCACGACGAACAGATTTTGGTGTCTTTTCAGAGTGGCGGTGCAAAGAACAAGTGCCGCACGCAGTTGGTGAACTGTCTGGGCCTTCTGTCTTGTTAGCATGACAATAATTTACTTCACTTTACTTTCGTGACGTTGTTTGTAAGTAGCAAATGAAAATGGTGTGGCTCGAAGCTTCCCAGAATTATGGTGTTTGAAATCTGTGCCATTTTTGCTGTTTATAGACTTTGTGTTTTTTTCAACAGTTTAACTTTACAACACATGTAAGCTAATGCAAAAACGCATGTCAGAAAGAGCAAAAAGCTTTGTCCAAAGAAAAAAGTTGTTTGTCTCTGGTCACACGACCCTACCTAATTTTCCCTGCCGACCCTAGACTTTTTCTTTAATTCTCCTAACACACACACACACACACACACACACACACACACACACACACACAAAGCAGCCATGCTTATATCGAAAGTCGATTTTGTGGAAGACCTTAGTACCATGCTTTTGGAAACTACAGTAAATTGACGCTGGCAGTGACATACTTTTATTTTAGTTGCAAGTGTACGCCAGGATTGCAAACACAATTTGAGTCGTCTTTCTCCTTCTTGAGACAAACCGTTTTCTTCCAGCAGAAGTAAGATTTTGTCGTTTCTGTGCTGAAAAAAAAAAAGAAACTTAAAAAAAAAATCCGACCTACCCAATTTTTTCAGCCATGTTACCAGAAACAAACAATACTTTTTTGCCTTTGGTAAGGGCTGCGTTGTTCAGCAGAGTAGTATTATTATGCAGGGTCTACTTGTAAAGTACTATTGGCAAAAAAAATAATAATAAAATAAAATTTTTTAAAAAAGGGGGAGGCAGGGAGGAGGGAATAGACAGCAAAGACATCAACTCGCCGATAAAATAGAAATGGATGATCATTGTACTTATGTGAGTTCACACCAGTTGGCCGCCGTGTTGATGGGCGTGGACGCTGAGTAGCGCTTCGTCCCTGTCTTCTGTGGAAAGAACTCGCAGACTGTCGCCTTGTCGATTCTTGTAAAACAAATCATTGCTCTCTCAGAAAGAAAGAACTTCTTGCTGTCTCTTCGAAAATTTCTTTTTGTTGTGTCAGAACTCTGTTTAATTCTGTCTGGTATGATCTTTTCTCTGACGTACTTCTTCAGTTCATCTATCTTGGTAGCATCCATGTCGTTCAGAGACCAATCTAAAACTGAACCCCGAGAGACCATTGTCGGAAATTTATTCTGCCAGTAATTCATCATTCGAACTGTTCAGTTTATACTCAAGCCAGATTATAATGAACCCCTCGTTGCATTTGCGTAGCACACTGACTGGATTGTTTGGTAGATCCACGCATTAGTAGATCTGCACAGCAATATAGGTCTCCACGTCGATAGATCTATGTATAAATTTACTTTATTACTGAGTTTGTAAATGCACAGTTTCTGCAGGGTTTGTCTGGTTTGATTGATTTTTACGTTTTAAACTTTATTTATTTCATGTTTTGGCCTGCTTGTTCTTATGTATTTGGGGTATGTGCGCTTGTATGTCTCTGTGTGTGAGTAGGGATGCTGATATGGTTCTCAAAAATTGGACAGAAGTTCAGACCATAGTCAATCATCGACCCAGGATCCTTTCAAGCATATTTTATAGTGGAGATCTATCGACCTGCATCATCCTGCACGCTGCGAAACTGTCAAAATAATTATACGGGAGACCTGTTGGGGGGTAGAACGGGGAAGTAGGAATGGATGGGTGTGATTAACCATGTGTAACTTAGAAAATGCACGTGCTATGAATTGACTGCTTTGTTTTAATGCCAGTCTGATTTTTAACACCTTTTTGATGATGATTATAATAGTGTGTGTGTGTGTGTGTGTGTGTGTGTGTGTGTGTGCGTGCGTGTGTGTATGTGTGTGTGTGTGAGCGTGCGTGCGTGCGTGTGTGTGTGTGTGTGTGTGTGTGTGTGTGTGTGTGTGTGCTAGTAGATGGTGGGGGAAGGTTTGAGGGGGGTGGGGGGTGGGGGGAGTGCATAAGAAGTTAAGTGTGTTTTCGGGTCTTAAATGGTTATCGTTTTAGATTTTGTCCATGTTTTAGCTCTCCGTCTCTGTGCGTCTGTCTGTCTGTCTCACCCTGTCTCTCTGTCTCTCTCCTTCTCCTACCCCTCCCTCTCGGTCTCTCTCTCTCTCTCTCTCTCTCTCTCTCTCTCTCTCTCTCTCTCTCTGCCTGACGATTTGTCGCTCTCTGAGTCTCTCTCTTTCTCACCTTCACTATGTCTGCCTCTAACTCACATGCTTTCTTCCTTCCCCGTTTGGTTTGTCTCTGTCTTGGATCTCTCTTCTCTATTATCATCTTTACTGTTTCCTCCATCTCAGTTTCCCAGTCATTCATATATTGTAGTCCAGTTTTTCCCCCTATGTACATATTTTATGACAGCAAGATCGAGAGAGTGGTTGAGCAGGGTTGGGACGGGGGGGGGGGGGGGGGGGGGAGGAAGGTTGGAGGAGTGTGGAGGATGGGGGAGGGTGAGAGAGAGAGAGAGAGAGAGAGAGAGAGAGAGAGAGAGAGAGAGTGATGTGGGTTTGGGCACGCGGTGCACACACACGTTGGGAGTGTGTGTGTGTGTGTGTGTGTGTGTGTGTGTGTGTGTGTATGTGTGTGTGTGTGTGTTTGGGGGGTGTAAATGTTTGGGTATGGATTTGTATTGGTATAAATGTCTAATTTTGTACATGTACATAAACCACATGGGAAAAGGGGTGATTTTGTTTTAGAGGCCTGTTTTACCCACAGATTGACGTTGAATTAATGATTAACGTTGAATTGTTTGTATTTGTGTTTTACGTGCCTGCAAAAACATTTTCCTTGTGTATATGGGGATATAATAAAAAGTCTGAAAGTCTGTTGATGCGGAGATCAACCAACATGACTATACCCATCCTGCATGCTACCAGAGACACTTTTGCTAGTTTATTTCAGATAGCATATTTTTCAAAACACATGCAAGGTTCCAATAATGAAAGTTTACTGCCAAGTCTGATAACTTTTCCTCAAAAGCACACCCTTGTAACATTTAATGAACTATCATTTCGTGTAAAAAAAATAGTCTGAGAAATCTTATTGATTACTACATAAAAATTCTGATTCCTTGTTTTCAGAGCTCGGTTGCTGAACTTTTTGGCTTGAGCATAGACTGACTCAGCTAACGCCTTGGCCGTGTCGGCGTGTTAGAAGTCCTGCGACATGTTCTAGTCCTTACGCGCTTTTATCGTAACTTCACAGTCTGAAAACGGATGTAGTTTAGCCGACAAACGAAGCTGTGCTCCTTGCAACTTGCCGCAATGACAGGACTTTGACCAGAGACCGCAATAGTGGTCAGTATCTATTCGTTTCTACTTATATCATAATAACAATCTCTATTAAACAGTGATAGTTGTAGAAAAAGCAGCAGCGTCAGCAATAAAACAAACAAACAAATAAAAATCCACCACCAACAACAAAAGTGATGATGATGATGACGTTGGCAGGCGCAGTTCCAAATGAATTTAGCCCAAAGCACGCACGCTCACGCCAACATGTGCATTCACACTAACAGACAATTATAATGACATGCTACTACTAATAATGATAATAATAACGGATAATTTTGAAATTCATCGACTGAAACAATCTACAAATTAATTAGCCAGTGTGTTTTATAAGAAGAATATTGTGATGGATGAATAATTATCAAGATACGTATATATACTTACAAATCAAACATAGTAGCAACTAAAATTGACACAGGGGTCATTTTTCTACGGGAGTCAATATTGTACGTAACCATGGGAGTCAATATTCTACAGAAGGAGTCAAAATTAACCGTTCAGTTTTCTACAGGTTTTGGAGTCAATATTCTCCGTAGAATATTGACACCAAAACCTGTAGAAAACTGAACGGTTAATTTTTCTCCGGAGAAAAAAGAACCGGGGAGTCAAATTTCTACGGAGTCAATATTCTCCATAACACCGGACGAGGGAGTGAGGCTCCGGGGGAAAGGGGGGGGGGGGGGGGGGCTGGATGCTCGGACTTACTCCATCCCTACCTCGGTGTAACGATGCATTTTAACTCCCCTCCACAATTGTCAGGACCGGACGAGGGAGTGCGGCTCGGGAGGGGGGTGGGGTGGGGGGGGGGGGGGTGGGGGCTGGATGCTCGGACTTACTCCATCCCTACCCCGGTGTAACGATGCATTTTAACTCCCCTCCACTTTTTAACTCCCACTTTTTAACTACAATTTGAAAATGGGGCGGGGAGGCAGGAGGGGGGGGGGGGGGGTACGGGCCGAAAATGACACCCCCGCCACACACACACACACACACACACACACACACACACACACACACACACACCCCCTTATTCAGATTATTTCAGATTTTGGAGGGCATGTGCCTATTTTAACTCCCCGGGTGTTAAAATGGTACAGTCCATATGACCCCCCCCCCCCACACACACACACACACACACTTCCCCTTTATTTATTGAGATTTTATAGTGTTAGATTTTCAGAGTGCTGAGTTAAATTTGCTTTGTAAGGCATCACTAATATAAGTTTCAAAACATATTTCTCTCAATCATTCTACAATTTGAAAATGGGGCGGGAAGGCAAGGGGGGGGGGGGGGGGGGGGGGGGGGGGGGGAGGGGCGGGGGGGGGTGTCATTCTGTGCACGTGGCTATTTTAACTCCCGGGAGTTAAAATGGTACTGGCCGAAAATGCCCCCCCCCCCCCCCCCCCCCCCTCCCCAGCTTATTTCAGATTTTGTTTTCCTGGGTGAAATTCGCATTGTAAGGCAATGCTAATACAACTTTCAAAACATATTTCTCTCACTCATTCTATAATTTGAAAACGGGGTGGGGAGGGGAGGGGGTCATTCTGGGCACGTCGACCATATGCACGTATACAAACACACTTCTCCACACAAGCATGCACGAAGCACACACACACACACACACACACACACACACACACACACACACACACACACACACACACACACACATGCGTGCGCACTCACAATTGCAGACCTTTTTTTAGTGGTGTAACACAGAGTACATGATGCTGAATACCCGTCATAAAAACAGGTACTTGTATTGCAGTGAAGATTTGTTATAATGGCAACACCAAACTTCGAATAATATCGGTTCAGAAGTGGTCAAGCTAGGCCTACTATCTTAGGCGCTGGCTGGCCATGTCACCCACTGAAATGCTAACTGGTCAGGTTAGATTGCCTTTACTACAGCAAGCATTACAGATATTTGACGAAAATCGATTGAAATAGGACTTAACTATAAGGCCCAGTGCCCTGCAGAACGGGTGCTGGATGTCCAGGTCATCCACTAAAAGGACGCGAACTTTCAAATCACATTGGCATAGTCACACCACTTCTCAAAGCAAAATTGAATTGAATCAGTTGAGAAACAGCTGAGTTATAAGGTCCGTTTTATGATTCACACACACACACACACACACACACACACACACACACACACACACACACACACACACACACACACACACATTTGCATTGTAATTTTCTTCATCATGGTTGTTGCCGTGCTAGAATGAAAGGAGGGTAGTGACTTCCCATCTCCTAAGCCTTTTATCCTTCGTAAGATTTATATAAAAGACAGACATGAGAGGGGGGGGGGGGGTGTGGAGGGGGGAGGGGTGGACACACAGACAGAGACGGAGACAACCGGACCATACAAATAGACCACCAGATAGACAGAGAGAGAGAGAGAGAGAGAAAGGGAGAGAGAGACAGACAGACAGACGACAGAGGGGTACAGAGGGAGGGAAGGAGGGGAATGTATATTAAATGTTTATTTCTCATATCGTGACTAACACATAAAACTGAATGTTTTGGGGTGGTGGAGTGTGACGTGAACGTAAATTATGACGTCAACTTGAAATGACATAGGAACATGACGAAAATAATAATATTTGACGGAAGAAGAGAGCAGGAACTAACGGCCGAGGCTTAGGTGTCCAGCCTACTTTATTTTGTTTTAATCGTCGTTTTCTCCGTAGTGTTACTATGTGGAGAGGCTGACTTTCAAGTCAGTAGTGCGTCGATGTTCACTGTGTATGTGCGATACTTCTGATGACGGTACCAGCGAAATATGTACCAGGAAATTTATTTGTTATAAAAATGTTGTGAATGCTGTGTCGCCGAGAGTGACTTAAAACTCCTGCAAGAATATTTATGTGCTCTAATTGTACCACCTCGTGTGTGTCGGTGGGCTGAATTTATTGATGTGAACATTGTAATATCAATACACGGAGAAGCTAATTAATTTTTGTTTTAGATCAACAATACGTCGAATCGAAGTTTATTGTGTTCTATGGGACTTTGCTGAAATCGTGTTCTCGGGGATTTAATATTGATTGCTGTGCCTTGTAAATCTGCAGTTCTTCAATGGTTTACTGTGCCTTGTGAATCTGCGGTTCTTCTTCTGTGGATTACTGTGCTTTATGAATCTGCGATTCTTCTTCTATGGATTGCTGTGCTTTGTGAATCTGCGGTTCTTCTGCTGTGGATTACTGTGCCTTGTGAATGTAAATGTGCGGTTCTTCTTCTGAAAGTTCTACGTGAGTTATTGTGCTTGTTGTGTGGAGACTGTTTCTTCTTCTTCATCGCTTGTGTTTGTGAACGGCTGTGCTTATCATGTGGGGACCTTGGTTATCCTTCTTTGTCTTCTTTTAGTGTGTAGACTGGCTTGGGTTCTGCGGAACCGAGTGTGTTGATTGTATATGTGAGACACTGTGGACGGCGCCGGCGAGATCTGTGAGTGATATCAAGATATGTAATATGATACGCTAATATCTGATGATTGAAGTTCCTTTGCATTGATATCTTGCTTATGTATTAGTGACATGTATTGATTTGTACCAATTCACATGAATGTATATTTTGATGGTTCAGGCAGCATAATTATAAAGAAAAAAAATCTAACTTGTGTGTTGCCTGGCTATCCATGTGTGTATGGTGTGGGTGTGTGTAGCGAATAATTATTACACGCATCCAAACTTTTGAGAGCGAGAGTCAGACAGCAAAACACGCACCGCACACCATCCGTAACATCTGGTGACCCCGTAGTTAAATTTCTTTTGCTATTGAATTAAAAATCGCCTTAGTGGTAGGATTTGTTTTTGTACCCCTATAATTGCCCCAATTAGAAGTGATAGGTCACGTTCACAGACTTTTCTTTTGAACAATTGAGTTGTGTTGTATTGTTTTGTTTTATGACTGTTTTTGTCTACTTTCTTTCCCGTCTCCAGCGTAACGGGGTATCTCCTTTGTATAGTTTCTGGAGATACGAGGGCCTAGTTCCTAGTTCTTCCTTCCTTTGTGGGCTTTATTTTTATTGTATTCAGTTATCTCTATGATTATTTCTGTTTCTATCTTTTCTTGGGGATTGTGTTGCTTCTTCAGCATTCTTAGGGTTCTTTTCTCTTGAATGAGTGAGTGTGTGAGTGGCTGCCCTGAACCAGTTTTGAAAAAAATTATTAGCCGTTTCATTTTGAATGCTTAGTGTGTGAAAAAAATAACAACAATACATTGATTATATTTGTTATTACTCTCATGTCGTTGCTTGATTTATACTTGTTGCTGAAAATTTAACATTGATTACCGATTGCTTTTCTTTCTCCCCACATCCCCGAATTTCTGTTTCATTGTTTATCTCTATCTTTTTGTTGGTTGGGTTTGATAACACTTAGTCTTTTTAAGAGTGATTGTCGTTAATGTTTGTTTGAAAAAAAAAATCTTCTTTGGAATTCATAAACATATTTTAGTGGACAGGCGTTTCAAACCTTTGTTGCTTGTGATAGCAATTGTTTGTATTTGGACCACTGGTGTGTGTGTCAGGTTTGACAGACATTATTTCATATTTTCATTATGGCACAGAAGGCTAAGGAAGAAAGTCCTGTTGTGTCCTCTGTGGACGAGGACAAAGTTTTCGCTAAATATTTACAACGAGGTAAGGTATGTGGTTTGGAGGGACCAGCTCTGTTGGACTATGTTGACAAATGTATTGCCCAGGACATGGAAAGACAGGAAAGAATGCGATTGAAAGAATTTCAGTTGAAAGTACAGGAAGAAGAGATAACTAAAAGAGAGCAGATACAAGAGCAGGAGGAAACTAGAAGAATTGAGCTAAAAGAGATCGGGGAAACTAAAGAGGCGCAAGAGATAGAGGAAACTAAAAGAATACAGTTTCAAGTTACTTCTCAGCAGAGTGTGGTCTCAGGACAGGACAGTGAGAGTCAGGGTTCTGGTTTTCCCAGGTTTCACGCCCCTTGTCCTACTTTTCCTAAGTTGCCCCCTTTCAAGGAAAGAACTGATGATATAGACAGTTACTTGTTTCGTTTTGAAACCCATGCTCGGTCCTTAGGTTGGTCAGAGGATTTGTGGGTCACATACCTGTCTGCATTACTTGAGGGTTCCGCTTTAACTCTGTATGACAGTCTCGCTGAAAATAATGTTGTTTCTTACGAGCTTTTGAAAGAGAGCTTGCTGAAAAAATTTCAATGTACTCCAGATGGTTTTCGTAAGCGTTTTCGTGAGGCTAAACCTAGCTCAGATGAACCTTTCGAGACCTTTGCAGTTGAACTTCGGCGTTTGTTTGACCGTTGGGTCTCTTTGTCAAAAATTGATAAGTCTTTTGAAGATCTGGTTGATCTTATCTTGCGTGAGCAGTTTTTGGAGTGTGTCTCTAAGGACTTGACTACCTTTTTGTGTGAAAAAGATTGAAAACTTTTGATGAAATGATCAAGTCGGCAGAGTCATACAGACTGCTCATCCAACTAAGGTGCTTTCTAGGAAAGCTGATGTAAACATTTTTGCTTCTGTTGGGTACAAAACTCCTGGTCAGTTTGATAGAAATCCATATCCTGGTCAGTCTGATAGAACTCCATACTGTGGTCAGTCTGACAGAGGAAACAGATACTCTACTTTTCAAAACAGTGGCCACTACTCTGGTTCATCGGATGATCGTGTAAGTAACTTTGGTAGCAGCTGTTATTGTGGTTGTGGTAACCGTCAGAGCTCTGGTTACTCAGCTGGTCGTGGGAATAACTTTGGCGGTAGCCGTTATCGTGGTCGTGGCGCCCGTTATACCTCTGGCAGTAAGAGTTCCTCAGAAGTGCTTTTGATCAGCCTGCTAGTGTTGTGTGTTTTTTGTGTAAGAAGACAGGACATGTTGCTGTTAGGTGTCCATGGAAGTCAGGTAGAAACCCCTGTAGAATTTGTAACCTTAGCCACCCAGATGAATGTCCTTTTGTGGTTAGTAACTCCACTGTTGTCGAGAACTCAGCCGACAGCAAACAGTCCAGTGCTTGTTGTTCTGTTCTTGATACTCCTTTTGCTTGTCTAGCTGCTGGCGAGTTCACAGGCAAATTACATTTGGAGTCTGGTTCTGTGAATGGCATTTTGAGTTCTGTTCTGCGTGATACTGGTGCTACCATTTGTGGCGTTCGCAGACGGTTAGTTTCTGACAGTCAGATGTTAGGAACCACAGTGAAGTGTGTTTCTTTTGGTGGTCGTGTGGATGAGTTTCCACTGGCTACAGTTTCAGTCAGTTGTCCTTATTTTGTGGGCGATTTGACTTGTTGTGTCTTGGATAGCCCTGTCGCAGATCTCATTGTGGGTAATGTACCTGGAGTTTCTGTGAGCGGTGAGCTTAGTGATGTATCTGGTGAACCTTTCTCTTTAGCCGCCGTTACGAGGGCTAGAGCTAAGCATGTTGTGGACAAAAAGCCTTTGTGTCAGATCCCTGATGATCTGAACATTTCCCGTTCTGACCTTGTTCAGAAACAGAAGGATGATGCGTCATTGAAGTCGTGCTTCCAGTCAGCATCTTCTGGTGAGGTGAAGAGGTTAGGTAAAACTGCCTTCTACTACTATGTGTCTGATGAGGTTCTGTACAGGCATTTTGTCAAAAATGATATCTCTTTTGATCAGGTTGTTGTTCCTGTTGAACTTCGACCTACAGTGTTATCTGTGGCGCATGATCTGATTTTGTTGGGTCATTGTGGTTCTCGGTGTACTCTGTCTAGAATCCTTAACAAGTTCTTTTGGCCTGGAGTGATTGTAGATGTAGCAAAGTATGTTGCTTCCTGTGATGTGTGTCAGAAGACAGTATCAAAGGGTAGAGTTTGCCAGTACCCCTTGCGTCTGTTCCAATCATCAGTACTCCATTTGATCGTGTGGCTGTTGATCTTGTTGGCCCACTGTCTCCTCCTTCGGAACAAGGTCATCGTTACATCTTGACCATGATTGACATTGCTACCCGTTTTCCAGAGGCTGTTCCGTTGAAGGATATCTCCTCTGTCGCTGTGGCAGAAGCATTGTTGGGAATCTTTTCTCGTTTAGGTTTCCCCAAGGAGATTCTGTCAGATCAGGGTACTCAGTTCAACTCTGAGCTTATGAAGCAGTTTCATGCTTTGTGTGGTGCAAAGGGCATACGTACATCGCCGTATCATCCACAAGCAAATGGGCATGTTGAGAGATTTCATGGGACTTTGAAATCCATGTTGAAAAAGATTGTCCGCACTCACCCAAAGGCGTGGCATCGATATTTGTCTGCACTGTTGTTTGCATGCAGAGAGTTGCCCTCTGAAAGTACAGGTTTCTCTCCCTTTCAGTTGCTGTTTGGTCGACAGGTTCGTGGTCCTGTTGCTTTACTACAGGAGTCGTGGACTCGGTCAGATGCTCAGGATGTTGAGGCCAAACCTCTTTATTCGTACTTGTTTGAACTCAAGAATGTCATTGCTGACTCATGTAAGTTAGCCATGGAGAATTCTGCTGATTCTGCTTTGAAGGGTAAAAAGTACTTTGACAAGAAGGCCAGGGAACGCCGTTTCCAAGTTGATGATGAAGTTTTAGTTTTGTTGCCGACTGACTCTAACAAGTTGTTAGCCAGTTGGTCAGGGCCATTCCCAGTAGTCAAAGTCTTGCATCCAGATTACAAGGTTCTTGTTAAGGGCAAGGAAAAGATCTTTCATGCGAATATGCTCAAAAAGTATATTCGTCGTGCTGTTATGTCTACTTCTGCTGTTGTTGTACCTACAGTTGTTCTTTCACAAGGTACTTCAGTGCCTTGGTCAGAGATAGCACCTTTGGCTTATGAGCAGGAACAGGTTTCTCTTGAGTGTTCTCCAGGAGTTGGTCTTTCTGTGGATCCCTCTCCGGAGTCTGTTTGTACTATTCGTGAAGTGGTTTGTACAGTTGGTGTCGTCCAGGACTGTGATGACGCTTTACTCATTCCCACTTTAGCTGTTCCGATGGCGTCTTCTATGCCAGATGAAGATGTCTGCTCAGTGCAGTTTGATTGTACTTTGTCTGACAGCGGTTTCAGGGAGTTGCGTGCAGTCTTTGATGATTTTCAGGACATTTTGACTCCTAAACCAGGTTCTTTCTCAGGTGATGTACTATTAGAGATCCCTCTTACAACAGATGTCCCTGTTAGAAAGAAGTGTTATGATATCCCCTTTTCTGCGAAAGAGGTTGTTGAAAGAGAGATTGGTATCATGTTGGATCTTGGAATCATTGAACCATCCAATAGTCCGTATGCATCTCCAGTTGTGTTGGTCAGGAAGAAAGATGGTACGTGTCGTTTTTGCATTGATTTCAGATCTGTGATAAAATTACCGTCTTTGATGCTGAACCTATTCCTGACGTTGAGAGTCTTTTGCAAGGTTAGCTGATGCTCAGTTTTTCACAAAGATAGATCTTGCAAAAGGATATTGGCAGATCATGGTTAAGCCCAAGGATCGTCCAAAGACGGCTTTTACAAAACACATGGGTCTATTCTAGTTAGTCAGGATGCCTTTTGGACTTGTGTCGGCTCCTGCAGTGTTTGCACGTATGATGCGTATGCTGGCATTAGATCAGTTTTCTGCAATCAATTTTTTTGACGATATTCTTGTGTACAGTATGTCATGGGATGCTCACCTTAAACATGTGAAGGGTGTGCTCTCTCGTCTGAGGTCTTTCAACCTCACAGCTCGTCCTTCAAAGATCGAGGCAGGCTTTCGTTCACTTGAGTTCCTTGGTCACGTTGTTGGAGGTGGTACTATGTGTCCTGAAGGTAAGAAGGTTGATAAGATTTTGAATATATCCACTCCTACTACCAGGAAGCAGGTCAGGTCTTTGTTGGGGTTGCTCAGTTTTTACAGGAGATATGTTCCTGGGTTTGCCACTTTGAGTGCTCCACTGTCGGATTTGATCAAAGATACTGATCGTGCTGGAAGGTCTATTTCTTGGACTCCTGAGTGTGCTGAAGCTTTGAGGAAGATTCGGGGAATCTTGTCTTCTGCACCTGTGTTGTTGTTACCTAGGTTGGATAATCCTTTTGTTCTCAGGACTGATGCTAGTTCTGTTGGTTTGGGTGCTGTATTGCTTCAGGAGAATGATGATGTTCTTCACCTAGTTGTGTTCGCTAGTCGAAAGTTGCTGGATCGTGAGAAGGCGTACAGTACTATTGAACGGGAATGTTTAGCCATTGTCTGGGCTGTACAGAAGTTTGTTAGGTTTCTTTGGGGAGTCAGGTTTATCCTGCAGACGGGTCATCGTCCCTTGACGTACCTGCGAACGTCAAACTTCAAGAACTCAAGAATTACGAGATGGGCGTTGTCGTTGCAGGAGTTCTCGTATGAAGTCCAGCCAGTTCCTGGTTCGGCGAATGTTTTCGCTGACCTTCTCTCCCGTTCATGTGAGAATCAGTTGATCCCGTAGGAAGTGAGTTTCCTTGTGTGAACTGTAGATTTATGATGCTGTTTTGATGTGTGATTTCTGGGTTTGTGTATTCTGCTGTTTGTTTACTTCTTCAAAAAAACAATTTGGTCATTGTTTTTTTTTGTTTTGTTTTTTAGGAGGGGGAGTGAACGTAAATTATGACGTCAACTTGAAATGACATAGGAACATGACGAAAAATAATATTTGACGGAAGAAGAGAGCAGGAACTAACGGCCGAGGCTTAGGTGTCCAGCCTACTTTATTTTGTTTTAATCGTCGTTTTCTCCGTAGTGTTACTATGTGGAGAGGCTGACTTTCAAGTCAGTAGTGCGTCAATGTTCACTGTATGTGTGCGATACTTCTGATGACGGTACCAGCGAAATATGTACCAGGAAATTTATTTGTTATAAAAATGTTGTGAATGCTGTGTCGCCGAGAGTGACTTAAAACTCCTGCAAGAATATTTATGTGCTCTAATTGTACCACCTCATGTGTGTCGGTGGGCTGAATTTATTGCTGTGAACATTGTAATATCAATACAGGAGAAGCTAATTAATTTTTGTTTTAGATCAACAATACGTCGAATCGAAGTTTATTGTGTTCTATGGGACTTTGCTGAAATCGTGTTCTCGGGGATTTAATATTGATTGCTGTGCCTTGTAAATCTGCAGTTCTTCAATGGTTTACTGTGCCTTGTGAATCTGCGGTTCTTCTTCTGTGGATTACTGTGCTTTATGAATCTGCGATTCTTCTTCTATGGATTGCTGTGCTTTGTGAATCTGCGGTTCTTCTGCTGTGGATTACTGTGCCTTGTGAATGTAAATGTGCGGTTCTTCTTCTGAAAGTTCTACGTGAGTTATTGTGCTTGTTGTGTGGAGACTGTTTCTTCTTCTTCATCGCTTGTGTTTGTGAACGGCTGTGCTTATCATGTGGGGACCTTGGTTATCCTTCTTTGTCTTCTTTTAGTGTGTAGACTGGCTTGGGTTCTGCGGAACCGAGTGTGTTGATTGTATATGTGAGACACTGTGGACGGCGCCGGCGAGATCTGTGAGTGATATCAAGATATGTAATATGATACGCTAATATCTGATGATTGAAGTTCCTTTGCATTGATATCTTGATCTATATGCTATGTAGTGACATGTATTGATTTGTACCAATTCACATGAATGTATATTTTGATGGTTCAGGCAGCATAATTATAAAGAAAAAAAAATCTAACTCGTGTGTTGCAAGGCTATCCATGTGCGTATGGTGTGGGTGTGTGTAGCGAATAATTATTACACGCATCCAAACTTTTGAGAGCGAGAGTCAGACAGCAAAAACACGCACCGCACACCATCCGTAACAGGGAGTTCATCTAAAACAGGAGGGGGAGGGGGGGGGGGGGAGGGGTCATTCTGGCGTGGATTGTTTTAACTCCAGGGGAGTTGAAATTGGCACGTGCTAATTCTAACTCCCGGGAGTTAAAAAGTGGAGGGGAGTTAAAATGGATCGTTACACCGGGAACCACGAAGGATACACCAGTTGAAATTACGCGATATCTGCTTGACCTTCCATCAGTGCAGGCGAGACACAAGGTGGACCAGGCGAAGGCATAGTACTATGTCAGAGCACTTGAAAATCCCCAAAACCCACTCCATGCGGCGGTCAAGGAAACTCGGCTAGGACGTGGAAAATCATAGATGGGACAGGCAGAAGACAGTATACAGCTTGTGTGCCAGTTAGCTGAACTCAAAGAAACCAAGGAATGGGAAAATTTACCCAGGCCATTTGAAACACCTCTATCAGATTGCCATCGCTCCAGAATTTGGAAGACACTGTCTAAAATGGTCAGAAGGCAAAGCCAACGCAGTAATTCAGATGCAGGTGGAAAACCTTGGCACAATAGATGACATTGTTTTCTACACTGACGGTTCTGTCACCAAAGGTAAGTCAGGCTGGGGATACACAGTGAAGCAAAATGACCGAACTATCCAGGTAGACAACAGTGCATACAGTTTAGCACCTCAAGTTTAACAATGGAGCTAGAAGCAGTGACACAAGCACTCCACTGGCTCTCATCCACAGACCAGTTTAAAATTTGGCCGATCTGATGTGATAAGAAATCTAATAAGGAATAAAGAAACAAGAGCAAAGCCACCATACCATAGACCATCTTTCAGATCTGAACATCAAGAGAGGAAGTGGCCACACATCCAGACTTAAAGGAAGAGCAAGAAACATCACCCAACCAAACAAACTTGGGTTTGTTACTGTTCGTCCGTGTTTGATGATATTGAAGATCAGAAATGTTGCGCCAGTCTTGAATGAAATTGTGATTATTCATTTCTAAAGTGTTTACCCTACACTTTGGAGAAGTCTGTTTATATACTTAGAGCACTTGCACATTCACACACACACACACACACACACACACACACACACACACACACACACACACACACTCTCTCTCTCTCTCTCTCTCTCTCTCTCTCTCTCTCTCTCTCTCTCCCCCTTACCGGGTCAGTCTAGACACTGGCTTAGGGGCTTTCGTCAGGATTCTTCCCAAACCCTTCAATAGCACGAACTTCTGAGTCTCAGTCAGAGTCTGTCATGATTTTCAGCTGCAACCAATTTGACTGGCTGTTGATCAGTCAAATTTGTTGCAAATGACTATCTTACGCCTGTCAATCTCATTCCCAGGTTTAGAAAATCGCACAATGGAGCCCTAGAATGAGAAAAAAAAAGAAAAAGAAAACGAAACGTTAAAGTAGTAGTAGTAGTGGTAGCGTTATAGTTGTAGTAGTGGTCATGATATTCAGCTGCATCCAATTTGACTGCAGCTTCAGTCAAATTCATTGCTTGGGCAAATTCAATGCAAATACTGAGCCAGCACAATGACCAACAAAAATCTAGTAGTAGTAGTAGTTAGTAGTAGTAGTAGTAGTAGTTGTTTGTTGTTGTTGTGTGATAGTAGTAGTCATGATTTTCAGCTGCAACCAATTTGACTGGCTGTTGATGAGTCAAATTCGTTGCAAATGACTATCGTATGCCTGTCAGTTTCATTCCCAGGTTTAGAAAATCACACAATGGAGCCCTAGAATGAGAAGAAAAAAAAAGAAAGAAAAAGAAATGTTAAAGTAGTATTAGTGGTAGCGTTGTAGTCGACGTAGTAGTGGTCATGATATTCAGCTGCAACCAGTTTGACTGCAGCTTCAGTCAAATTCATTGCTTGGGCAAATTCAATGCAAATACTGAGCCCGCACAATGACCAACAAAAATCTAGTAGTAGTATAGTAGCAGTAGTGGTGGTGGTAGTAGTAGCAGTAGTAGTCGTCTTAGTTGAAACTGGAATTTTGCCGTGACCATTTAGCCACCACACGTTACGACGTCATTTTTGGTTAAGTTGGTATACCAGCAACGTCATTTTTGGCTAAGTTGGTATACCAGCAACGGATTTGACCGTGCAACGAATTTCACCGCGACATTTTTTTTCCAACTAAGGGAAGTAACTGGAAGATACACATGTGTTGGGTGGCGGTATGTAAACAAACTGACAGAGGTAGCAGAAAATAGTCTATGCAGAACCATTTGTGTTGTTGTTAACTGTTTAACAATTACTTTTTTATACGCAACTGTGCTGGTGCTTTTGGGAGTCAAACTCCTTATTCTTAGTTTTTAATGGACGTAACTCTAACATTTACAACTACTGCAGGGCAGAGTCTCGTCTTTCTTTTTCAGGATTCAGGACATGTGTTAAACACATCTATATAGCTATCAAGGCTTTTAATTGTCCCATCATTTGATGAAAATCTTTTTTAAATAATATAGGTCGTATAAGGTCATTTGTGATCGCTCAGTCTTTAGTAACGGTTTTAATCGTCATAATCATATTTTATATCAACTAAGTACTGCCATATTTGTCAATTACGTCTTTGAAGGTGTTGGTATCTTGAGCACATTTAATGTTAGTGGGCAACATATTCCATAGAGGTGCAACACGGTTACTAAAACAGAATTTTCTATTGTTGGTACGACTGTATTCAATAAAGATTTTACTAGTACTATTTCTAGTATAAGTAGTAAGGGTATAATTTGTTAATTTCAAGAAATCTTGCATACTTATATTATCAATATTATTAAAAATCTTAAAAGCTTGAATTAAGTCTCTTCTAACTCTTCTAGCTTTCAATGAGGGGATATTTAAGTGCCTGAATCTGTCTCTATAACACAAATTCTGTATACCATGTACCAACTTGGTGGCTCTTCTCTGTACCTTTTCAATTACGGCAGATTGCCATTTCAAATATGGATACCAAATTACACTGCCATACGCAAGATGAGATCTTACTAGTGCCTTATATAAATAAATAAAAGTATCTTTGCCTAGAAATGAAAATGTTCATTTAATTATGCCAAGCATTTTATCAGCATTCTTATTTGCACTCTGAATATGTTGGTCAAAAGTTAAAGCGTCATCAAAAATTATTCCTAAGTGCTTTCTCTTCTCTGCATTTAGATTATAATATAGTATCTCCACCATTCGTTTTCATGGTGTAATCAGTGTTTTGGTTGGTTCTGTCTATATGCATGACTTTGCATTTAGTAGTGTTATAATGTAAATTCCAGGTTTCTGACCACCTAATTGACCAATCTAAATCTTTTTGTAACGTTTTATTATTCTCAGATATGTTATAAATCTTGGTGTCATCAGCAAATATTTTACAATTACTGGCTGTTAACTCAGGTAAGTCATTTATAAATATTGTAAATAGTGCTGGACCTAATATACTACCTTGGGGTATCCCGCTAAGTATATTTTATTTTCAGAGAATGTATTTCCAGCTCTTACTTTTTGTGTCCTTCCCTTTTGAATATGGCATATCCAAGCCAGTACATTACCAATTATACTGTAGTTTTCTAGTTTACTTAGTGGCTCGTGTGGAACAGAGTCAAAAGCTTTACAAAAATCTAGATATGTTACATCGATATTGTGACCTTTGTCTAATAATAAAGTGAAGTCTTCCATTACTTGTAAAAGCTGAGTTACACATGATCTATGTTTTCTGAAACCATGCTGACAGTCAGAAAACAAGTTATTTATGGCCATGTGGTCTACAATAACATCTCTTATAATTGATTCAAAAACTTTACATGTTATTGAAGTCAAACTTACACTAGCTACAGGTCTATAATTGCCAGGATCACTCCTAGTCCCTTTTTTTTAAATATTGCAGTTACATGTGCTGTTTTCCAGTCCTTGGGAATGGAACCTACATCCACTGATTTATTAAATAATATACTTAATGGTAATGATATTTCTTTACTCAATTCTTTCAAGACTCACAGCTGGAACTCCATCCGATCCTTGAGCCTTGTTAACCCTGAGTTCAAGCAACTTCTTTTCAATGGCTTCTGGGGTAACAACTATGTTTATTACTGTTTTTCCATCAGACCAAGAAGCAGGATTTGACTGTGACAAATTGTCCAAGTTTTCTTGTGTGAAAACATTAGAGAAGTAGTTGTTTAGGGTATTTGCTTTATCCAAGTCTGTTTCAGCAGTAGTTCCATCTTCTTTATTTAAAGGGTTGAGACCTGTTTTACTTTTTGTTTTAGTTTGTACATATTTGTACGTTTTTCTTTGTATAGGGTAGGCTAACTCTTGCTCCCATGATCAAATAATTACAGGCTCATTACTCGAAATGAATGTTGCTCACGACACCTAGTTGCCGAACACAAAAAAAAGAAAACCACAGAACATATAAAAGTAACAAGGAGACCGTGCTCAGTGTTATTTTATCGTGAGAGCAAGAGTTACCCCACTTGTTTGTTATTTACTGTTTACTTTTCCCTGCATCATTTAAGATTTCCTTTCTTTGTATTGTCGGTGTTATCCTGTCATGGTCATCGGTCATTGACCACTGTTACTATTCTGTTTCATTTATTTTCTCGAAGTTATCAGTTATTGATCAATTCACCAGAGAAAAGACAATAGGCTTATCATTCCTACAGAGACGACAGTATTAACTGGCTTGAGTAGAGAGGGGATGTGTTTGTTCTTTTGCAGTGGAGGAAAAATGAAAGTGGTCAGTGATAGGACTAGGGACAGGCTTTGAGTTTGACTGAAATCACTTCTTCAGTTGACAAGGTGCGGTGTTAGGCTTGGAAGCTGTGGTATGTTTGGATTTGGGGGAGGGTATATGTATTTGCATCATAAAGGCAAAGCAGTCCGTGTCACGTAGAAAACATTATGAACAAATCTTGAACCATGTGTTACCAGAACAACTAGAACTGTTTGGTGCTTGAGTCTCACTCTCACTTCACCATTTAAACTGAAAGGTAATTAGGCATGCATAGTGAAAAGAAAGCCTTAAGAGTAAGACCACCAAGGCTGCTGGAAACATTCTAGGCTGTACATCATGGGGAAGTCTTTCCAGTGAGCGTCCAGGCATGATTTGAAAGTGCTAACTGTCCATGTCACCACAGAGTCTGGCTCTGGGAGGATGCTACACACTCTGATCACTCAGAAAAGTTGCAAAGTGAGACGACTGCAGGCGGAAATCTAAACAAATCTTAAATAAATGTTAGCGAACCACCAAGAGAAATGTGGATTCAACACCTACCTTGCGCTGAAGAGATCAAAGCTAAGTGACAAACTCGTTCATTTTCATTGTCCAGTTTGTTTGTGTCTTGCCTGAAGAAGACCTAAGAGGTCGAAACGTGTCATGTTTTGTCTTGTAACTCGTTTGTCCATGTTTCTCTTGGCGGTTTGCTAACATTTATTTAAGGTTCACTCAGAAAAGATTTCAACTAATGTTTTCTGTGATGTAACTTGGACAGTTTCAAAGAGTGCTGTCGGCTATCTCTGTTTATGAACAACTCATAATCATATTGTGGTGTAGTGCTTTGATAGACGCCATGTATGAACTTTTACAGGTCGATCATATCACCCCGTCTCCGTGTACCAGACTTGGAAGAGTAAGGTAGAGAGATGCTGAGGATAAAATAAATAATCAAGGATGCCTGAAGTCTAGTCGCTCTATGTTGGACATCATCTATTTTTTTTAAAAGACTGAGAATGTCTTCAAGATAGTCTTGTGATAAGGTTGCACAGACAGAATGTCCAAACTGTAGTCTAAGGCTGGTTGTGCCAGCAACTTGTACAGCTGCAAGAAGAGTTCTTCAGTAAGGTAGTCAAAAGAGCATTGAATTACCCCTACTACTCTGCTTGCTTTAGCTGAACATCGCCTTAGCCACATGCTTTTTGAAACTCAATTTGTTATCAGTGTAGAAGAAGGTGTCAGATGATGGAAGAAGAGAAAGGTGTACAAAAATCATGAGAAAAGGCACTGGTGAGAGGACAGGATACATGAAGATAATTCAAATTCACTTGTGCCTGCATGCACGCACAGGCACATGCGTGCATGCGCATGCACACACGCATGCAATATGCATGCACGCATGCGCGCGCGCGCCACACACACATACACACACACACGCACGCACATCCCTACATATTGATATTTGTGCATGTACGTACATGTGCTCATAACTCACTTCCAGCTTCTTGTCCCTCAAAACTCCCATAATGAATCTGCTCAACTCAGCCCGACTTCCTTTCTCTTGTTGCAAAGTGAGACGACTGCAGGCGGAAATCTAAACGAATCTTAAATAAATGCCAGCGAACCGCCCAGAGAAACGTGGACAAACGAGTCACAAGACAAAACACAACGCGTTTCGACCTCGTAGGTCTTCTTCAGGTGAGAAACATTGCGATCTGAAGCGATCAAAGCTAAGTGAATTTTCGTTATTTTATTCGTTTGTTTCTCACCTGAAGAAGACCTAAGAGGTCGAAATGTGTTGTGTTTTGTCTTGTGACTCGTTTGTCCACGTTTCTCTGGGCGGTTCGCTGGCATTTATTTAAGATTCCTTTCTCTTGTCCCTCAAACTGTCTGCCTTCCCTCTTCCGCCCAATCTCACTTATTGAATTATCTGTGTGCATGATCGACATGCGCCTTGTGCATGATTTTACTCTTTAAAGTATTGTGCTTTGTTTTGTCAGGAAAAAAAAAAAAAGAAAACAAGAAATGGAGATGGAAAGTAGATCGGAGCATGAGGCCCCTTCCTGATGAGTGCGTAGACGACACCCTCGGCGACCCGTACTGCTTTGAATCGGACCATGTGGCGCTCAAGAATAATCCTGACTACCAAAAGCTGCTTCGGACCATTTGCATCCTGGAGGCGCAACGAGCCAGGGCCCTTGCCGACATAGAGCTGTTGTATGAAGCACGCGAAAAGGTACAGGTGTCTCATATTCACACCTGCTTTCTTCACCTTGTCGCTTTGCCTTGACTGTGCAATTCTTCAATTTCTCCCGGTAAAATTACAAAAAAGAAGGAAACATGTTTGAAACATCCATGTTATGTGACGCTCTGGTCTGCTGCTGGTAGTCATCTGTGGCAAATTTTGTGTTCTTTTTTTTCTTCAAGTCTTTTATTTGTGATGTTAAACGATGACGCTAAATTAAGACAATTTGTCAAAAATTCACGATCAATTTTGTATTGTATATTTGATATAAGCATTACACTTGACCATGTTTTGTGAGTTGCAAAGTGAGACAACTGCAGGCGGAAATCTGAAGAAATTTTAACACACACACATACAAACACACACACACACATGCCATTCCTCATTGTTTTATGCCGATACAGGATTCATGGCGCTATGAGGACCTGGACTGTGGACTGACAGGCCGCCTTTGTTACAGGTGTTGCAGGATCCGATCAAATATGCTGATCACCTGCAGAGAACAGGGAATCTGGGCATCCCACTCCCTGCACCCCAAAAGATTGCTGAGCTGCCCAAGATCGACTGGAAAAAGTACACCAGCAGTGTGGACTTAAAGTCCTTGGGGTCATATCGACAGTCTGCACGGCGAAAGAATCAGGCCAATGAATCAGCAGAAGGTTTCTCCGCTTTTCATTATGATGTTTGAAAACCAGTGTACATTTGATTAACGGTACTTTGGGCCTTTTTTATTGTGAGTTTCTTTGGTTGTCGGCCTGTGATCGCATTGTTGTGTTTCTGGCCTGTTTTATGTAGAAAACCTCTGTTTTTTTCTTCTTTTTTTTGTTATTTTGTTTTCATAGTGTTGAACAAAACTAGCTTTAATTTCATACAGAGGTGTCATAATGACACTGAACTCTGCACCTTGGCAGACCTCTGGTGCAAAGTATACTTAGATGAGAGTCTTCACAGCTGGTGACCACTTGTCCAGAATAGACCTAAATGAGTGAAACTCGTGTCCAAAGTAGACCTAGGTGAGTGCCCTTACAACTTGTCCACAGTAGACCTAGATGAGTGCCCTAACAACTCATGTTCAAAGTAGACCTCTGTGATTGCCCTACCAACTCTTGTCCACAGTAGACCTAGATGAGTGCTCTGCCAACTCTTGTCCACAGTAGACCTAGATGAGTGCCCTAACAACTCTTGTCCAAAGTAGACCCAGATGAGTGCCCTACCAACTCTTGTCCACAGTAGACCTCGGTGAGTGCCGTAGCAACTCTTGTTCAAAGTGGACCTAGATGAGTGCCCTAACAACTCTTGTTCAAAGTAGACATAGGTGAGTGCCCTACCAACTGTTGTCCAAAGTAGACCTAGATGAGTGCCTCAACAACTCTTATCCAAAGTAGACCCAGATGAGTGCCCTAACAACTCTTGTCCAAAGTAGACCTAGATGAGAGCCCCACCAACTGTTGTCCACAGTAGACCTAGATGAGTGCCCTAACAACTCTTGTCCAAAGTAGACCTAGATGAGTGCCCTAACAACTCTTGTCCAAAGAACTCTTGTCCAAAGTAGACCTAGATGAGTGCCCAAACAACTCTTGTCCAAAGTAGAACTTGGTGAGTGCCCTAACAACTCTTGTTCAAAGTAGACCCAGATGAGTGCCCTACCAACTCTTGTCCAAAGTAGACCCAGATGAGTGCCCTAACAACTCTTGTCCAAAGTAGACCTAGATGAGTGCCCCACCAACTGTTGTCCACAGTAGACCTAGATGAGTGCCCTAACAACTCTGTCCAAAGTAGACCTAGATGAGTGCCCTAACAACTCTTGTCCAAAGTAGACCTAGATGAGTGCCCAAACAACTCTTGTCCAAAGTAGAACTTGGTGAGTGCCCTAACAACTCTTGTTCAAAGTAGACCCAGATGAGTGCCCTACCAACTCTTGTCCACAGTAAACCTAGATGAGTGCCCTAACAACTCTTGTCCAAAGTAGACCTAGATGAGTGCCCTAACAACTCTTGTCCACAACAGACCTAGATGAGTGCCCAAACAACTCTTGTCCACAACAGACCTAGATGAGTGCCCTAACAACTCTTTGCACAGTAGGCATAGATGAGTACCTTTACAACTCATGCCCGCAGTAGGCTTGCTTTGATCCTGGTTCCTTAGAAGTTGCCACAGATGTCTGTAGTGATCATGTTGCTGCGTTGTTTACTGGAACATGCCCGGGTGCTAGTTTTCTTTGCAGAAGAACCAACACACTCATTGCAGGTGATGATCTGAATTGTGTATTAATACTACTATTGATGACCCTCTGACCAGCAGCTGAATGTGCACCGTCCAGTATTCTGCCCAAGCATGAAAGTCTTCAGGTCTGAGGGACACACCAGTCAACAGTGTTATGTTCTTTTCCCCGAAGATGGAGTATGGCTGCCTTAATGGCGGGATAAAAAACGGTCATGCACACAAAACCTTTGTAGGGTAGATAGGATTAATACTTGCCTGTGCATATAGGGAGTTTCCACAGAAGTATCAGCCTGTGTACGCAGAAGAAGAAGAAGAAGCTGTGTTATGTGCTTTGTAAGACAGTCATGAACCAGAGACACAGTTTATGTGCATTATAGTTCATCACTGGAGCATGGGTGAGAGCGACAGCTACCGTGTTTCACGTTTTAACACAGCTACTTTGTACAGTGTTTGTTTGTGGACCAGTAGATGAGAACCTGCAGCAACTCAAGATGAGGCTGGAGGGGAGCGCTGACGCAGGGGAGGGCCCTGTCATAGAAGGCTTTGTGAGGGGGCGGTTCAAGGACGAGTCCAAGTCTGCAACCTTCAACAAGCTGTGGACACCAGAAGAGCAAAAGAGGTGAGCTGATGAGTTGGAAGTTCTCTCCCAACAAGTACAGCGATGAGTCGATGTCTTGGTTGTTCTGTCTTCAGTACGATAACAGAGGGGAGCTGATATATTGGTCATTCTCGCCCTTTAAGTACAAAGATGAGTTGATGTATTAGTTGTTCTTTCCTCACTGCAAATACACAGATGAGCTAGTATTTTGGTTGTTCTCTCTTCAGGGTAAGTACAGAGATGCCTTGATCTTTTGGCTGTTCTCTTTCTGTAAGTACAGAGATGATTCAGTGTACTGGTTGTTTTCACTGTAAGTACAGAGATGATTCAGTGTACTGGTTGTTCTCACTGTAAGTACAGAGATGATTCAGTGTACTGGTTGTTCTCACTGTAAGTACAGAGAGGAGGTGTGTCAGTTGTGCTCTTTCTGCTGTAAGTAGAGAGAGATGGGCTAATTTGTTGGTTATTCTCTCACAGTCAATACAGAAATGAGCCTGACACGTTAGTTGTTTTCTCCCTAAATATACAGAAATGAGCGGATGTGTTGGTTGATCTCTAATAGTAACAACAGAGATGAGCGGATGTTGGTTGTTCTCTCACTGTAAGTACAGAGATGGGATGATGTGTTCATTGTTCTGTCAGTATGGAGATGAGCCCAGATGTTAGTTGTTCTCTCCCTTTAAGTACAGAGATGAGCTGGTTGATCTCTGACTGTTATTACAGAGATGAGCCAGTGTGTTGGCAGTTCTCTCACTGTAAAGACGGTGATGAGCTTTTGTGTTGGTTATTCTCTCACTGTAAGTGTAAGTACAGAGATGAGCCAGCGTGTAGGTTGGTCCCTCATCGTATAATGGAAATGAGCCTATGGTGTGGTTGTTCTCTCACTATAAGTATAGAGGTGAGCTGGTGTTTTGACTGTTCTCTCCTCCCTGTGAGCGCAGAGAGGAGCCGATGTGTTGGTTATTCTTTCACTGTAAGTGTAGAAATGAGCTGATGTGTTGACAATTCACTGTAGTTACAGACATTAGCCAGTAGAGTGGTGATTCTCTCATTATTAGCACAGGATTTTCCAGTAGGTGTGGGTGTGTATGTATACTATGTGTGGAGAGATACCATGTATAGTGTGAAAGTGTGTGTGTGTGTGTGTGTGGCATGTGTGCGTGCGTGTGTGTGTATATACACGTGAGTGTAGGCATATGTGTTATATGTTAAGAGATCCCATGTATAATGAGTGCATGTGGTGTGGTATGGTGTGGTGTAGTGTGGTTGTATTTATGAGTGTGTGTGTGTGTGTGTGTGTGTGTGTGTGTGTGTGTGTGTGTGTGTGTGAAGAGAGCCAATGTGTAATGTTGATGTGTGTGTGCGTGCTATGTATGGAGAAATTCCATGTTTAGTGTGGAGGTGTGTGTATGTGTGCTTTGTATGGACAGATCCAGCGTATATTGTGAACATGTGTGTATGCTGTGTTATGGGAGATATCCCATGTATATGATATGGATGTGTATTTTTCAGACTGGATGAACTGCTGATCCAATTTCCACCTGAAGAAATTGAAGCCAGAAGATGGAGGAAAATCGCTGCTGCTTTTGGCGACAGGACACCCCAGCAGGTATAACTACCTTAAGTTAATCTTTAAAAGTATTTTGACTTACTCCGCAGAACAATGTGGACATACGAATCACAGGACAAAACATGACGCGTTTGACCTCTTAGGTCTTCTTTCAGGCAAGATAAACAATACTCAGGACTATGAAAATGAACGAGCAATCACTTATCTTTGTCAAATTCGGCGCAAGATGGGTGTTGAATCATACCTTAAGTTAACCAACTTCCAATCATATAAAGCTAGTTTTAGCAAACTACATTCACGTGACCCACTCTCCATCATAAATAACCAGCTTTAGGTCCTCCACTTCTACCATATATGACAACCTTTAGACGCTCACTCCCCAGCAGGTATAATTACTTTAAGGTGATCCACTCCCCAGCAGGTGTAACTCTTTTAAGTGATCACTTCCCCTTGGGTATTATGTCCTTACAGTGACCACTCCCCAGCAGGTATAACTCTTTTAAGTGACCACTCCCCCTTGGGCATAACTGCTTTACAGTGACCACTCCCCGGCAGGCATAACTCCCTTTAAGTGACCACTCCCTAGCAGATATGAGTTCCTTTAGGTGACCGACACCACAACTAGTATAACTCCATATAGGTGACCTACTCCCCAACAGATGTTATTACCTTTCAGTAACCCACTCTCCGGCAGAAATATATAAATGAATCACAGTCAGGTTACCTGATGTGTTACATCACATGTTACATGCCTTGGTTGTTGTTTCCAGATAGCCAGTCATAAACGTATACAGTCATGTTACATGATGTGTTACATGTTACATGCCTTGGTTCCACCCTACCTGCGCCCACAGATAACCCTTCATGTACAGAAACACATGACAGTCATGTCACCTGATAAAATGATGTAATGTTATTTGGTGTGTTGTGTCACATGTTGCATTCTGTCCTGTGTACACAGATTGCCAGCCGTATACAGAAATACATCGCAGCCATGTTACATGAAGTAATAGTATGTGATATGTCATAATCACATGTTACACGCTATATCCTGTGTGTCCACAAATTGCCAGCCATGTACAGAAATACATCACAGCCATGTTACACATTGTAATGATACATGATATGTTATAATCACATGTTACACACCATGTCCTGTGTGTCCACAGATTGCCAGTCGTGTACAGAAATACATCACAGCCATGTTACACATTGTAATGATACATGATATGTTATAATCACATGTTACACATCATGTCCTGTGTGTCCACAGATTGCCAGCCGTGTACAGAAATACATCATAACCATGCTACACATTGTAATGATACATGATATGTTATAATCACAAGTTATACACCATATCCTGTGTGTCCACAGATTGCCAGCCACGTACAAAAATATGTCATAGCCATGTTACACATCTTAATGATACATGATATATTATGATCACATGTTACACACCATGTCCTGTGTGTCCACAGATTGCCAGCCGTGTACAGAAATATTTCCAGAAGCTAGAAAGGAACAAACTTCCTGTGCCTGGCCGGGTACCAAACCGTGTATCATCCCGGGTCAAGAAGGTCAGTGATTGGTGATTTTGACATCCACTTACCGTTTCGCACGATTCCAATTCCTCGGACAGGTATGCTATCTCTGAAACCACCTGAATACTTAGCGAGGGGCAGGGGGTGGGAAGAGGGGGTAATGGCAGCAACCACGTGCAAGCCCTTGCCATTTTTAGGGAGGGAGGCAGTAGAGTTTGCCATATGTGCCTGTATATGCATGAGTGTGTGTGTGTGTGTGTGTGTGTGTGTGTGTGTGTGTGCAGGTATACAGAACAGCGCATCTGCAAGTAATTGCACAAAGGACTGTTTGATAAAGTAGGAAGAAAAGGAGATCGATGTCATTGATTTAAAAATGTCCTTAACAGAGCATTTAGAAAGTACAGGAATAAATTCTCAGTGTGTGGGGGTGTGTGGATGAGGTGTGTGTACGTTTTTATTCAAGGACTATTGTTTATTAGTCAGTTGAGGACATGAGGTTTAGCCCTGAAAGAGTGCTGTTTGATGAGCGAGGCTTTTCGGGCTATCCATTGCCTAGGCTGTTTGGGCCATCCATCGCCTAGACTGTTTGGGCCATCCATTTGTTAGGCTGTTTGGCCCATTCATTGGCTAGGCTGTTTTGGCCATCCATTGACTAGGCTGTTTGGGCCATCCATTGACTAGGCTGTTTGGGTCATCCATTGCCTAGGCTGTTTGGGCCGTTCATTGGGTTGTCCATTGGCTTGGCTGTTCGGACTGTCCATTGGCTAAGTTGTTTGGACTGTCTATTGGCTAAGCTGTTTGAGCTATCCATGGGCTAGGCAGTTTTGGCTATCCATTGGCTAGGCTCTTTGTGTCATCTATTGGCAAGGCTGTTTGGGAAGTCAGTTAGCTAGACTCACTTGACATCCGTTAGCTAGCCTTTTGGGGCCATCCATTTGTTAGGCTGCTTAGTCCATCCATTGGCTCTGTTGTACGAGCCATCGCAGATAGGGCTTCTGCATCAGAATGGAGAAACGATGTTAGCAGTGATGTCAAGAGGCACACAGGCCTTGATGCTTGCTACACCTGTTGTGTGCTTGCAAACAGTTTCAGTGCGTTACGGTGGTTTATTCTCCATTTGTTAAGTCTTTGTTCAAACAGCAATGTAAAAAACAGTGTTGTGTCTGTCACCGTCAACAGGCAAGGTGAAATTGTACAGGCTTTTTTTTCTCAGGCTTATGCACAGTAACTGACTTGTCCTTTTATTCCGTCAAATCCATCAGCTTCACTATATCTGCTGTTTAGCTGAGAGAATACTGCCCCCCACTCCCCACCTCCCACCCCATTTTCCCTTTTTTTTGGTTGCTTTTTTCTGATTGGTGGAGCTGGGTGTCAAAATCACAGCAGTTCGCAGTTCTGAATTTCGGCTTAGAGAAACTTTGGGCATGGTTTCACAAGCTGCTGCTATGTTGCGGATGCTTGCAAGCGTGTACATGATGTATGAAAACTAGCGTTTTGGCTGATGCTGTGTACCTGGATCTGTGTGAGCAATGCACCTGTGCTGAGGCTACATAGGTTACCTGTGCTGCATGTCCTCTTCTGTCCTTCCAGTCTTTCATCTCCTTTCCTCAGTTTCATGAAGGGCTGTGCAGACAGACGTTCAGATCCTGTAGCTGTAGGGGACTGGTTTGAGTGGAAGTTGAATGTACAGTGTTCAGTGAGGTATGTGAAGGCCATCTTCCAATGAGTGATGGTGATCTCATGTCGCTTATGAGTGATGCATGATGGTACTTCCAATGAGTGATGGTGATCTCATGTCGCTTATGAGTGATGCATGATGGTACCGGAGCCATGAGTTGTGGTGGTCCACAGTGACACGCTTTGAACCACAGGTAACATTTGTGTTGCAGGCCAGTCATCGGCACCAGCGAAACAACTGGCTGTACCGGGAGTCCACCTTCCTGCAGAGGTACACAGCCCCGGTGATGATGAGGGAGGATGTTGATGATGACCTGATGGGAGACGGGTTGCCCATGCCGCACATGGAGCCCAGCCTGGGCCAGAACGACCCCATCGGAGAGGGTGCTGGAGAGGATAGGACCAACATGCAAGACCAGTCGGTGAGGAAGAAAAATCACATAGAGGTCTAGTTGCAAAGTGAGGTGACTGCAGGCGGAAATCTAAACAAATTTTAAGTGTTAGCGATAATGCACCGCCAAAAAATGTAGACAAACGAATCACAAGACAAAACAAGACACGTTTCGACCTCTTAGGTCTTCTTCAGGCAAGATACAAAACACTCAGGACAACGAAAATGAACGAGCAATCACTTATCTTCATCCATTCAACGCCTGTCTTGCGCTGACGTGGATGAAGATAAGTGATTGCTTGTTCATTTTCGTTGTCCTGAGTGTTTTGTATGTTGTGTGAAGAAGACCTAAGAGGTCGAAAGGCATCTTGTTTTGTCGTGTGATTCGTTTGTCTACGGTTTTTGGTGGTGCGTTATCACTAACTTTTAACATTCACATAGAGGTCTTCAAGTCTATAAAGATCCTTTGAAGTCTTGGAGATTTCATTCCCTCCAATTCCATGGCCTGGATTTTTTTTTTCAGTTTCAAAATTTTTCTTACATTTCAAAAGTTGAAATTCAATTTCCTAAGAAAAAATTAGTAGTTTACCCGTCAAAAATTAACATTTATCTTTGAGTCTGAAAAATGTGCTTTTAAGGGGGTGTTTGCTGGGAGGTCAACTTGATATGGACAAAGAGAACAATAGTAAGACAAACCAGTCTTGAAAGCCTAGACCAAGAAAACTGTGTAGGAAAAACTAATTGTGAAAGGAAGGGAGTCGCTTTTGGGAGGTTAATCTAGTGTAGACACAATAAAGGAAAAAAAGTGTCCCAGAGAAACAAGTCTTTAAGGTGGGGGTGGGTTGGGGTGGGGAGTCTGTATTTGGAGGTTTATGTGACGGCAGATAAATGAATGGATTTATCAGGTAATCAACAGATGTTCAGACTGATGTATGGCAATAAAATCGCAGACTGATATCTCTTGCATTAATGTTTCCACATGCGTATGTACAGCGTATTGTCAGCTATTGTTTACTCTCCGCAAGTCATGAAGGAAAACGTCACGTTCATTGTTCTCACTGTCTCATCTCCTCTGGCCCCACAATGCCATTACTCTGATACTGCTCTTTCTGTGACTCTCCACACAGCTACACACAGCTTGCCCTGTCACAGCCCCAGTTCAGACATTCTGCAGGGAGCAAATCATGATCGGGTCAAGATGAGGTGCACCACTGGTGAAGACAGTGCACTGCTGCCCAGTCAGTGTTTAGTGAGGTCTGTGCTCATACAGCGTAGGCAGGACACCTCCAGTTCCCCCAATAACAGTGGCATTGTCACAGTGCCTGAATGAGGAAAGGTGTTTAACCTTGACCCAACATCACACACTCCTGATGACGGGGTCATCCATGACCCACTTTACATAGATTTTTACCGTGTTTTTTTTTTTTTTATATCACCATGAGCCAAACACTTTACATCCTTTTTTTTTTATTTTTTAAAAAATATTTTTGCTGTCCCAACCTCTGCGCCACCTCAGAGGCAGTGCACCCACGCCGCTCATTCTGACATCCCGTCCACAACCACAGCCCGGTCAGCCCCGCCACAGTCCCGGCACTGGCAATCCACAGGGAGCAGTCAGTGTCAAGTCGTCAAGAGGCAGCCCACAAGAGGAGACACTGCACTCTGCTGAGTCACTTCGGTGGTGTTCAGTGGCGCCTGTTCTGATCTAACATACGCAGGACTCCATCTACTAAGCCCCCTATTGACGACAATAATTGCTTAGTCGTGGAGCCAGTGTGAATGAGCTCACCTCCGGAGGGCGCAACCACGTCCGTCCAACGACAGCCCCCATGGACTCGCTGATACCGGTGACCCTGACGGAACCAAACCAAGGCCACAGACGTGGAGAGGACATCGAAATTGAGGTCACCATGAGAGCAGGGCATGAAGGGCCACAGAATTTAAGACTTTTTTTTGTTGCTGATTGATGAGAATGAAGATGATTAAGATGATGCTACGGATTTCCATTTCGGTCTGAGACTACATGACAGGGCTGTACCCTATGCTTCCTTTCATAATATATCCCAGCGTCAACCAGGCCTGAGAGATACAGGCAGTGTTGGTCAGGAAATTTGAGCAACACTCTCAGAAACGCATCCATTAAGTGGATGAAACTCAACTGTGTGGTCCCAGTCTTCCCAACTGAGTCTGCAGCAAACTCAACTCTGGGTAGGAGCCGGTCGGGGCAGAAAAACCCACATGACTGATGGGATTCGAACCCACGACCTCCCAGCCGGGAGTCCGCAACGCTAACCACTTTACCACGGCGGCTGGTTACATCCATTTTTACTGTGTGTTTTTAGAGTTCATCCGTCTTCAGACGATGCAGGTTGTACAAGACCCATACTGGTCAGAGTCCTCAAGAGTGTTAACAGCAATGTGGGTCACCAATGACCCATACTCAGTGCACTGCCATATACCTCTCTATAAAGTATGGGATCACCATGAGGTGTAATTCAAATAACCCAACCAATATATTTCTTCCCCTTTTATAGCACATAGACAAAATCAGCTGACAGATCGCTAATTCAGTTTTGACAAACACCCCAAATTTCAGATAAGTTTTGAAACAGTTCGACACCCAAGCATGGCATAGACTAATCAGTGTCAGTTCTTATATGTGGGGTTTTTATCATTATCATTATCATCATTATCATTATCACTCGTTGCCGAGGTCACAGGACGATGAGGACTTTCCAGAGGAACTGAAGCAGGCAGCAGAGTACAAAGAACTGAAACAACTGAAAAAGCTGAGGGAAGAGAAACTGAAGACTCTGGACCTGTCTGTTCCCCAGCATCATGGCTTCAAGGTACAGCTCTGAGGGCTGGGGAAGGAAGGATGGGGGGGGGGGGGGGGGGGCATAGAGGGGATGGATGGGCCTGGGTGAGAAGAAATTGAGTGGGGGTGGAGAGGGAGTGCCCTTTTCTCTGCCCACCCCTGGCCCGTCCAGTTTTTCTGTTGTTTTTTTTTTTACCCATTTTGAAATTCTCTTCCAAGTTTAGTGGGGAAAATTTTTTTTGAAATATGAGCTTTAAATGAAACGATGTGGGAGTTGGGGGGCGTTATTTTTTCACAAGGATGTTGGTGTTCTTGTTTGGGATTGATTATGTGTGTGTGTTTGTGTATATGCCAAGTCAAAATTATCTTTATTTAGGGTTAAAGAATAAGCTTCACAGCTTTTTTTTTTTTTCATCCTGCCCTCACAGAAATAATCATGAAAATAAAGAACAAACAAACAAACAAAATCATGTCTCGACACATGAAGAAAATGTAAAAAATTTTGAAGTAACTAACATATTCAAAGCATCATAATTCTATCAAAACGATTGTACAAAATTTGAATAATTATTGTAATTAACACTATATAGCATAATCATAAAGAACAAACAAACAAACAAAATCATGTGTGTGTGCGCGCGCGCATGCCTCCATGGCTAGTGCTGATGTCATCATCATTCCATGTTTCAGTGTGACCGCTGTGGTTGTGCCCCCATTGTGGGAGTACGCTGGCACTGTGTGGACTGTCCCTCCACGGCGTCCCTGGACTTCTGTGAAACGTGCTTCGACAGGTCAGTGCTGCCATTGCCTCCTCTTGTAATTAGGGCAGAGTTTGTACTGTTAAAACTTGTGAGTTGACTTTGGCATGGAGACAGCCCATATTTGGCCCATTGTGTTGGGCTGGGAGATAAGCAACATAACCTTATCTCTTGCTTTCACAGGTTAGTGCTGCTGTTGTCTCCTCTTGTAATTAGGACAGAGTTTGTACAGTTCTTGCTTTGACAAATCAGTGCTGCTGTTACCTCCTCATGTAATTAGGGCAGAGTTTGTACAGTTCTTGCTTTGACAGGTCTGTGCTGGTGTTACCCCCTCTTGTAATTAGGGCAGAGTTTGTACAGTTCTTGCTTTGACAGGTCTGTGCTGGTGTTACCTCCTCTTGTAATTAGGGCAGAGTTTGTACAGTTCTTGCATTGACAGGTCTGTGCTGGTGTTACCTCCTCTTGTAATTAGGGCAGAGTTCGTACAGTTCTTGCTTTGACAGGTCTGTGCTGGTGTTACCTCCTCTTGTAATTAGGGCAGAGTTTGTACAGTTCTTGCTTTGTGCTGGTGTTACTTCCACTTGCGATTAAGTTTGGGTTAGTATAGTCCATGGTCTGTGAGATTTCAGCCCCCCTCCCCATTTGAAAGCCATTAAAGTCCTTGAGAATGAGACTTGCATCTGGGTGTGCATGCAGAGCTGTTAACATTCATTGTAACCACAGTCTGCTTTAAAAAAAAAAAAAATTTTTGTGGTCTCTCTTCCCAACGAGGCCAGAGGAGCAGGACACTGTACAGGTGGTAATGACGGGGATGCCCTGAAATTGTACTGCTGGATGGTAAACAAGTACTGTCATTGCTCATTTCATCAAAACCACTGAACATGTTATGGGTCACAATCAAATTGCCTCTCGATTTTTTACTCAGCAGAGAATGATGGTTAATTCAAGTCTTTCATAACAGTTCATTATATTACTTCAGCAGTTTTGCTCATCTTTGAACAGTTTCAGTGAACACTGTTTAGGATTTGGTGTTCAAAGAGAGGTCTAATCAAACCTTGGAAAAATGTGCTAGATGTTTTAATCCAGGTATGACAATGTTCTTCTGACGAATCCTATCATTCAGTTTGCTTTATTGATTGCGATGAATGTGCGAGGGTCAGATGACTTCTTGGCGTCGAAAAACACTTTTAAAGTTTATTCATTGCCACTTCAATCTATACATTGACTTGAACTGTCTAGATTTTTGCCACTTCAATCTATACATCGACTTGAACTGTCTAGATTTGTGTTGTATACTTTCTACAATTCTCTTAAATATGTGGGTGCATAACTTATGCATTTTGACACTTTGGAACACAGATTCCACCTGTTCGATGCTTGTTGTACTGATGATGTTGTCCTGTGACACTGGCTGACCGGACAATGCCTGTTTCCAGAATGGGTTCCTTCGAGACAAGCTGTCACAACTCCAGTCACCGCATGCGTCCAGTGAAGAGGACGTGGAACAAGCCCGTACAGGACCAGGACTACCTCAACTTCAGCAACAAGGACACCGCCAGTCAGTACAACTACCTGGATCCTAACTACATGCCGGCTGTCTGACTGCCTTCAGGAATTCCAAAAGAATTTTATAACATGTGTTTTACAAATTTTTTGGTGGGGGGTATATTTAGGTAGATCACCTCATCCTGATTGAAATGACGTGATGATAGAAGTCTGTATCACAATGAACTTGTGATTTGTTTGTGATTTTTTGACTTAAAAAAAAAATTCTTTCAAAAACAAATTTTTGCCAATTGTCATGAAAAGTGTACCAACTCAAACTTATCACTTACAGAAAAGATAGTTTCATTTGGATGTGGTGACCATTATAAGGCAGACAGCACATTTGACTTTATTCTTCTGCTAGCTAAAGTTTTCGGTGTACAAATGTAAGTTTGAAGGTAAACAACCTCAACTCCAACAATACGCTTCATATCTGAAAAGAAGATATGGAATTGAAAAATGTGGCAGCTGTATAGATGTCTCAGAATAACTCACTTTCACGATGGCATATATATCCACCTCTCTTGGAATGATATACAGAACTTTGTAAGTGTAGAAATGATATGGTTTTTTGAATTATGCAGTTGTATATGTACTTTGTCAAATTTGCTGGTGTTTATATGTCATTGTTTATGCAAAAAGAGAATAAAAATATTAAAAAACAAAACAAAAAATTGTCAGTTCAATTATACACATGCATAGCAAGACCACAGTAAGCCACAGAGATCTCATACTTGGTGCTTTTGCTTTTCAAGTTTCATATACATTCAGGGAAGCTCACAAACTAAATGACACACCAAACGATTTCTTAAAAAATTACGAGTCCTCAAACTTGGACCAAATCAGAACTATTTCCACATGCCTTTGTGAGCAAAACGCCTTGGGAACTACATTTTCAGGGACTGGATTTTAGCTGATTTCAGTAACTAAGCCATGAAAAGCCTCGCTGCTCTACAGCAAAGGCCTGTGCAAGCTGGTGTCAAAGTTGTGAAGAGTGTTGAATTTTCTATTTTTTTCAGAAGCATTGTTGCTGTGATATCCTTATTTGCATGCCTCAGCCAGCTGATTGAACTCGAAGAGAGTCAGCATTTGGTGTCGGACAGATCAAACAGCTTGCCATTTACATCAGTTCAATAGGTCTTATGACAACAAAAGATGTCAATAGAATTATAAAGGACAGAATTGCTTTTTTTTTTTTAATTGATATTTACAATGTGAAAGAAAACGGGAAGTTGGAAACGGGCACTGTGAATGTTTGTCACAGCTGCAAAGGCTTTTGAATACCTATTGCCATTGTCTGAACAATGCCTTTACCTGGCAGGTGCCCAGAATAGCTCAATTGATAGCACCCATCTTGTGTGTGAATGCAAGCATAACCTCTTGCACACAGATAAAGTCCCATCACCAACTTAACGAAAGAGAAGGCCAGTGCGGCCATCGGTATGGACATGTCAGATGCAGCAAGCACTCTGCACAAAATGTTGAAAGAATAACAAAAATTGAGCGGCTAATATTAACTGAATGATATGAGAAACTGACAGAAGCACAAGTAGGCAGCTCTTCGGTTGGCTCTATCCAGGTAGACCGTCAGTCTATAAGGACAAGTGCTGTACAAGTGCTCTTAATAGCAATAGACTATGAGGGCAGCATCTGGGATCAATTAACGAGAACAAGTTGAGAGGTGGACTTTTGGCTGTCTGAAGGCGCTTATTCCTGCTTTTAAGAAACATTAATAAACATTTTAATAGAAGTTTTGCTTGGTTATCTTACCATTTCAGGTACAGCATGTTTGCTGTTCCATCTGAAATCTGCGTTCAGATTTTTATAAATGGTTTGAAGATAGACACTGTAATGTTACAGTTGACTACAATGGGTATACCCTTTGCGATGTTATGCAATCGAGTACAACAGGTTGACACTTGGTGGGTTTATACAGTTGACTACAACAGGTCTGTTCCAGTAGCTCTTCCTATCAAATGCATAGAAGTTTCAGATTTTGGAAGAACATATCTGTAGATATAGGTAAGAGAGAGTCAAGTTTAAGCAATGTTAGTTTCTAATCATTAACATCTACTTTAACTTCAAGACTAACAAGATAACTGTCCTTGAGGGCAAGATGTTGACAAAGGAAATCTTATCTAATATTGTGCAGCCATTACTTTATTTGCTGTGCTCCAAAAACAATGTCTGACTTACACAAAGAACCATCATACTTGTTGCAGTCAGCACCATTTCATTTCACACCACAATCCCATACAACAGTGCATTTCAAAGACTAATCCATTTCACTTTTATTGCTGTCCATCACAATGGACACGGGAACAATGCATGCATTGACAGACCAAATACAGTGATATATTAGTTACCATGTTTGTCCATGCTTTTCAATATACTCGTATATTACTTCTTGAACTGTACACATTAACAAGCCACAGAGATGAATAGTTCATAACACACATGCAATTCTTTGACAAACACTTAAACCTTCATAACAAAACAATTGGAAGCAAGCAACTCTTGCTGTAAAAATTAACAACTCCGTAACGGCTATACTAAGGGATAGGCAACAAAATGAAAATGCACATCAGCGGGTATAAAGATTTAACCTTAGAAGTGTAATTTTTTCTTCTTCTTCTTCTGCGTACGCAGGCTGATACTCCAGTGGACACTCCCTGTATAGACAGGCAAGGAATAATCCCATCTGCCCAACAAAGGGAGTGGAGTTTTGTGTGTATGACTTTTTTGTCCCGCCATTAAGGCAGCCATACTCCAACTTCGGGGAAGAAGTGCAATTTGATTTATGCTTGTAGCTAAGCTGACTGCATAGGGCCATCTCAGGCTGCCACTCCGTTGAAGTCAACTCTCAACACAGAAGTGTAAAGCAAGACATATCAAAAGGCGAAACATGAACAACAGAGATGAGGCTTCCATGACCATATCCAAGAAAGATCAAATATATTTTTACATATACCTATCCAACAGAAAATGCTTAGTTGTAAGAAATGCGTTCCCAACAATGACAAATGCCCTTATCAAAAACTTTAACACCCATGCCCTCCCTAAAAACAAAACAAAACAAAACCCAACAGCAGAAGTGCATCAAATCAATATTGGAATCAATACAACACATCTAGCAACAGTAAAACATAAGTTTCAAAGTGTTCAAATACGTTTTAGGGATATTTAGGTTCAAACATGTAATAACATACAGGTTGAAGGTAGTTAAGCGTGCACAGATTCAATGTAAAAATATTGCTAAGAGCTGAAGAACATAACTTTGTACATCCACATAACAGATTGTGAGGCAGATCAACTCAAACATATAATTCTTTTATGTTGTAACATCAGAGATTATCATTGCCAACATATGAGTATTCAAAATGATCAGTACATAGCATAAAAAAAAACAACCCTGTGATGAATATGTGACTAAGATGAGAAAAACTGCATTAACACATCATGTCTGCCTATCTTCCCCAGAAGTTGGAAGCGCCACAAGTCCAGTACTTAAATAAGGTGTCAAATAAAGACCAAGCAGCCAATGTTTGACATAAGATCTTCCACACCAGATCAGACAATTCCAATCATGGTTTTAATAATTAACACAGATGAGGAAAAAATTACATGGATAAATTGAAATAAAGCCAGTGCTCATTTGGGTAGCCATGTCCCTTGTCCCTCCCACAGAAGACGCCAGGCAACTCCAGATGCAAGTCTTCTGCCTCTTCTTTTCTCCACAGTCAGGCCTGGGGTGGTTGAAGGGATTAAAGATGGGGGTGGGGTTGTAGATGGGGGTGGGGCTGTTGGCGTTGCTGTAGACAGCCGAGTCGCTGGAGCTGCCAGAACTGTCCAGGACACTGCCGTCCAGGTCCCACTTGCAGTAGTAGAAGTCCTGCAGGAAGGGACAACCCACTCTGTCAGTGTCTACAGAGTCTGAAACAATCCACAGCCCACCCTTTACTGTCTGAAACAATCTACCCCATTCTGTCATTGTGTCTAAAACTGAAATCACCCCATTCCCCTAGGTCATGTCTAAAAAGGAAACTGCTCCCATTCAGCAATGTCTTGCATGGAAATCGCCCTAGTTTAGACGTGTAAAAAGGAAATTGCCTTAGTCATGTCTTAAAATGGAAATCGCCCCTGCAGAGTCATGTCTTAAAATGGAAATCGCCCCCACGTGGTCACGCCTAAAAAGGGGAAATCACTCCCACTTAGTCAAGTTTAAAAGCAAGTCACTCGCACCTAGTCCTGTTTACAAAGGAAAACACCCCACCTAGGTAGCAAGGTTTGGAATCAAGAACGGACTTCACAATCAAAACAGGAATCAAGAACGGACTTCACAATCAAAACAGGCTGCCTTTTAACAACACTATCATTGTTAGGAAATGGTTAAGTACCGATTCAATGTGGTTTTCAAGTTTTGAACAACAATCTGAATTTATTTCTATCCAGTATCTGGTGCATTTCCTGGGATTAAGTCCAATAATTCAACATCGTCATCATCATCTTTCTCATTATTACATCTGTGTTCACTGAAGTGTTTTTTCAGTCATTTTCTGTTTATTTCACACATGGCACGTTAGTAGCAAGACAAGTACACCATGCCAGAGTGAAAATGGGAAGAAACGTCGGTGGCATACGCTAAATATAACCATCTGTGCAATGCATCCTAATACACTGAAGATCAAACTGCTCACTCACATCACCGTGGCCATCTCCAGGCACCAGAGATGCCTCGTCGCTCTCCATCCTGAACTCTACCCCCGCATAACGGTGTCTCTCAGCCCTGTAATACAAACCAGGATGGATCGGTCATTTATCAACACAGTCTCTTTGTGCTATAAACAAGGATGGCAGGTCATGTATCAACATCTCAGTCCTGTAATAAAACGCAGGACGGATGGCCAATTATCTTTACTGTGAGTCCTGAAATACACAACCAGGATGGGTCGGTCATTTATTCACTGTGCAGGTTGTCACCATTTTGATCAGTCAATGCCTTGACTACCTCGACCATACATCTAACATCTTCCAGCGCCCTGGTAGATACATCTTGTTGACTGTCAATATTATTCTTATCATGGTAATTCCAATACTCAATGATCAGCAACAACTGTCATCTAAAAAAGCCATTCCAAGCAAATAACCTAATAAACCTACACACACAATCGCACACAGATGCACACACACAAACAACCTCCCCCCCCCCCCCCCCCCCCAACTCCTCCCTAAAGATGTTGCCAGACAATGATGGGTAGACCCCAAAGGTCTGACCAGCACACTGGGCTAATGTGTAAGTCAGGCATCTGCTAAGCCATGTGCACTAGACCCTATTCTTAAATCCTTTCGTCATGTCTGATGATGAAATGTGAATACAATCATCACTTAAAAGTCCCAAGACACACTGCAATGCAGAGCTGACCGAGATCCTTTACTCTGCTCTATTTTGATCAAGCTCAAGTTCATTTTCACACAATATCAGTCAAAAAAGAACAGATAAAAACGCAGAGCAAATGTAAAAACATACATCTGCAATGATTTTCCATGAAAGAGCAAAAACAATTCCTTGTAAAATTTGTTATAAAACAATCAACAAATACTCGAACACAACTCTGGCACCGTCTTAAACTGCAATGTTTCTTTCCCCCAACAAGGAACAAGCAACGTTTTCAGCCACAGCTTTTTTTCCTGTGGAAATGCCCACAAGGTGTAGGTCAGCATGGCATCTCACATTTAAGTTTTGACCAAGAACAAAATGCAGTTTTGAAATACATTCTCTATCCCACATACACATCCCCCTTTTCATCTGCAATTCGCTGTCCCCCCCCCTCCTCCTGCATTTCCAGCCCAGCTACCATCACCACACATCACCCATTTTAATTACATGCATTTCTTTTTCCTGGCCAAAAGGTGGCTGCCCCTGCCTCCTCCCCTCCCCCTTCCAAAAAAAATTCTCTCCCCCCCTCCCCATCCCAATACACAAGCCCCTTCAAAGCCAGGCTTTTGTCTACCTTTTCTTTTGGTAAAAGATGAAAGCAGCGACAGCCACTCCCACTGCCACCAGGACCACCAGGACGATGGCCACAATCCCACCCGTGCCCATACTGCTCGACATGGGCGCTGACTGGGTGGAGGGGGTGGTGTGGTTGGTAGCGTTGCCCACAACATTGTCCTGGGAAACGGCACCACCTGCAGTGGGAATCGGTACCTCACATCGCCGACCACTGTACCCCAGACTGCACCTGTGCAACGTTACAGGTGACCAGTTTGTATCCCATCAGGCATAGCATCAGGCCCATCGCTACACAAACAATGACTGGAAACAAGTTTTTTTTCACCGAGAGAAAACTGAGCCCACGTCATGCATATATAAGATAATTTTAACAAAATACACACCCAAGTTTTCCAAACAATTAGACAGATTTGAGGGAAACCCAACCCAACAAAATAAAGCAGCAACCAGTATTTCTGATTTGTCTATACATCTCTTCCCGATTTAAACTTCCAGCGTTTTGATTATCACCCTATTTCTTAAAATTGTCTGCACACCTCCTCCATACTGAACTTTCCGATGTTCTGATTGGCGATCTATTTCTGAACTTGTCTGCACACCTCTTCACCATTTAAACTTCCAATGCTTTGATTACCGATCTATTCTTGAAATTGTGCAGCTCTATACCATTTTACTGTCCAATGAAAACATCAGTGATTTTTTTTGTGTGTGAAATAGTCTGCACAGCTCTTCACCATTTACATTGCCCATCTTTCATGAGTGATCTGCTTCTGAAGTTGCCTGCACATTTCTGCACCATCTCAGTTTTTCAGCTATGAGAATTTCTATCATTCTGAACCTTCCATTGTCCGTTAGAGAGAAGCCTGCAAACCCATGTTATCCAATGAAACAAGGTCTTACGTGCACACAGGCTTTCCGTTTGCCACCTGACAGAACGCTCTGTTCTGGCAGAATCCACTGCAGGCCTTGTACGAAGGGGAAGGCTGGTGGTGCTCCTCTTCCGACGACGGCGATTTGGTGGTGCCTGGTGGAACAACAGGACGATTGTCGCTCCATTGTGTGGATGGTGTGGAGGGGGATGGTCGTTGACCTGGGGCAGGTGTACTTTGTGGTCTGGTGGGAGAAGGGGCAGGGGTGTGTGGTGGCTTTGGGGTCTGAGTGGTAGGAGAGGTGGTCATGTCTGGAATGATACAGGCGCTCAAAGTTTTAACGAAAGGGGTGAAAACCAAAATCATTCAGAATGTACTGTCTTTTTCAAGCCAAGTGGAAAGAAAATCGATGAAGCAGAACAGTTGCCATCTGAGAAACTTTGAAGAATTAATCATTACGAAAAAATAGGCAAACACAAAAACACACCTTTTTTACCCGATAGATACTTTACCTTTACACCATCCATTGCACTGTATCATTTGTGTTTTCCTATGCTCACATGCATTCATGAATCAACTACTTGAAGCTATCCCACACTCAGCCCCCTAGAGACAGACACACACTCGCACACACACGCGCACGCACACACACACTCCACACACACACTCGGACACACACAATGTGCACGCATAAAAAACTGCAAGCGCATAACTCATAAACCACATCTATAGCACACTACACACACACACACACTTGCACACACACACACAAAGACAACACCTGCACTGACCCCGAACACAGCCAGCGACTATGCGGCTGAAGAGAATGGGTTGAGGGCAGACGCACGCTGCTCCCGTGCGACTCAAGATACACAGGTCACTGCAGTCCAGGGTGCTGCACGGGTTGGTCACTTTAACACACAGCCAGACACCACATTTGCATATCAGGGAAACAAGCCTTTCTCCAATGGAAGAGCAGATTTTTCCAATGGCCATTGATTTAATGGCAATGTACTACTCATGGACTCAGCAGAATTCAGCAGACTCGCACAAAAGAACCAAAGTAGACAAGACATGTATTTTTTCAAGTTTATGATGTCTAACAATCTTTACTCAGGCTTTCTAGAGTTACCTGCCAATTTCTGCAATTTCCAAAATGTCACTAAATTCTAAAATGAAAAAAAAAAAGCGCCAGTTACCCAAGTTTACATAATGTCTGTACCATCCATCAGCTAATACATCAATGGAAAAAATAACCGTTCTACTGTACTGATGTTCTATTGTCATAAAAACAATGGTCAATGTCAGATCTGTCACCAATCACAAGTTCAACTGTCTCTGGAAATGAAAACTTGTTACACAAATCTCTGGGGGGTGGGGGGTGGAAGCAACATCTGACCCATTTCCAAAAACATTATCAGAAAGAAAACTTGACAAAAACTGTGCACAACTAAATGTGAAAGCTAATGCAATGAGAAGTTTCTTTCATACTGAAGCTCGCCAGTGAACAAACAAAAAAACAAAACAAATAAGCATCCTGCTCAAGTCGTAACTTCAACACATGATTTGGAGGCAGGGGAGAGAAGTGTGAATTAACACTACTGAGTGAACAATCTTCCACCACAGGCTCCTGCCCAGCTGCTTTTTCTGCATCACTTTCGCCTCTATGTGGTTGACCTCCTGACCAAGGCTCCCTAGACTTTTCTGGAACTTCTGTCCATGCCGCTTCTTATTTTACAGACTTACCTCCTGTGAAAAACTTTTCTAGAATATTGCTGTTTACACATGCCATAGTACTTTCTGCTAAAAGCTCCTTTTTACAGGTTCGTTTCAAGTTTTTCTTCAAGACTGAACATTGCTCTTTGTTTTATCCCAATGAACTCCCAACAACACTGTTCCGTTTAACTTTTTTTCCTTTTTCCTGAACAGCGAGGTCCTTATCTATGATAGTTATCTGTCTTGCACGACCATCTTTAATTCTCGATTCTTCACTAATTGTGGACTTCTGAGAGATGTTCCACTGCCTGCTTTTGGTGTAGTTCAAACTAACCAGTCTCAGCTCCGTTTACAAGTTTTCGTTTCTTCTCTGCACCCCATTCACACCAACAATTTCAGGCTTGATGTGTCAATTCACACGATACAGAATGGTGCAGGCATGCATACATGGTTTGCTCACAGCTACCATTTTAAGAACATTGAATGAACACCTCTCAACTCGAAGGATGGCCGACCACCATCAACCCACACTCACCATCTGGGGGGCTGTGTACCACCCGTAGGTCCTTTACTTCCCGCGCCATCCGACGCATTTCAGCCAGAACAGGGTGCGAGGAGAAGGTCGACATCTTGTACAGGGAATGCGCGTTTTTTTCCGTCAGGAAGAGGAAGCCCTCAAACATGTCGATGGAAACCAGAATCTTCTGAGGAATGCTCTCCAGAGTGTATCTGAAATCGGTATGGACGGCTATGGTCACTCTCACAACTCAAATCAGCGTTGACAGAGGGGAAGGGGGCGGGAGAGAGCAAAGCGTGAGCGTGAGGAAGAATGGAGGTAAAGCAGGAGGGGGTTGAGGGGAGTTGAGATGAGGGTGGGGGACGGTTGGATGCCCTACATCCTCCTCTCCTACGCCAATCCAATTCTTGAATGAACTCTAATTCAGCAGTCTTTTGATCGAGTCATTTCAAAACTAGTTTAGTAATGCTTTCTACTTTTCACCCAATAACAAAAGCTATGTAAACGCTGGTACTTGACTTTCACTGGTTTACACAAAATGTGGACATTAAATGTGGTTTACGAAAACTTAATGGTAGTTAGAACACTCTACTTATTTGTTTCTTGCTTTTTGTCTTCAGTAAGTTCAAAAGTACAACTTTTGGATTTTTCAGAGAAGAAACAAAGATATTTGAATGACAATTTTCAAGGAAACACAGCCTTCAAATGTTCAGCCACATTAGCCTTCTTTGGGGTTATTTAACAGATGGAAATGCTAATACCTTAAAATACACAGGACTCATGTTCAAACAGTAAACATTACCTTATTTTTTTCCTCTCAGAAATCATGCAAATTCTTTTATAAAGACAATATGGATAATGGGCAACTTCCATACATCTGACCACAAATCACGTGAGTAATTCATTACGCATGTGATTTTGCACTATTGAAACATTCACATGACTAACCTGTCACTTCCATCAAGTCTAACAGTGTGAATAGTGGAGGACAGCGCCACCTGGCGAAGGTCAATCCAGTACAGGCGATCCTGGACAGTGCAGATCGTCAGCCCATTGGGCACAGAATCCACATTCTCTGTCACCGTGGTCTTCCCTTCACCGTCCATGTAGGCAGCACCTAGCGTGCGCGAGGTCAGGTCGTTCCAGTACATCATTCTGTGCAACACAAAACAAGGATAAAACAAGTTAACTTTCATTTTTGACAACCCCAAAATCTTGTTTTCTCTACTTCAGATCAAAATTTGTTATATTAAACCTCAAGCTACCAAATTTTGTTTAATGTAACATTTCTGCAACTACTATGTTTATGTCTGAAACCATCAAATAAAATACTGAATCTTGCCTTTTTTTTTTTTTTTAAATCGTACCTCCTTCATATTCACATGTAAACCATATTAAATTAGGTGGAAAAAAAACTAATAGTAGTTGTAATCTGTCGTGAATGTGTCAGTTTTTGTTTTTATAACCAACCATTGGGGTCAATTGCCCCTTTCCTGTAAATGTGGGATCCACCCATAATGGCAAACTGACAGGTGCCCCCACATTCTTGCCAGAGACAACTGAAGCGCTTGTGAAAGTGTCCATATAGCCTGTGCTGACTGCTGAGCTGTCATTATCAATTTGGGAGTGCTTGAGCAAATTGTCCACAATTGTCTTTAACCATTTTCACTCTTGACACAAGCAGAAAAACATATTGATTTGTTTAAGGCAAATCAAGTTAGAGAGAGATAATGCTGCTTATAGCCCAGCTGACTGTAAAGGGCCACAGAAGCAAAATCAAAGCCTTTTGCCTGTTCACAATGGCATTTAGCTAGGCAAATACTGCTGTTCTCAAACAGCATGTCTTAAGACTTGAATCTTCCCAAACACTGCATATGGAAATGACATGTAGGGTCATCCTTGAGGGGTGGAGCAGAGCGGATCATTAACCGAATATGGTCAACAGGTGGAATGGGGCAGAAGGAAAGTACAAGACCCAGCAAAGAGCCCAGTTAGAACAGGTTCTAAATAGAATACAGCATTGAGTGTCCAGTGAAGTCATGTTTATAGCCATGCCAACCACAAAGGCCTCATCAGGTCTGAAACTTCACATCAGATGACCAAATAACAATGTCCAGACTGAACTCCCAAGATCAGATCAACATGACGCAATGGTTTATGTTGCAGATCTCTGTCTGGGAGATTTTTAATTCTGTTCCCATCTGAGCTATTTGCATTTTGTCTATGACCAGCTCCTATTCTGAGTCAAGTTTGCTATGGGCTCAATTTGGAAGATGGGAACCACACACAGTTTCATCCACTCAATGGATGCATCTCAAAGTGTTGCTCAAATTGCCTGACCGACACTGCAGGTGTTCGCATCACCAGAGTGGACTCCATGGTATATTCCTCATCATAATCCATCAGCATTGAAAAAAGTCTCAAATTCTGTGGCCTTTCATTCCCTGCTCTCTTTGTGACTTTGGTTTTGAATTCGTCTTGATGTCTATGCCTTTGGCGAGTTGATATTGAGGTCACCAGTAATGGCGAGTTCATGGGGACTACGGCTGAATGGATGCAATGGCGCTCTATGGAGGTCTGCTCTCACATGCTTGCTCTGTGAATAACTTACTGTCATCACTAGGGAGCTTAGCTGGTGGTGTCTTTTGTGTATTGCTTCAGATCAGACACCATTGAACACCAAAGTTACCCAGCAGCAGTGCAACACCTTCTCTGATTGGTTGCCTCCTGATGACTAATACCAATTCCCGCTGTAGACCACCACTGCCAGGTCTGTAATGGGATAGGCAACGCTGTGACTGTAGATGGGGGTTCACGGCTGTTCAGAGCAAGTTACTTAGTTTTGAGAGGCAGGGGAGTTTGCAGCTCGCCCGCAGCTGCAGAGGCCATGCCGAGAATGCAGGTCAGGGAAAGGGGGTTTTCTGCAGGCAGCTCCCCACCAGCCAACTAACCACACTGTACTCAGCGAACTGAATGTCATCTGTGCATAGCCGGCCTGGCAGCAATGTGGTCAGCATTGTTGAGCGGCCATTACAAATGGGGCTGTTGGTTTGATAATTTGTGGTTGTCATGAAAAATGTAATATATCTGCACTCTTGAGATGAATGAATTGGCAAATTCCCGACAATTCTTTTAACCTGGTGAGTGCCAGCGACCGATATTTCGGTCGATAAAGTACTTCCGCTTCAGTGCCAGCGACCAAAATTTCGGTCAGTGATCTTTTGCTATTTTTAGCTGGAAAACCCTACCGATTTCACTGACTTATTTGGTGTTTGACAAAGGTTAGGATCCCGTCCAATGACCAATTAAATCATATTTCATGACGTGTACACATACTGTGTGCCCAGTCCATTAAAAGTGAAGACCCCACAGGCTCTGAGTAGTTTTCACTCACCAACAGTAGCAGACAACGCAACACCCGGACTTAGTGGCCTACAATCGACTCGAAAAACCTTTTCTGCTCTTGAAACAGCGAATATTATTCTAGAAGAGGGCGATTCAAATCTTGAGTCAGTCGATTCATTCGACACATGGGAAAGTGACAATGATTTGGTGCATACATCGTTGATGGGTCAAGTTGTGACCCAGCTGACACAAGCGTCGGTACGCCAAGTGAGCCAGCCAGCGTGTGTGTTTCTCAGCAGCTTGAAACCGATGCACATGAAGATTTGCTTTCAGTCTGTGCGGGGCGAAAGAGAAGACAGACTGAAGTGAGGAGGGGGGTTCACGGCAGAGGGAGAGGGAGAGGCGGTGTGTCAAGGGGGCGTGGCAGACAATCAGTAGCTAGGACTCAAGCTAGGACAGCTAGATTTCAAGCAAATTTTTCACTACCAAATTTTTATAGCCCAGCAACACTGCCATTTAGTGGACACCTGGGGATAAAAGTTCCAACTGGCGAAAACTTCCAGCTGCATGTTTATATTTTACGAATATTTTTCTAACAAATTTTTATCCTTTTTTCCACATTTGTTTATATAACAGCATGGTGCTCATACCTAGATAAAGATCTGTTTGATTTTGATGTCAACACATAGACGAATAACGCAGATTTCTAAAATGTACAGTTTTATGGGGTTTTCTTAGCTGGATGAGGAGCTATGAATTTTTGTTTATTTTATGCAAAAACGCCCAAAAACCTTTGGCAAGGGGAAGGAACTCATTTACACAGACGCTGGCACTCATGGGGTTAATACCAAACTCGACTAGGTTTTATTTTCCTGTATATAACACGTAGATACGGCATGAAAGCTTGTATGCAAGTGGTCAGGCAATACTATAATGACAACAGCTTGTACACAAGTGGTCAGGCAATATTAGAATGACAACACAAACAAAATTGTGCAAAAATAACGTCATCACTTTCTGGATATGTAAGTTTCCCTAGTTAACTTGTACACAAGTTTGATACATGCCTCTGCTCGGACCACAGCAACAAAAATGTTGGATTTGAAATATGTAAGGCTTGTTTGTTCGCCCTTTCATTAAGTGTCTCGCGCGGGACGGAAAAATAAAGCTGTGGGTTGTGAACGAGTAGCGTGCAGGTAATGCCACTAGAGTGGTATTGAAGAAGAGACAGCGCTTTCCCTCCCCTTGAAATAAAAAACACAATCCCAGACCAAGTGACAAAACTTCACAGATCTAAATGAAAGTTTGTCACCAGCAGTGTTTCAAAGTCAAACCAGGAGGGAACATCTCAAAACAGTCTTCATGGAACCTGCAGTGACATGCTTGTGCCAAATGTCATGAACATCCCAACACTTCATGTCTAGAAACACACACTTAACTCTTGGTATTCCAGACAATAACTCATGGAGCATTGCCTGAAACTCAACAACCTTGTGCTGGGATCAAAAGCACAGAATATGTAGCTGAATTTGGCTGGCACCAACTGTCCCATAAACCCACTTGAATAAAGACCCACAATCCCCTTAGTGCTGATGTCAACACAGCTAAAAGAAAATCAGCCACTGGGCACATCAGTCCACAAATGGGGATCATGTATTTCAGCTTGCTGTTCTGAAGTGACTGTACCTGCAGGGGCAATGTATCAACATTGATGTTCCAAACTTCATCCTTCTTTATGATTCTATTACATTTACTTTCAAAATGTTCCAAACTTTTCTATAAACGCTGATTGTAAATATTTGCAGCTTTTTAAACCATCTCACTAGATTATGAAATTGAAAGTGCGAAAAGTTGCCAAGGTTACCTTAGAATGTCTGTACTGTCCATTAGCAAATGCAACAGGAAGAATTAGACGATTTTTCCATAGTAAAGATACGATTACTGTTAGATCCTTTGCCTACCATGTTTCACTGCCTCTAAACATGAGAACTGCTCTCAGATAGTAGGCTTATGAAGGGGAGACTTGACACATGATACACAATAACCCAAAGGGCAATCAAGCCTTCAATCCTTGTCAACATGGTATGCACTACTACCACAGAGCATGTGTTCACTTGCGTTATGTGCATGTGCATGTGCGTGTGTGTGTGTGTGTGTGTGCATGTACAAGCATGCATATGTGTGTGTGTGTGTATGTGTGTGTGTGTGTGTGTGTGTGTGTGTGTGTGTGGTGTGTGTGTGTAAGTGAGTGTGTGTGTGTGTGTGTGCGTGTGTGTGTAAGTAAGTGTGTGTGTGTGTGTGTGTGTGTGTGTGTGTGTGTGTGTGTGTGTGTGTGTGTGTGTGTGTGAGAGAGAGAGAGAGAGTGTGTCTGTGTGTGTACATGTGTGTCCAAGTGCATATGCTGTGTGTGTGTGTCTGTGTGTGTACATGTGTGTCCAATTGCATTTGTGGCGTGTGTTTGCCTGTTACCTCCTGGGTGGGTGGAAAACCAGGCTGGCAGGCTGCCAATCACGGCCCGACATGATCTGGCGGCACCGTTGCAGGTGGTTGTTGCAGACCACAATGGTGTGGGCACCATGGTCTAAACCACTGAAATAAACATTCTTGGTCACCTGGTCCACTCGTACCACGTTAACTTGCATGTCTGCGATGTGGATCCTCTCAGAGGTTCCATTCCATCTTTTTACAAAAGGCACCTGGAGAATAAAAAAATGCCACCAATTCATCACACTGGAATATAGATAGAAAAAAAAATTTCACCTTTTCATGAAAGGTCCCTGGGGAAAGAAATAATGGTACCAATTTTTATCATGCCTGGATAAAACTAGAAAAGAAAATGGTGCGAACAGTCCTGCCAATTTCAATCCAACTCTACCTGAATTCATGGTATGTCTAGACACACCAAGTGCTACGCTTTCAGTGTAGCAAGTTATGATTTTGTTAACACTACGCTGCAACACTTTATGATGAAATGCAGTGCAACAAAAATCTGAATTTTTTTTTTTTCAAAGATGCTTTCGGACCTAACAGTGGCTTAAACAAAACCATGATAATGTAGATCTGAAGGTCAGGTCAAAACCACACAATAACTGGTGAAATTTCCATCATCTTAGTCCATCATGTCGTGTGCAAAGCGAAGTGAGACTGAAAGTGCTAGCATTGTCTGACTTGTCAAGGAGGTAGGTGCTACCGAGCATGACTTGTCACATTGTGTACGAGTGCTTCCCTTAAATTTGGAATGCTACACTGTCCTTTAGTGACCTAGGCTGATACTCCTGCCAGCACTCCCTGTATAGACAGGCAAGGATTAATCCCATCTACCCAACAAAGGGAGTGGAGTTTTGTGTGTATGACCGTTTTTTATCCCGCCATTAAGGCAGCCATACTCCAACTTCGGGGAAGGTGCATGCTATGTGTAACATGTCATCCATACCAACGGCCAAACTGCCTTCTCTTCTGAAAGTTGGTGATGGGATTTTACGTGTGTGCAAGATGTTATGCGTGCGTTCACACACGGAACCTCGGTTTATAGTCTCATTCGAAGGACTGTATGGGAAATGGAGTCAGAACCAATGTTAACTCCGAGGGAAAAATCCCTGTGTACCGAAACGGCCCGACGGAGATTCGAACCCGCAACCCCAAGATTACGAGTCCGGCACTCTACCAGTAGGCTATTCCAGCCCCCACTGTCCAACTGAATCCTCACCGTCTCAACTGAACTGTGGTGTCATTACAGTTTTCTGCCTCAGTCTGTACTATGAGGTGAATGAATGAACAACCTCCCCCTCACTCCTCCCCCCCTTCCGCAGTTCTGAGCTCCACCTTCAATGAACATTATTTTGCCCAGTGGATTTCATTCGTAAATCCCAGTCTGCATTGTCTAAAACACCCTTTTCTTTCTCCTTTATTGAGCAATTTGAAGGTGACAATTTCGTGACCCTGCCCTGTGATCCTAAAGCACAAGTTCATTCTTGGTCCACATAAATATTATCACACATGTTCCTTTCACACTGATTCTAGTTTTCTGTGACATCTTAATGAAGGACAAACCAACAGAGAGGGGTGAAAACATGGCGGAAAACCGCCTTGTTGAAGCTGAAGATTAAATAAGCATACAGACAAACTGGACTGATCCGTCTCTAGTCAAGAAGTTAGAGTCTACACAAAGCATTTTTTTATTCTGCCCCAGATGCCTAAATGTCAACAGCAGAGCAATCCACCTGTCTGGATGCCATGAGGTCACTCACAGGAGAGAGTGCTGCCCAGTCATTCCACTGGTATTCAGCAGTACAGGTTCCTGTTCGACCCACCCAGGGTGCCCCACACCAAGCCCCATCACCGACTGAATAACTTGGACATGGAGCTGGTATTCATACCAAGGGTTCGGGGGGCCGGAATAGCTCAGTTGGTAAAGCACCAGACTCGTGATCCTGGGGTTGCGGGTTTGAATTTCGGTACAGGGGGATTGTTCCCTCGGAGTTAACATTAGTTCTGACTCCATTCTCCATACAGTCCTTCGAATGAGACTATAAACCGAGGTTCCGTGTGTGAACGCACGCAAAACATCTTGCACACACGTAAAATCCCATCACCAACTTTCGGAAGAGAAGGCCGTGTTACACATAGCATGCACCTTCCCCGAAGATGGAGTATGGCTGCCTTAATGGTGGGATAAAAAAAGGTCTCACACACAAAACTCCACTGCCTGCCTGAACAGGCAGTGTCCGCAGGAGTATCAGCCTGCGTACGCAGAAAGAAAGAAATACCAAGGGTTCATAATGATTGGAAAAACAGCCTATACATCTACACATATCCCTCACTGCCCCCCTTCCCCCCAGGGCAGCCAGACCTGATCGACAAAGCCCTTCCCATCACTCCCTTCAACCAAACGGCCTCGTCTCCCTCACCGAACCGTCGACCACAATGAGGTTGGTTTGGATCAGCGGCACGTCCACGTCAGCTGGATTCTGCAGCCGAGTATGGTAAGACGGCCAGTCCTGGTAGAGGGTCATGTCGAAGGTGAGGGGGGTCAAGCTCAACAAGGAGAGAGGGTACTCCCTCTCCCCATCCATCTCCACCACCGTGAAGCCCATCTGGGTGAGCACCATGAGGTAGGCGCTGTCGTGGTCTGTACATAGCCAGAACATGCTTTGCTAACACACAGCTAAAACATACACTGTCCACCGACACAGCTAAAACACATACTGTCCACTGACACAGCTAAAAAATATACAGTCCACCGACATATACTGTCCACCAACACAGCTAAAACACATACTGTCCACCGACACAGCTATAACATATACTGTCCATCGACACAGCTAAACACATACTGTCCATCGACAGAGCTAAAACACATACTGTCCATTGACAGAGCTAAAACACATACTGTCCATCGACACAGCTAAAACACATACTGCCCACCAACACAGCTAAAACACATACTGTCCACCAATATAGCTAAAACACATACTGTCCACCAACACAGCTAAAACATGTACAGTCCACTGACATATACTGTCCACCAACACAGCTTAAACACATACTGTCCACAGACACAGCTAAAACACATACTGTCCACTGACACAGCTAAAACACATACTGTCCATCGAGACAGCTAAAACACATATTGTCTACCGACACAGCTGAAAAACATACTGTCTACCAACACAGCTGAAAAACATACTGTCTACCAACACAGCTGAAAAACACTGTCGACCAACACAGCTAAACCATATACTGTCCATCGACACAGCTAAAACACAACTGTCCATTGACACAGATAAAACACATACTGTCCACCAATATAGCTAAAACACATACTGTCCATCGACACAGCTAAAACACATACTGTCCACCAATATAGCTAAAACACATACTGTCACCAATACAGCTAAAACACATACAGTCCACCTGACATATACTGTCCACCAACACAGCTTAAAACACATACTGTCCACAGACACAGCTAAAACACATACTGTCTACCGACACAGCTGAAATACATACTGCCCACCGACACAGCTAAAACACATACTACCAACACAGCTGAAAAACATATGTCTACCAACACAGCTTAAACACATGCTGTCTACCGACACAGCTGAAAAACATTGTCTACCAACACAGCTGAAAAACATACTGTCTACCCACACAGCTTAAACACATACTGTCTACCAACGCAGCTTAAACACATACTGTCTACCAACACAGCTAAAACACATTCCGTCCACAGACATAGCAGAACTCCTATTGTCCACTGATACACAGCCAGAACACAATGTCGACTGAAAAACAGCAGGGAGGACCACAACCCCCACACACAATCCCAAGTCACAGATGCATCACACAGGCCTTAACATGCCTGCACATGCACACAGATATAAGCAAGCATGTCTAAATGCTGATAGGGTTCTTACACAAGAAAAGGGCACTAAACTTACAAACTTTCTTCAAACCCAACAGGCGTTAAACTGCCCGAGTCAATGCATAGTGAAGGTTGCCTATAAGTTACAACTCAACCTTACCTTTGTTTCAGAGTATAGACGACCCAATTTTGTCATTCACTCAACATGATGCTACTTTGGTAAAGTCCCATTCTCTAAGTATCTCCAAATGTTTTGAAATAAAAATTCCTGTACTTCCATCTCCAAGTCCATGCTGGAACCTGAATTCATGTTCAACAGCCACAGAATCTTTCGTTTTTTCTTTGGAGGAGGGATGGGTGGATGGAGGCAACGTGAATTTATGAAATTTTTCCTCCTCCAAACATGTCCAAATCATTGATGCGTGTATAAATCCTACATGCATGAACAGTCTAGATATACATGGTGACCCATCAACTGTTCCAAGTTTACTACACCATACATATACCTGCTGTGATACCATACTGTAATGATTGCACCAAGTTCACAGCACCCTCTCCCACACGCTTCACTCAGCCCCATGTCACCCGTTACGTGTGCACAGTCACCCAAGCTACACCTGTCAGTCACAGACGATTGGCTACAACCACGGTTCCCACCTGCAGAATGGCACGTCGCCTTGTCACCAATCAGCCTGAAGCCTGCAACGCAACTGCAAGAGTAGCTCCCCCTGCTATTGTGACAAAGCTGGCTGCAGTTGCCGTTCCTAATGGAGCACTCATCAATGTCTGAAACAAACAGTTATGTGGGCTGAGACCACACTATCTTCGCTGGTCACATCAAAGGTAAGCGCATCTTGCTTTGTCGCTGAAACTGGACACATAAGCCCTGCCTCTAAAAGTCCAGGTCAGACAGAACATCTCTTTACTAACTTGAACTCAATCAAACTAAACACAAAACTTGCGATAGTATCCACACACAAGCCGGCCATTCTGAAAATGGTATAAAATGAACATTGAAAACCCAAAATCCAGAATATCCTGCAAGGGTCCTATTGGCTACTACTTTTTAAGCGGTCACCTGACCCTAAGAACAGAACTCTAAAAAGTCATCATCAATCTTCTAAATCATTTCATTTACGTCTTCCAACACTGCCATAATGCCTTTGTTAGTCTGGCTCATCACTAGGCTCACTCGTTTTAGTTTTAGCACACCTTGCTTGAACCTGGCTCAATTCTCACCTGCACAAACTAAGCTAATAGTGTGATACATGGTCCATCCTCACCTTCACAGACAGCGAGCACATAACACTGCAGGATAATCAATCCATTCCCACTTTTACAAGCAGCAAGCACAGTAACACTGCAGGATAATCAATCCATTCTCACCTTCACAGACAGCAAGCACAGTAACACTGCAGGATAGTCAATCCATTCTCACTTTTACAAGCAGCAAGCACAGTAACACTGCAGGATAATCCTTTCTCACTTTTACAAGCAGCGAGCACAGTAACACTGCAGGATAATTAATCCATTCTCACCTTCACAGACAGCAAGCACAGTAACACAGCAGGATAATCCATTCTCGCTTTTACAAGCAGCAAGCACAGTAACACTGCAGGATAATCCATTCTCACTTTTACAAGCAGTGAGCACAGTAACACAGCAGGATAATTAATCCATTCTCACCTTCACAGACAGCAAGCACAGTAACACAGCAGGATAATCCATTCTCGCTTTTACAAGCAGCAAGCACAGTAACACTGCAGGATAATCCATTCTCACTTTTACAAGCAGCGAGCACAGTAACACTGCAGAATAATTAATCCATTCTCACCTTCACAGACAGAAAGCACAGTAACCAGCAGGATAATCCATTCTCGCTTTTACAAGCAGCAAGCACAGTAACACTGCAGGATAATCCTTTCTCACTTTTACAAGCAGCGAGCACAGTAACCCTGCAAGATAACTTGGTCCATGCTCACCTTCACACACAGCAATCATGGTAACATTGCAGGACACCTTGGTCCATTCTCACCTTCACAGGTGTGCAGGTCGGAGGTGAGGTAGTAGCCGTGGTCACAGGAGCAAACGGGTCTGTCGCCGTCCATGGTGCACAGCTGCTGACAGCGGTTGGGTCGCCGGCACTCCGCTTTGCCCTCTGTAATGTAAAGGCCTGATTCCGACAAATCACTTTCAGTCTTTGTTCCGTGACTAAACACCGCATTCCACAAGCTTACTATCAATGCCTTAACACCACATTCCTATAGCTATAAATGAGTTAAATGAATAAACGTCACACTACTGTATCTCTTTATCAGTGTGTTTCATAACTAAACACCAGTAATAATAAAAAAAAAATAAAATGATAGCTCATTATTAATGTGTGTTCACCGACTAAAACCAGATTCCAATTTCCCACAGACGATGTGTTCTGTGAATAAAAACTACATTCCAATAGCAAACCGTAACTCTCTAAAACAGTCTAACTGCATGAAAGGAAAAAAAAAAAGAAAATCTGATTGCACACTTATGCACACAGTATACATTTTTTTCCTCAACAATCTCAACGTTCCAGGCTTGATATTACCTAAACTTGCTCAAATGGTTCACTTCAATCTTATTACTTCTTCCTTTCACTGTCTTGGCTGTAAGTCTACTTCCGTCTTCACTGTGGGTCTACTTTCACTATTTTCACTGTTGGTCTCTTCCAATGTCCTCGCTGTACGCCGTCTTCACTGTGGGTCTACTTCTGTCTTCACCGCAGGTCTACTTCCACCATCATCACTGTGGGTCTATTTACACTGTCCTCACTGAAGGTCTACTTTCACTATTTCACTGTTGGTCTCTTCCAATGTCCTCGCTGTATGCCGTCTTCACTGTGGTCTACTTCTGTCTTCACCGCAGGTCTACTTCACCATCATCACTGTGGGTCTATTTACACTGTCCTCACTGAAGGTCTACTTTCACTATTTTCACTGTTGGTCTCTTCCAATGTCCTCGCTGTACGCCGTCTTCACTGTGGGTCTACTTCTGTCTTCACCGCAGGTCTACTTCCACCATCATCACTGTGGGTCTATTTACACTGTCCTCACTGAAGGTCTACTTTCCACTGTCTTTGCGGTGGATCTACTTCCACCGTTCTCATTGGGTCTACATCTGCCTCCACTTTGGGTCTACTTCCACCGTCCACACCCAGGGTCTACTTTCACAGTCTTCAATGTGGGTCAGCTTCCCCCGTCTTTACCATGTATCCATTTCCACCGTCTTCACTGTGGGTCTATTCCACTATCATTACTGTGGATTTACATCCAGTGTTCTCACTATGGGTCTACATCTGTCTTCACCATGGGTTACTTTGACCGTCCTCATGGTGGGTCTTCTCTGTGGGTCTGCTTCCACCGTCTTTATGTGGGTCTACTTCCTTTGTCCTTGCTGTGGGTCTACTTCCACTGTCCTCACTGTGGGTCTACTTCAAATGTTCTCACTGTGGGTCTACTTCCTTTGTCCTCACTGTGGGTCTACTTCCACCGTCCTCCCTGTGGGTCTACTTCCACTGTCCTCACTGTGGGTCTGCTTCACATGTTCTCACTGTGGGTCTACTTACGTTGTCTTCTCTATGGGTCTACTTCCACTGTTCCCACTGTGTGTCTACTTCACATGTTCTCACTGTGGGTCTACTTCCACTGTCCTCGCTGTGGGTCTACTTCAAATGTTCTCACTGTGGGTCTACTTACGTTGGCTTCACTACGGGTCTACTTCCTCTGTCCTCAGCGTGGGTCTACTTCAGATGTTCTCACTGTGGGTCTACTTACGTTGCCTTCACTATGGGCCTACTTCAGATGTTCTCACTGTGGGTCTACTTCCACTGTCCTCACTGTGGGTCTACTTCAAATGTTCTCACTGTGGGTCTACTTACGTTGTCTTCACGATGGGTCTACTTCCACAGTCTTCACTGTGGGTCTACTTCCACTGTCCTCGCTGTGGGTCTACCTCAAATGTTCTCACTGTGGGTCTACTTACATTGTCCTCACTGTGGGTCTACTGTGGGTCTACTTCCACTGTCCTCACTGTGGGTCTACTTCAAATGTTCTTACTGTGGGTCTACTTCAATTGTTCTCACTGTGGGTCTACTTACATTGTCTTTGCTATGGGTCTACTTCCACTGTCCTCGCTGTGGATCTACTTCAAATGTTCTCACTGTGGGTCTACTTCCTCTATCCTCAATTTAGGTCTGCTCCCTCTGTCTTCACTGTGAAATCTACTTCCACCGTCTTCACTATGGGTCTACTTCGAATGTTCTCACTATGGGTCTACTTCTACTGTCCTCACTGTGGATCTACTTCCACTGTCTTCACTGTGATCTTCCACTGTCCTCAATGTGGGTCCAAACACTCCTGGTTAATGTTTAAATCTATTAACTTATTTTTCATTAAAAAAAATCTAAGAGTACCACCACTGACAATGCAAATGCATAATTTTTTTTCAGAAATCAACACCAAATTCCAGTGACAGTAATAACCACACACACAAAAATCCACTCAGAAAAAAAGGAAAATGCCCATTTTGAATGTGTGCTTTTTTTCCCTCCTTTTTACCCCTAATGACATTATTTCTGTTGTCAGAAAACCTTACCTGGTATGTTAAACAGGCACTGCACATTTTCGGCCGGGGTCCGACATGTGACATGTTCCCCACACAGGTCAGATTTCAGGATACATGTGTCTGACGACTTACACAGCACTTCCTTTGGCAAACAGGTCTTTTTCAATACTGGAAAAAAAAAAGTTAATTTATGAATTTCTTTTCTAAATATATGTGAAAACATTAAAAAAAGAATTAACATATATGTGAAAAACTTCAACATCAGCAAAACAAAGTAACAGGAATAAAGAAAGCAGCCAATGGTCACTCCCTTTTGTGCATGGTATTTCTCTGTTCAGGTTATGTTGGTCATTTTTACAAGCATTTCCCATCTCAAATGCCACCCACATCTCTCTCACATTCGCATGTGCATTGAAGAACAAAATCTACACTCTGCCAGTGTCATACCTTTGCCATATGGCAGTGGGGCTTTGAAATGTAAACTTCAGAACAACGCTTTTGAGTAAACCCTTCAACATTAGGACTTTGTCAAGTAAATTTGAGCACAATTTCATCAAGTTCTCCCATCACGCTAAACCTTCAACACTACGTGAAATGGAAACTTTTAGCATAATTTCATTGGGTGAAGCCAACACTCCACACCACAACATAAGGTCTTTGTCATGTAAACTTCAGCACAACGCTGCAGCACAATGCCGTTGAGTTCACGCACCACTCCAAACCTTCAACACTATAACTTTGAACTGTAAACTTCAGCACAACACCACTGAATTCACCTAATACTCCAAACTTTATTTATATAATATTAAAAAAGCATTTCCTTCACTCTTCACACACCAAATGACAAACCAGAAAATACATCGCTGCACCTTTTTTCTGTAAAAATAGAAAAAGAAATGTTGAAACAAGGAAGGAAAGAGATTTCAGCCATATGCAACTGAACCCATTTTTTTTTAAGTGTTTGATAAATCACATCAAGAAACAGACTATTGTTTCTGGGGTCCACCATTCTAAAGATAATTCACTGTTGATGCCTGCCTGTCATTATCATCCTTCATGCCATTGCCAAAGAGAATGGAGGTAAGGGGAGCAATGCTAGAGATTGTGGAATCAGCACACTATGGCAAGAGAGAGAGACTGAAAACACGGCCACAGGATGTGAAGGTAGAGGCAACAGTAGGGGCAATCTTCTGGGTCCGGTCCTTCACCTGTGTGAAAGCAAGAGACAAGAGTAGATCAAAAAGGAATGATGCTAGCCAGACTTCCATCGTTCCTTTCTTTACCAGTCACAAGCCATCAGACATCTATCTTTCCTTTCTTCAGCAGTTGAAAGTTTTCAGACATCTATCGTTCCTTTCTTCACCAATCGACAGGTTGTCTAACACCTCATTTCTCTCATTTCTGTCTTTTATTTACCAGTCTCAGATATCCATTAGTCCTTTCTCCACCAGTCCAGAGCTGTCAAAAGCACGGTGAAAGCAGAAAAAGGGGCTGAAACCTTGAGGGCTCACTTGGCACAATCCAGGGCGAAACCTTGAGGGCTCACTTGGCACAATCCAGGGCGAAACCTTGAGGGCTCACTTGGCACAATCCAGGGCTGGTCAAACACAACAGCTCTGACTGATGAAACCTTGACAGCTCACTTGACATGGTCCATGGTCTGCCTGCTAGAACAATTCTGACTGATTGAAGTCAGCATCTGTTGAGTCATGTGGACAGAACTTGTTCAACTCAAACCTAATCTGAAGCTAGGTGATGGCTTCCATCCAGTATGGCAAGTGAAACAAAAAGGCTACAATTCAGTTTTAATGCACGCTTCTTCTGTCCCTTTGAAAAGGACCATTTTTTGCTGTAAGAGTAATCTATTATAGGATGGTCATTTTTTTTTTTATCAAAGACAGGTGCCCATCATCAGTTTCCTATGCTCTCTGCATTATGACAAGTGCCAGCCACACTCTGACGAGCAGACAACCCAACCATCATCACACGCTGACAAGCACACCTCCCTATAAAATCTTACCCTGACACGTTCGTTGGTCCTCGGCCAGACTCTTTCCCAGGGGGCAGAGGCAACGATGGCTGCCGTCTGGCAGGGACACGCAGATGTCAGAGCAGCCGCCATTGTTTTGAGCACAAGGCAAGTCTGGGACTGGAACATTAAACATGGTTAGGATTGGCTTCATTTCTTGTCAGTGTGGTTTGGGTTATATTTCTTCATGTCTTCAACATGGTTTTGATTATACTGTCTTTATTGTTATCATGATCTGAATTAGGCGTCTTCAATAAGCGTTATTGTCTGGATTACATATACTGCTCAAAACAATTTAAGAGCCACCTGCATTTTTCATATGGTTTAGATAACGCATCATAGTGTATAGAATTCAAAGCTTTTGTCCAATTCTTGCACTGAAAGTGTGACAACTGCTTCAATGCAAAACTGGTTTTGGCATGTGTTCAGTTGAATCTCGAGTCTAGTGGGTTGAACGAGTTCACAAAAGAAACACCGAAATCACAAAAACATGGTCATGGTTTGCGAGCGCATTGCTGAGGCAGCAGAGTTGGGCTGACTGCAAACCGCATTGCACATGCAAGTCGTGCCTTTACTGAATACATGGCAACCAGTTTTGCTGACCAGTGGGTATAAAAAAGCCGCTTTTGGGGGTGTTTTTAACCATGCCGCCAAGACGGAGATTAAATGACACTGACCAGGGAAGGGCTGTTGCTTGGCTTCAAGAAGGTATAGACGTCAGAGAAGTTGGTCGTCGCCTTCAAGTGCATCATGCTGTCATTCAAAGACTTCATGACCGCTTCAACACCACCAGTAGTACTACTGAACGAAGACGGTCTGGCTGGCCTAGGTCCACCACCAGACAGCAGGACAGACTGCTGGTTCTGACGGTGCCGAGACAAAGAACTGCCACTACAAACAACCTCAGGCGACAACTGCGTGCTGCAACGAACGTCATTTCCAACCAAACTGTTCGGAACCGCCTGAGAGAAGTTAACCTCTGAGCAAGACAGCTGTTCGACCTGTGCTGATGGCAGCTCACCGTAGGGAGCGACTGACCAGGTGCCGAGCTCATGTGGCCTGGACGAGGCAGCATTGGGCCTGGGTGATGTTTTCTGATGAGTCGCATTTTGCTCGGCTCTTCCACGATGGTCACATATGCGTCTGGAGGCAGACAGGGAAATGCTACCAAGAAGCCAACGTAATCGAATGGGACCGGTATGGTGGGGGTCTATCATGGTGTGGGGTGGCATAGGAAGGAACTTCAGAACCCCCCTGTACCGAGTTGAAGGCAACCTAACTGGTGTGGGGTACAGGGACAATGTTCTTCAGCCTCTGGTCCTGCCTGCCCTGCAAGCCCTGGGCCCTGACGCCATCCTCCTGGATGACGACGCCCGTCCCCACCGTGCCAGGGTGGTAACATCTTCTTGGAGGAGGAGCAGGTCAACTGCCTCGACTGGCCAGCATCCTCGCCCAACCTTAACCCGATCGAACATGCCTGGAACATCCAGGGGCGCCTGCTTCATGAGAACCACCCTCCAGCAGTGAACCTGGGCCAGCTCTTCGACTTCTTGCAGCAGGAGTGGAACAACATCCCACGCTAATGGCGGCCATACTGAGTACTGACATTGACTGTCATTTGACTGGACTGTTCTGATTTCTGAAATCAATCAAGCCCATGAAGTTGTTTTTGAGCAGCTGTTATTTGTTTATTTCCGATATCATTGTATCGCTCCATGATGAATTTTCAATTAAATTGCTTGAAGTTATTTTGTTTTTCGGTTGAATTGTGTGTGAATGTTTTCAACTGGCTCTTAAATTGTTTTGAGCAGTATATATTGTTTACATTAATCATCATAGTCTCTTCAATAATCATCATGGTTTGGATTATATCTCTATCATTTGTTTTGGATTAGATCTTTGTTAAGTCCTTGGAGGGGATTTAGGGAAAGGCTGGGAAGAAAGTGGGAAACAAGCAACATCCTTAAACCAGAGATACATTTGCCGAGCATCTTGATTCCTTTAAAGCAGGAAATGCAAGCAGTTCCAGTACTTCAGAAGTTTTGAGTCAATTATAATGCAGAAAAATTCAGTTTAATGATCTGAGTTAATTACAGAGTGAAAAAATACACGTGTTCACTAAAATGTCAGCGTCAAGAAATGTAAAAACATCTGTCATTTCGAGATCAAACTCTGTCATCCATGTAGACACACCGTTCCTCATTTCTGAATGTCCAGTTTGGCATTTTCTTGTTCAATAATATTTCAAAATCATGAAGTAAAGCAAAACAAACTTTCCAGTGATGTATGCATGTGCGCATGTAATGAACACAAGCACAAGAACGCACCCAGAAACAGCACCTCTCATCACCACCCCTTTCCCAACGTCCCCATCACTTATACCCCTACCTGTATCTCGCGGTATGAGCATGACCAAGTCTTGAACATCAACAGAGGGGAAGTGATAGTCTGTGATGGCCACCGTGGTCTCCATGTCATACAGATGAATGCTTTCCGTCATGTTGTCATGGTAATACAGGTGTTTGTGGAGAGCAAATTCTTTTGGAGAGTCCAGCCTGTTCAAAAACAACAAAAAATAACCACTGCACACTAAGATCAAATTCACATAAGCCGACTCAGAATTTTCTTTCTTTACCTAGAATTCCAATTAAGTTTTTTTTTTTCTTTTTTTTTCCCTTTTTTTTGTTGCCTGGCTGATCAAAGAGATCCTTTAGAGCACCACCAAATTCACATAAAAATCAACATTACTCTCTGAACAGATAAACAAAATCACTTCCTGAAATAGAAGCTAAGACATGCTAATTATGACATAGTAGCCAAACTATTGGCATCCTTACAGCTTATACTTAGGCTGTGCTGTTATTATCAGACATTTTCTTCCTTTTCCATTCCCAAATTTAAAAAAAATCATAAAACATACTCATTTAAAAGTTACAGAAAACACTTGAAAACAAAAAACATGTACAAGCAAACAGACACTGCAAAACAGACAGCTGAACAAATTTACAACCTAGAAAAAAAAATTGGTATATCATAATTTGTAATTAGGAAAAAAAATGTATAAGAGTTTCCAGAACAAAGCAGAAGAATGGCTCACAAAGGCAGAAAAGCAATGGGTGATAGTAAAACAAACAATGAATGAGAACCCAGCATTCCCAAGGGGGGAGCATAGAGTAAGGGAAGGGGTGGGGGGAGGGGAGTGGAGGGGGAAAAGAGGTGGGGACAGGGAAGGCAGAAAAGAGAGGGGGTGGTGGTGGGTCAGAATGCAATACTTGATGAAATTTCTCAATCTGTAGGATAGCTGCCCAGAGTGTAAACAGGTCATGTCCTTCTGACCGCTTTCTTTGGAATCATGGACCAAATGACCATGTGGCTTCAAAGTAAAATCCTTTAGTCAAAGAGAGGTAAGCAAAATCCCCAAAACTTCCTGGCAAAGAACGCTTTAGTCAGAGAGGTAAGCAAAATCCCCAAAACTTCCTGGCAAAGAACGCTTTAGTCAGAGAGGTAAGCAAAATCCCCAAAACTTCCTGGCAAAGAACGCTTTAGTCAGAGAGGTAAGCAAAATCCCCAAAACTTCCTGGCAAAGAATGCTTTAGTCAAAGAGAGGTAAGCAGAGTCCCCAAAACTTCCTGGCAAAGGACACTTTAGTCAAAGAGAGGTAAGCAAAATCCCCAAAACTTCCTGGCAAAGAACGCTTTAGTCAAAGAGAGGTAAGCAAAATCCCCAAAACCTCCTGGCACAGAACGCTTTAGTCAAAGAGAGGTAAGCAAAATCCCCAAAACCTCCTGGCAAAGAACACTTTAGTCAAAGAGGTTGGGGCTCTAGTGTAGAAACCAGACAGCTGCCCATACAAACCATGTCCTTCCGAGTTTTTCCTCCCTTTCATTTTTAGTTCACTGTTATGCCAAGCAGACATGAATAATATGTAACCTCAGAAGAAACTGCATCATTCCAGGTCATCAACACAGCCGATACTGATCAGCATCACACACATTTAAACCAGCTTCCCATACATGAATCCGACCTGTGATGTCAACCCTCTAAGACATTTAAAAATGTAACATTTCTGTAACCATCCACTTTCTATAGCATCAGATGAGCTCAAGACTGCACTGGTAGACCCACATTTGCATGGATGTAGTTTTTTTCTTGTGCATGTGTCCCATTTATTTATTTTTTTTATCCAACTGCTGCGGTCTCTGATTTTTATCCAAAATTCAGACGTCCATCCATCATCTGAAAGCCCATTCCCCACTTCCTGCTTGTCTCATCTGCCGCCATTCAAGTCTGAAGCAAGTGTCTGCACCAGAGTCTGAACCATCATTCCCAGTTCAGCAGTCCTTGGAATGCTGCACTGTCCACACCAGTGTCCTTGGAATGCTCCATTGTCCACACCAGTGTCCTTGGAATGCTCCATTGTCCACACCGGTGTCCTTGGAATGCTCCATTGTCCATACCAGTGTCCTTGGAATGCTCCATTGTCCACACCAGTGTGGAATGGACAGTCACTTATCACAGGTACTCACACTTAATACAAGCTGAATATACACACAAAAATTTTTGGAGGTGTTTCGACACCCTTGGCATGCGAGGACCACTTTCACAACCACCACTGTCCTAAAATGGTGCATCTTGTTGCTCAAAGCTTCCCAAATTCCCCACATGGGAACACAAAGTAAAAAACACTGAACCCACAAAGTACGGCAGAACAACAGTTATGTGGAGTATGGCAAAAAGGTGTGGGGAGGGAGTGGGGGAGGAGGCAAGGCGGAATGGTAGTTACAAGATTAATATTGCATTCACAGGAACTGTGAGCATCCCCATCAAAGCCATCCTGGATCTCTCTCAAAACAACACCCCCCACGAGTTGCCATGGCGTCCAGTCTGACATGAGCTCTACTCACGCCACTTGTCGGATTCTGTCGCTTCCATCAAGGAGGACGGAAGAGATGTGACCCATCGAGGCATCACTCCAGTACAAGCGGTCACCAAATGACAGCAGATAGTAAGGCTGGTGGGCTTTCCGCTCTACGATGATACTACAGTTGGTTCCATCCATGTGACATCGCACGATCCGTGGCAGCTCTCCCCATGTGCAGTAAAACAGCAACCTGGAAATTTGTATGTAGACAAAACTGTTAATGAGGTACAACACAGAAAACTTGTGCAAAGGCGTGCACATGCAACAAAATCCTAAGTGAGGCAGCCAGCAGCAAATGGTAAATAAGAAAGGGGGATAACTCATTCCAATAGTGAAAGGGCTATGCGCTGTTAACTCAAAACCACCACTGCTTAAAGCAACTCCTTACCTAGCATAGATGCAGAAAGTGCAATAATTTTGACAAGTTTGCTCATATGCACTGGATTCATATGCACTGGCGCATAACAGTACCCTGCCCCCAGCCTCAAAATGGTGTGGTTGTAAATCTTTTGAATCGTAGGATTCGCTAATGTCTCTGTGAATCTTGTTGGTGTCCCATCTATTCCTCCTTACCTGTTCCTCCTGTCTGTCAATCATGTTGGTCCCTCCAGTCAGTGTTGCATCATCCTTTTCTCTTAGACTGAGTGATGATTTATTTACTTAAAAAATCATCACTCAGTCTAAGAGAAAAGGATGAAGCAGCACTGACTGGAGGGACCAACATGATTGACAGACAGGAGGAACAGGTAAGGAGGAATAGATGGGACACCAACAAGATTGACAGACAGAAGGAAACAGGTGTGAGGGAACAGAGGGGACACCAACAGGATTGACAGACAGAAGGAAACAGGTGTGAGGGAACAGAGGGGACACCAACAGGATTGACAGACAGGAGGAACAGGTGTGAGGGAACAGAGGGGACACCAACAGGATTGACAGACAGGAGGAACAGGTGTGAGGGAACAGAGGGGACACCAACAGGATTGACAGACAGGAGGAACAGGTGTGAGGGAACAGAGGGGACACCAACAGGATTGACAGACAGGAGGAACAGGTGTGAGGGAACAGAGGGGACACCAACAGGATTGACAGACAGAAGGAAACAGGTGTGAGGGAACAGAGGGGACACCAACAGGATTGACAGACAGAAGGAAACAGGTGTGAGGGAACAGAGGGGACACCAACAGGATTGACAGACAGAAGGAACAGGTGTGAGGGAACAGAGGGGACACCAACAGGATTGACAGACAGGAGGAACAGGTGTGAGGGAACAGAGGGGACACCAACAGGATTGACAGACAGAAGGAAACAGGTGTGAGGGAACAGAGGGGACACCAACAGGATTGACAGACAGAAGGAAACAGGTGTGAGGGAACAGAGGGGACACCAACAGGATTGACAGACAGGAGGAACAGGTGTGAGGGAACAGAGGGGACACCAACAGGATTGACAGACAGAAGGAAACAGGTGTGAGGGAACAGAGGGGACACCAACAGGATTGACAGACAGAAGGAACAGGTGTGAGGGAACAGAGGGGACACCAACAGGATTGACAGACAGGAGGAACAGGTGTGAGGGAACAGAGGGGACACCAACAGGATTGACAGACAGGAGGAACAGGTGTGAGGGAACAGAGGGGACACCAACAGGATTGACAGACAGGAGAACAGGTGTGAGGGAACAGAGGGGACACCAACAGGATTGACAGACAGGAGGAACAGGTGTGAGGGAACAGAGGGGACACCAACAGGATTGACAGACAGGAGGAACAGGTGTGAGGGAACAGAGGGGACACCAACAGGATTGACAGACAGAAGGAAACAGGTGTGAGGGAACAGAGGGGACACCAACAGGATTGACAGACAGGAGGAACAGGTGTGAGGGAACAGAGGGGACACCAACAGGATTGACAGACAGGAGGAACAGGTGTGAGGGAACAGAGGGGACACCGATTGACAGACAGAAGGAAACAGGTGTGAGGGAACAGAGGGGACACCAACAGGATTGACAGACAGGAGGAACAGGTGTGAGGGAACAGAGGGGACACCAACAGGATTGACAGACAGAAGGAAACAGGTGTGCGGAACAGAGGGGACACCAACAGGATTGACAGACAGAAGGAACAGGTGTGCGGGAACAGAGGGGACACCAACAGGATTGACAGACAGGAGGAACAGGTGTGAGGGAACAGAGGGGACACCAACAGGATTGACAGACAGAAGGAACAGGTGTGAGGGAACAGAGGGGACACCAACAGGATTGACAGACAGGAGGAACAGGTGTGAGGGAACAGAGGGGACACCAACAGGATTGACAGACAGGAGAACAGGTGTGAGGGAACAGAGGGGACACCAACAGGATTGACAGACAGGAGGAACAGGTGTGAGGGAACAGAGGGGACACCAACAGGATTGACAGACAGGAGAACAGGTGTGAGGGAACAGAGGGGACACCAACAGGATTGACAGACAGAAGGAACAGGTGTGAGGGAACAGAGGGGACACCAACAGGATTGACAGACAGAAGGAACAGGTGTGAGGGAACAGAGGAGACACCAACAGGATTGACAGACAGGAGGAACAGGTGTGCAGGAACAGAGGGGTCACCAACAGGATTGACAGACAGGAGGAACAGGTGTGAGGGAACAGAGGGGTCACCAACAGGATTGACAGACAGGAGAACAGGTGTGAGGGAACACCAACAGGATTGACAGGTAAGCAGGTGTGAGGGAACAGAGCGGGACACCAGCAGGATTGACAGACAAGTGGAACAGGTGAGAGGGAACTGACGAGACAAATAGTGAGGGTTTTTTTTTCCTTACTCTCCACCATACACACATATACTGACCACCACAACGAAAGGCACACACACACACACACACAAGAACACGCACACCGATACAGCTGCACATGCACATTTTTGCATCTATCCATACAGCCATGTGCATACTCATACCCACTCGCTGATGCAAACTATACCGATCAAGACAAAACTAACACAAACCACAATGCCCACTACCACATGACCATTGTGACAACAGCAAGCAGGCTCTTACCCCTGGGTGACATTGATGGCAATGGCTCTCATATCCTCGACCCCTTCAAAAGTCAGTCGGCTGCGACGCTTGCCGTCGGTGCTGAAAATCTCTATTGTGTTCTGCCCATCATGGGACACACAGGTGCATGCACACACATACGCACACACGAACACACACACACACGCACGCACACGCACACACACACGCGCACACACACACACACATGTACTCGCACGCAGGTATCCATATACGCACAAACATGCACGCACACACAGACTCAAACATGTAACACACACACACACACACACTCTCTCTCTCTCTCTCTCTCTCTCTATATATATATATATATTTCAAGTACTTTTTTGTGTTGATTCAAAGTCTGTGCTTCAAGCACTAAAATCATTAAAATTGCAGAATAGATCAGACATGATAGTTGAAATTAGCAGTTTAATTCATGCTCTCTTTACAAGGCACTGCAATTACTTTCTGCTGGATACCGTCACATTGTTCTTTTTATTGTAATGATAAAGTAGACAGAGCTGCAAAATAAGGTGCAAAATGTAGTTCAGAGTCTCTCAAGATAAATTTTCCACTTTTGGTTCAAGAACAATATAACATACTGGAATCATTTGCTTGGAACCATTTCCAAAATTCTTTTTAAAAGTCTCACAATAAGCCTATTTACACAGATTTTAGTATTGCAAACATTAAAACACACTCCCACATCAGCAGAAAGTTATCATCCCTTATGCACAGGTGGAAAGCCGATGCTTTTACAACAAAATTCAGTAAAAACGCCTCATGTGTTTGTGGATAGAACATAACAGTTGATCATATTCTCTCATGTACCACTATCAAACAATTTATACCCACGCTTTCTACATATACTATTAGAAATATTTTTGAATCACCAGTATTAACCTATGAATTCCTCCTTTCTTTATCAAAGAGTCCAATAAGTACCCATACCTTCTCACATTTATCATCTCATATTTATGAGGTCACTTTTAAGTGAGTCAATCATATAGCTATTGCTAAATCTACATAAAATATATGAAAGGACCATCTTCATCTGTCCCCCGTCTCCCACTTTTCTCTTCCACATCAAAACCATTTGTAGTCTCCTAGTTTCATCATTAGGGTTTGGTTTGTTTGTTTTTGGATTGATGGGGTGGTGTCTTTTTTTTTTTTTTTTGGTCTAGTATCACCTACTGTGGATAGATGTTAAATTTGAAACTAATACACACACACGCACACACACACTTCAGCTGTGTCTGCAAGCTATCCATGGCATGTAAATGAAAGATGAATTTTTTTTTTTTTAGTTACGCAAATTATGACAACTCCCGTCCAACACATTAGGACTTTATAGCAGATTATCAGGTCTACGAGTAAAAGGAGAAGGAAGACAGGCCACGTATAGGAAAGCACAGTCAGGGAAGAAGTGAGTTGGTGGTAAGAGAGTTACCCTTTGTCCGTTGAGCCAGAACACCTGATTGGCTACCCAGTCCACCGCAAGGCTGAGAGGCTGGCCCAGGTACTCTTCTCGGTCCTCTATTATACTGACACTGCAAACACACAATCACAGGTTACCAGGCTGAGAGGCTGGCCCAGGTTACTCTTCTCGGTCCTCTGTTATACTGACACTGCAAACACACAATCACAGGTTACCAGGCTGCGAGGCTGGCCCAGGTACTCTTCTCGGTCCTCTATCGTACTGACACTGCAAACACACAATCACAGGTTACCAGGCTGAGAGGCTGGCCCAGGTACTCTTCTCGGTCCTCTATCGTACTGACACTGCAAACACACAATCACAGGTTACCAGGCTGCGAGGCTGGCCCAGGTACTCTTCTCGGTCCTCTATCGTACTGACACTGCAAACACACAATCACAGGTTACCAGGCTGCGAGGCTGGCCCAGGTACTCTTCTCGGTCCTCTATCGTACCGACACTGCAAACACACAATCACAGGTTACCAGGCTGCGAGGCTGGCCCAGGTACTCTTCTCGGTCCTCTATCATACTGACACTGCAAACACACAATCACAGGTTACCAGGCTGAGAGGCTGGCCCAGGTACTCTTCTCGGTCCTCTATTATACTGACACTGCGAACACACAATCACAGGTTACCAGGCTGAGAGGCTGGCCCAGGTACTCTTCTCGGTCCTCTATTATACTGACACTGCAAACACACAATCACAGGTTACCAGGCTGAGAAGCTGGCAAATATACTCCGCTCGATGGTTCTTCATACTGTCTCTGAAAACACACTAACCCTATGCTGTAGGCTGAAAAGCTGGCACGACTATTTCGCTCCAGCCTCTTTACACTGACATAGCAAACACACTTATCACCAATCAGCAGGCTGAGAAGATGGCTGCCTAAGTATTTCACTCCATCATCTATCACACCGTCATTGCAAAGATGCATTCACCAACCAGTATGCCGAGAGGGTGGCCCAACTATTCTGTCCCATTGTCTATAACATTGACACTGCAAACACACAATCACATATCACTCATAACTAAAACGCTAAACTTCGTTTCCCATTTCTGCGATTTAAAGTGTTTAAATGCATGACTGTTACACCTGTACTGAGATTTCATGGAGGCAAGCCTGCCATTGGGTCTTGCAGTGGGATGTACAATCTATGAGAAAACTGGACACACTTCCAATTTCTTCCAAACACCACTCCCATGGGACAAGGTCAGCCAGGAGAGGGGAGAAACATGAATCATCACAACTTCCAGTTTCTGTGAAAGACGGTTAATAGCTCAAGCGTGGTTACTGCAGATAAAAGATCTTTTTGCTACATAACCACCAGAATATACGACCATTCACTGAAGCACCAGATTAGTTCATGTGGTGGTCTGGTCTTGACCTGGTTAGCAAACAAATGATGGCTGCCAGCCTGAGGTTATAATTGCGCAGCGGACAAAATCTGTGCTAAAATAAAACAATCAACTGGGAGGTGGGGGCCAGAATAGCTCAGTGGAAGAGCGCCGGACTCGTAATCTTAGTAATCCTGGGGTTGCGGGTTCGAATCTCCACCTGGCCATTTTGGTACAGGGGTTTTTCCCTCGGAGTTAACGTTGGTTCTGACTCCATTTCCCATACAGTCCTTTGAATGAGACTATAAACCAAGGTTCCGTATGTGAATGCACGCATAACATCTTGCAGACATGTAAAAATCCCATCACCAACTTTCGGAAGAGAAGGCCAGTTTGGCCATTGGTATGGATGACGCCGAGGCCCGGACAACACCACACAGCAGGCACTAGACTGGAACCCTCAAGGAAAGAGAAAGCGAGACCGCCCAGTGACAACTTGGCGTAGGACGCTGGACAGTGAGCTGAGTACCATCAAGCTGTCCTGGGGTGAGGCAAAGCAGGCAGCCCAAGACCGCACACACTGGAAATCTGCAGTGAAGGCCCTATGCTCCCGTTGGAGCGAAGAGGATTAACATCATCATCATAACATGGATGACATGTTACACATAGCATGCACTTTCCCCGGAGATTGAGTATGGCTGTCATAATGGCAGGATAAAAAATGGTCATACACACAAAACTCCACTCCCTTTGCTGGGCAGATGGGATTAATCCTTGTCTGTCTATACAGGGAGCGTCTGCAGGAGTATCAGCCAACATACGCAGAAAGAAAGAACTGGGAGGTCTTGAGATAAATACCCATCAGAGCCATTTACTTGTGGAATGTCTCTGCCCTGACCAGTTCCTATCTAGAGCCGAGTTTGTAGTGCTCAATGGGGAAGACTGGGAACGCACAATTGAGTTCAATCCACTTAGTGGATGCGTCTCAGAATGTTGCTCAAATTTCCTGACAAACGCTGCAGGAGTCTGCGTCTTTCGAGCCTGGTTGATGCCGGGATGTATTCTGAAAGTAAGTGTGAGGTACACCCCTGTCATGTAGTCTCAGACCAGAACGGAAATCCATAGCATCGTCTTCATCATCCTCATTGATCAGCATCAAGAAAGTGTCTCAAATTCTTTGGCCTTTCATGCCCTGCTGTGATGGTGACCTCAGTTTCAACTGCCTCACCCTGTTTGTGTTGGGGTCACTGGTCTCGGCAAAATTCATGGAGACTTGTTGGAGGGCCGTGGTGGCGCCTTCCAAGAGAGAACTCGCTCACGCTGGCTCTGAGACAAAGCAATTACTGTCGTCAGTAGGGGGGCTTAGCAGGTGGAGTCCTGTGTGTCAGATCAGAACAGGCACCATTGAACATCACTGAAGTGACTTGGCAGCAGTGCAGTGTCTCCTCTGGTGGGCTGCCTCATGACGACTTGACACTGACTGCTCCTTATGGATTCTCAGTGCCAAGGGCTGTGGACGAGGGGTTGGAATAAGCGGCATGGGTGCAATGCCACCAATGTGGCACAGTAGGTGGGGGCAGAAAAAATTTTAAAGAGAAAAAAAAAAGTGCCTTTCATTCACTCACGAGAACACCACGTTCCAGATATCAGTGGTCTTCATGACGACAGGCTTGCCGTCCGATGTGAGCGCTCCAACCACCACTTCCTGCGTAAGGGGGTTGACGTCGAGAATTCTGATTCCTCTCAGGCCTGGCGCCCTCAGCTGACGAAGGTTGATATGGCCGATAATGAAGGACGGCATCTGGATGATGTGGTCTCCACTCCCAACCAACAGGAAAGGCGTAGTTCTCACCCCTGATTGGACAAACATCGCACCGGATGGCATAAAGACCAGATTGCTTGCATGCTTCTTTATCTGTGCAAACTATGGGTATGGTTTGTGCAAGTCAACATAGCTTGTTCGAATGAGGTGAACGAGAAACAGCATGTAATAGGGCCAGAGCCTTAAGTTTGAAATGTTGAATGATTCAGCCAAAGGCAGGAAACAGAATGGAGCAGTTCCCCCTTAAAACTGACAATTTGGTAAGCTACAAAATGAAGGATATGTGAATTTGACAGGAGTCGGGAGGCAGGAGTGCTATACATGGACATGTCTAATGTAATGAAGGGTATGAGTTACAGGAATTGTCTGAGTGTGACAGACGGGGGCAGGGGAGGGGAAGCCTCAGAGCCTTATATGGGCACACATGAATGCAAGGAGGAAGTGAGTAATCTCTTTATAAAATTTAACTTCAAATTTGTTTTATTTGTCAAATTGTAATATTTAACATATCTTAATGTTTACAGCCATACCATAACCAGTTATGATGTATTCACTGAATTCCATAAATTTCATTAAATTGAAAATACTGTAGAAATCTTCATCCCAGTTTTACCATCTTTATCACATGGTGACATCTTTATGCAGGGGATGGCAGGAAAAATAATACATGATACTGGTCATTCAGCCAAGTTTTGTCCTGGCAAAACTTGTGATTGATGAGAAAAATAATGTTAAGTTTATCAATCACACACACACACACACACACACACACACACACACACACACACACACACACACACTCAAATTGGGGCGTTCAAACACATTCACCTGGTTAAACAACTCAAAATTACTTTATCTAACTGAATGAAATCTTTGCTTTAAAACTCAATAATGCTGAAATAACCACTATGTCAAATTTTGAACAGTTACTGGAAAATTTTAACCCAGCATTTTCATATGACCCAGTTTGAACAATATCAGTGCCCCAGTTAGTATCCGTTTCATTCCAGAATATTGGCTCCACAGATTTCTGCAGCCAGCCAGGTTTGAACCACAGACAACCAATGGCATTAAATTACGGTACTGGTCTCACTGGCCGATCATGCATGCCGGCTTTGCCGCAAGACAACCGCAGTTTCCCCTCAGTGTTTAAAAGTCCATAACTTAACACTTCTGGCATTAAGCAGCAGTGCAGTGTCTCCTTTACTGGATTGCTTCGAGAGATTTTCAACAGCTCCCTGCTAAGGTGAACCCAGCTGTGTCTATGGGAGACAGGAATGAACGGCATAAGTCCCGTGACAGAGGACATAGAATACAACAGCAAAAAGGACACAAACCAACGGCCAAACTCAGCTGCTACTTACAATTACAGGTAAATCCATCAGGAAGCAGAACCATTTCCGGGGACACAGACAGGTGAATCCCTTCTCGTTCCTGCTCTCCACGCACACATGGCTGCAATGCGCTCGCCGACATGCGTTGTCCCCCGCTACGCCAACATCAATCATTATGCACCAACACAGAGCCATTAATTACACATCAACACAAAAGCCATAATTACATACCAACACACAAAGCCATAATTACATACCAACACACAAAGCCATAGTTACGCACCAACATGCAAAGCCATAATCACACATGTATACACCAGTATTTTGACAAATTCAACTGCAGAAAAGTTTCAAGTATTTCACAACTGCCTAAAAAAATGCATGTGCATCTTAACATGATCACATATCCGACAGCACCACAAAAGAAGTTAAACTTAATCACACTTTCAAGGCCAAATCATACATGCAAATCATGAACAGAGCCCTCTTAAGTAGATGGAGAGCTAATTAAGAATGATTTTCTAAAAATCAAGGGCAACAACTATTTCACGCATTGCACACAAACATGGATATCAATTCCACAAAACCTTACTAAATGTGTCTCAAATTTCAAATCTTCACTATGCTCCCAACCCCCCCCCCCCCCTTCTCCTTGTCCCCCCTCTCCCTCCATTCCCCCCTTTCTTGAAAGGAGACAGCTGATTTAATCCATGTTGAGCTTTTTTAAAGTCTTAAAATATCCAACTTAGACTTTCAATTTAAAGCATTTGACACCAACTTCAGCTTTTAATTTAAAGTATTTCAGTACTTTACTTGTCCCTCAATTTCTGAAATTCTGGTGTAAAATTTAAGCCTTTAATTCAAAACTTGACTCAAACTTTTAATTTTGAGAATTTTGATATATATCAGTGACTTTATCTGAACTTGGATAACCCAATTTTGGTTGAAGTATTTAGATAAGGCTTTTAAATAAACAGCTCTAGCTTTTAACTTAAATGCTTAGATACCCATTTGATTTTTAACTTTAAGATACCAGCTTTGGCAATTAACTTGAAAAATTTAAGCATCTAACTCGGACTTTGAAACTAAAGCGTTTACATAAACAACTCTGGCTTTCAACTTTGGATATCCAACTTTTAACTTTGCTAACACCCAGCTTTTCTTTTATCTTAAAAAAAGTGATTTGATAGCCAACTTCAAGAACTCATCAATGAAGAGCTGGAGAATAAACCAACTTTCAAAAGATACATGGCCGCTGGGCTCTACTTCGAAGCACTTTATTTTGCCCTTCCAAAAAAAAGAAGGCACCCAAACTTCACATGTGAGGTCGGGATTTTGTTAAATCCAGGGATTAATGACTCAAGATTTGAGATATTCCTGAAAACTTAGGGAAGGCTGCCAGCTCCTTGACCTGTATAGGAGAGATGCCAATCCCTAAACTGTAAGGGAGAGCTGCCGCCTCAATCAGCTGAACAGGAGGGTTGCCATCCCCCTAAGCCAAACAGGAGTGCTGACACCCCCCCCCTCCCCACCCCCCTAAACCAAACATGGTTGCCATACTCCCAGGTCAAATGGGAAAGTTGCTAACCCTGACTTTCCCTCCATCCCTCCACCCACCTCCCCCACCTTAAGCACAAAGGATTAAGTTGCCATTGCCCCAATGTTAACGGGGAGGCCTCCCACCCAGTCAATGGGGAGCGTTGCCACACCCTCTGAATCCATGGGGAAGAACTGCCACCCCACCCCCCCACCACCCCTAAGCCAAATGAGACAGTTACCATCCCTACCCCCTCCCATGCCAAATGGTACAGCTTCCCCCCATTCCCCTTCCAGGCAATTCCTACCCCCCCCCCTCCCCCTCCATGCCAAATGGTACAGTCCCCCCCCCCCCCATTCCCCCTCCAGGCAAAATGGGAGAGATGCAATCCTCCCCTGCCCTCCCACCCCCCGAACAAATGGGAGCATTACTATCCCCTGTGCCTAGCCATGACTTCACTGACCGTTAGGGAGCGTTACTATCCCCTGTGCCTAGTCATGACTTCACTGACCGTTAGGGAGCGTTATTATCCCCTGTGCCTAGCCATGACTTCACTGGCCGTCAGGGAGCATTATTATCCCCTGTGCCTAGCCATGACTTCACTGACCATCTGGGAGTATTACTATCCCCTGTGCCTAGCCATGACTTCACTGACCATTAGGCTGCAGTGCAGGGTGAAGGACGATGGCTCCAGTCACAAAGTCGTCGAGTTTGACCAGCCGTTCACGATCCCCACCGGTCCATTTGTTGACCTTCATCACGATGCCACTCTTCTTCTCCGCCCACACGACCCAGTCTTCAAGCACCGCCAGAGCCGTGGGATGCTGGATGCCATAGGCAATGAACACCTAAGACATGAACAGAAGAACTGATGAGTCTTCCCCATGATCTGTGTCCAGCACGCACACTTGGCCATGTGCACCTGAAGCATGCAAGGTTATACAGTTACAAAAAAAAAAATTATATATTTACTAGTTTCCATCGTCACAGCCCAGACAACCACACAGGGCCTTTAAAGGGCTGTTAAACTCGTTCCGAGTGGGGGAGGAGGAGGGGGGGGAGGTCATATCCTGAAAAAAGTTCACATCCTGAAAAAGTTCACATCCTGAAAAAGGTCACATCCTGACAAAAGGTCACATCCTGAAAAAGGTCACATCCTGAAAAAGTCACATCAAAAGGTCACATCCTGACAAAAGGTCACATCCTGACAAAAGGTCACATCCTAACAAAAAGTCCCATTCTGGAAAAGGTCACATCCTGACAAAAAGTCCCATTCTGGAAAAGGTCACACCCTGAAAAGGTCACATCCTGGAAAAAGGTCACACTCTGGAAAAGGTCACACCCTGAAAAGGTCACATCCTGGAAAAAAGGTCACATTCTGGAAAAGGTCACACCCAGAAAGGGGTCAGATCCTGGAAAAAGGTCACATTCTGGGAAAAGTCACATCCTGAAAAAAGGCACATCCTGAAAAAAGTCACATCCTGGGAAAAGGTCACATCCTGACAAAAGGTCACATTCTGGGAAGAGTTCATCCTGACAAAAGGTCACAGCCTGAAAAAGAAACAACAAAAACAGTGCCATGGTAACTGAACCGCCAACATTCTTTGAAGTGGATAACACAAAGTTGTGCTGACAAGGCAAGCCATTCCACTTAATGTCTCATTCCTAGGCTTAAACAAAAGCATGAAAAAAGTCTTAAATGATACAAAACAGAAAAAGCACAGAAAATGCCAAAAAGGACAGCTGGCATCAATCCTGGACAGTGTGAGCAAATTTTCATTATTTCATCACCAGATTGTGACCAATAAGCCGGCATGTCACAAACTGTGACCACAGAATAGTATAAAAGAATTTCCAGATTAAAGACAGGAGAATGATCAACAAACGAGGCAGGAAAACATAATGGTAAAGAAAGACAAGAACAAAAAAAAAAAAAAAGGCGGTCAAAGAGTTAAAGAAAAGTTTCTTGCACTAAACTTCTTCACGGTGCTGGGGAGCTATGTGTACTGAGAGAGCCCTCAGCATTCCCACACGGGCGAATACACCCCCCGTCCACCACACAGTATTTCAACACCCAACCTCCCCACGTGCTCTGCAAAGCTCACACAAACCTGGCCGTGTACAACCTCTGTCTATCTCAGGAAAACATCTCAAACGATGGCTCCCTCACCCGCATCGACCTAATCCTGTTTTGAGCCGGAGCGTCCAGGGGGATATGACAGATGGTGTCCACCTTGGTGTCCATCCAGTACAGCTGATTGGTTGGGTAGTCGATCAGGAGGTGGTGCATGTACATCATGTGTGCCCGCAGAAACACCTCCCGGTTCCGACCGTCCAGGTCGCTGCGCATGATGACCGTGGGGTGCTGGTTTTCTGTCCAGTACAGGTACCTGACCACAGAAAATATCTGATGACAAAAAAAAAAACAGTACAGGCACCTGATCACAGAAAATATCTGTGATGACAAGAAAACACAGTACAGGTACCTGACCACAGAAAATAACTAATGACAAAAACGCAGTACAGGTACGCGACAAAAGGATACATGCTTACAGCCCAGCCAACGGCAAAGAACCATACCAGGGCTGCCAGCCTGTTGAACCTTACCACAGAAAACATCTTTAAAGACAGAAAACATGCAGCAAAAGCACCCAACGCCATTAAATTATCCATTTCAGTTCAACTTTTATTGTTACAGCCCAGATGACCACATGAGGCCTTTTCAGAGGTGTCAAACTGCACAGGAAAAAAAAAAAGGTCGCATCCTGGAAAGGTCAGATCCTGAAAAATACATTTCAAAACAAACAAACTCATGAACAATTCGTGACATGGTAGCCAAATTACGGACATCCTCAATACAGATAAGTCTGGGCCATGCTGACAGAGCTTGTCATTCTTCAAAAAGGAAAATATCCAGTTACTGAATCCTATGAAGGAAACATCCAGTCGAGAAATCCCAGAAGAGAAACGTCCAGTAGAGGAGAAAGACCCAAAGAAGAAAGCAATCCAACAGCAGAATTAAAAAAACAAAGACATCCAGCAGTAGAATTCAGAGAAGGAAAACATCCATTAGAACAATCCAACGAAAGAAAAGTCAGCCGAAAAATCCAATGAAGGAAAACATTATATCTGATCCACATTTCATTCTCTGACCATTTCAATGCGATAAGCTCAGGCAAACCCTGTACTGTCCCACACCAGCAGGTAATCAGGGATCTTCACAGCTCTGTCTTCAGTCCTGTGCAACAGGGCAGAGTGCGGGCTCCAGTTCAGTCCTTTAAAGTCGTCAGTTCAGGACAGCATCTGCCTTTGGGATGTCCACTCATCACAGGGCCCAGTAGAGTGGCCGTAGGAGCTGTGGCAAGAGACACTGACCCCATACCAGGCAAGCCTGTGCTACCTGATAACTGCAAGAAGTTGCTCTAGTCCAAGCAGAGGTCCTGACTTGCTGTTGTCAGTTATGTTGCTAATACAAATAAGTGGAGATTTCAACTGAACCATTTACCATCAAGCTTTACAATATTTTCATCAAGACTGGCTGTCAATTTCCACCTCTCACATCTATAGTAAGGAATGGATACCATAAGCAACTAGCTTTTATTTTCCTGGGAAACCGACATCCGGTTTTCCACATGACATCAAGTCTTTATCATGGCTGACATGGCCAGTCCAAGCTTCATCTTTTGGAGCTGTGCTTACTCAAAATGGACCCAACATGTTGAAAACATGACATCTCCATAGCTACCGACAACATGCCTCTTGGCTGATCACGCAGAATGGTTTGAAAGCAATATAGATATCCAAGAGCTGCATACCAGACTGGAGAAAGCATCAAATATGGACAGAATGGACATCAGCTCCAAGGAAAAGAGTATCCGGTAATCAATTCCAGACAAAATTAAATAAATACAGAGGTCTTGAATTTAAAAAAAAATCGCCTTCTCCCTAAAACAAATATGAAACACCTTCATTTGGCATACATGCTCTTTTTTAAAAACAGCACCTCCTCCCTTTAACATACACTTATCGATATGAAAATACCTTTAATTTTTTTTCATGTATGTTTTTTTTTACAATGAATAAATCATGGATTCTTAATCATTCAACACAAGGCTAAGCCACCTGAAAGGTAAATTTCCTATCCAGGCGACCAGTTCCCCACCTGGCCATGGGGTCCACCAGCAGATCACTGGGCTGTCTGTCATGCAGTCCTTCCACCAGCACGGCACAGGCCAGCCCCTCCACAGTGCAGGCCACGATGATGCCCTGGAAACTGTCCAGCACGTACAGCAGGTCGGCGTGCCAGTTGTAGGACAGTCCCCGGGGGCTGACCAAGCCTGCCGCACCAAGCCAGAGCCATCCAAGGACAAGACATTGGGCAGTATGATCATGGAGCTAATGTTAATCAACAGTGTACTATATATACTTGATTTAGTAGAATTCTCATCGTACCATGATTTAGTAGAATTCTCATCTTACCATCATTTAGCAGAATTCTCATCATACCATGATTTAGTAGAATTCTCATCGTACCATGATTTAGCAGAATTCTCATCGCACCATGATTTAGTAGAATTCTCATCATACCATGATTTAGTAGAATTCTCATCATACCATGATTTAGTAGAATTCTCATCATACCATGATTTAGTAGAATTCTCATCACACCATGATTTAGTAGAATTCTCATCACACCATGATTTAGTAGAATTCTCATCACACCATGATTTAGTAGAATTCTCATCGCACCATGATTTAGTAGAATTCTCATCAGACCATGATTTATTAGAATTCTCATCATACCATGATTTAGTAGAATTCTCATCAGACCATGATTTAGTAGAATTCACATCGCACCATGATTTAGTAGAATTCTCATCAGACCATGATTTAGTAGAATTCTCATCAACCATGATTTAGTAGAATTCTCATCACACCATGATTTAGTAGAATTCTCATCAGACCATGATTTAGTAGAATTCTCATCGCACCATGATTTAGTAAATTCTCATCAAACCATGATTTAGTAGAATTCTCATCATACCATGATTTAGTAGAATTCTCATCGCACCATGATTTAGTAGAATTCTCATCACACCATGATTTAGTAGAATTCTCATCAAACCATGATTTAGTAGAATTCTCATCAGACCATGATTTAGTAGAATTCTCATCAGACCATGAATTTAGTAGAATTCTCATCACACCATGATTTAGTAGAATTCTCATCAGACCATGATTTAGTAGAATTCATCAGACCATGATTTAGTAGAATTCTCATCGCACCATGATTTAGTAGAATTCTCATCAGACCATGATTTAGTAGAATTCTCATCGCACCATGATTTAGTAGAATTCTCATCGCACCATGATTTAGTAGAATTCTCATCATACCATGATTTAGTAGAATTCTCATCACACCATGATTTAGTAGAATTCTCATCATACCATGATTTAGTAGAATTCTCATCATACCATCCAAATGACAACTGCTACCCTCTTGAAAAAACAGCCCGTCACCTCAGCAAACCATTCACAAATCATATCGTTGAGGTCGAGCAGAGCAGACCGTGTTGAATGTTAGTGTCACAGTGAGGTGACAGTAGGCAGAAACATCTACTGAGGAGCAAGTGACTGTGATTCTACAGCCATTTTGTGTCCAGTTTGAGGAGATAAATGACTGTTCATGCTTTGATTTCGTCGTCTCTTCAGTTCTTTTCCTTCAATTTTGATCAATGGTGGTTGACGGTTTTCTTCCCGGAATTATCGTATTTAAAACATTTTTGTTATCTGAAGCAATATATCACCTAAAAAACCCGAAATAGACACATTCATCACAAAATATTATTTTAGAAATAATGCACAGAATGTTACATAAAAAAGAACATCCATCATGCAAAATGCAAAAATCTCAAAAACTGTTGAGAGTTAAATGTTTATCTTGCCTAAGAACACCAAAGTTAAAACGTGTCATGTTTTGTCTTGTGATTTGTTTCTTTTGTTTGGTGACCAGTAATTTCTTCTTTCAAGATTGCATCAACTTTTTTTTTTTTTTTTTAGGTCTGTGCCCATTTTTCAGCACCAATGTTAGCATGGTTGATTATCAAATGCATCTTAACTGCCAGAATCAAATGGTAATCCAATCAGTTTATGCATGGGAAGAACAGCAAGGCCATCTTTGAGCTAAAAGAGTGTGTCCCTCATGCACAGCAGAAGCAAAATGATAGCAGTTCGCATCCTGATAGCAATTCACATCCACACATACGACTGGCTCAGTCAGCATGCAAGATGAGCATGCATCAGCCATGTATTGTGGATGTATAACAACCTAGAATTCTTCCGTGGAAAGTTCTACTAGGATACGCATGTTCCTCGCAGGAGAAGCAGGGAGAGGGAGGTCTATGGGTTACAGAACACGTCAAGGGTTTTTCTCATTGATCGACGGATGAGTTTATCTGTCTGCAAGTTAACAGAATATGTCAAGTTTTCCCTCAACTACACTGGCATGGACAGGCATATCAGTCTGTGAGTTAAAGGAACATGCAAAAGTTTCCCTCACCGACATTGACGTAGATGGGTTTATCAGTCTGGGAGTCCTCCCAGGTCAGCTTGGTGTAGTAGATCTTCCTGTCCCCCTTGTCGACCCAGAACAGGCGGCGACTCTTGCTGTCAACCTCTGGAATGAAACGGTGCCAGACAGTCAAGTTCACAATGGCATCTCAATGTTGACACGTCATGAATTAATAAAAGCATCAATGACTGTTCTATGGTCGACAGCAACCAACTAACACAGCTTCCCATGTTCCAAGTGCATACAGCATTTCACTTGTGTATAGTGAGAACTCATGATGTAAATGAATGTTTTACCTCATTTCCAAAATCATATTACCTGATTTAAACTTTCCTTTTTCTTGCCGACATTACACGAGGGAAAACTTGGGAGAGAGACCTGGCTGTACAGAGAGATACAGGGTGAACGAGATCTGCCCACTGTGTGGACCCTCTGGTGTCTCCGCTGCCCTCAAGTTTGTGGTGAAAGCTAGGTGAGATATAAAGCTGACAGTAAAGAGATAAAGCATGAAGAGGCTTGCAGGCCCCATGGTGTGACCACTGCCTTCAGTCTCAACTCTTGCTTATCGATTTCATCTAGGCGTAGTCATTAACCATGCCCCTGGGAAAGCTATAATCCTTATTAGCTAACAGTGGCTGAGGGAAATATATTTACCATCCCCAAAAGGATGACCACACATGAACATGTGCGCGCACACACACACATGCACGTGTCCACACACACACGCATACATGCATGTGTACACACACACACACACACACACACACACACACGTGTACACGCACACACGCATGTGTACACACACACACACACAACACACACACATGCGTACAGACATCACACTACACTACACCACACCACTTCTATACTACACTACACTAAACAACACCACTACACTACACCACACCACTTCTACACCTACACTACACTACACAACACCACTACACTACACCACACTACACCACACACCATGACACCACACCACCACTACACTACACTATACCACAACACTACACCACACTACACTACACTTCAACACACCATGACACACCACCACCACACTCGCTGCCCTAAGAGGCCCTTACCCATGTCCCCCACAGACTGGAGGCCTGTCTGCACCATTTCCAACACGTCGCCCTGCTGGCGAAGATTGAAGCTCAGAATGTCACTGTACCCACTCAGCAACAGCACAGGGTCGGGGTCTGAAAACAGACCACCAACAGACAAACATTGTACCTAGAGAGGTAACCTCGACTACAGCCCAGCCAACCACAAAGGGCCACATCATGCTGTCACCTCAAAGTCAACTCGCAAAATAAATAAAAAAGCATGACTCATTAAAACAGGTCTTCTAAGAAAAAATATGTTGGAATTTTGTTAAGATCTTTCTTCTGTTAAATCTTAAAACTGACGAAAAATGATGATTTCTTTCAGATACTCAAAAAAAAAAAAAAAAGAATCACATCAGGTGGGACATCATTGAACAAGATTTTCATGGAGTCTGACGTGAAGTTTTAGGCTGGATACCATGTAAGTCCCAACACTCTACAAGAACATTAAAACATGTTCTTGTAGAGTGGTACATCACATGGAATGGGGAGAGAGAGATGTTGCTTATAGCCCAGTTTACTTCAAAATGCTATGCGATGGCCGTCACATGAAATGCACCACTGAGCTTCTTCACCTAACTCTCTTCAGTTCTTTCCCTTGAATTTCGATCACCGTTGATCGACAGTTTTCTTCCCAGAATTATGGTATTTAAAACAACATGTTTGTTATCTGAAGCAATGTATCGCCTTAAAAACCCAAAATAGACACATTCATCACACAAATATTATTTCAGAAATAATGCACAGAATGTTACGAAAAATTGCAAAAAAAAAAAAAAAATGCAGAATGCAAAAATCTCAAAAACTGCTGAGAGTTAAAAGATATGAGTGGATGTAGAAGACTGTTTCTCTTTTATGGCTGTCTGTGGACAGATTTGGAAGAGTTTGTTTTACATTTGTAAGTTCCAATCCTCTTGCTACAGGTCTTGGACAAAAAGCCTTAGCTTTGGATTTCAGATCGGTATGGGGAATACAGAATCTTTGTGTTGATCAATCATTTCATTGCCTCAAATGCTGACATGACCAGAAAACCCAAGCAAAAACCATGTTGTATCCAGATTTGAGCAGCGTACAGTTGGAACAATTTCAACAGTTGAGGGTGCTTGAGATTATGGCCAGCAATGGCCTCTAAAGCAGAAAGGGAGTCCATAGAATGAGGAAAGTTTTAGGTCTGCTTCAGAGACCATTTCAAGAGCCAAGACCAAGGCTGCCAGTTGTGCAGTGTAAATGGAGCTGTCAGTGGGAATGTGTTCAGAACATCTGAGAGGGAGTTGATGTGTAAAACACCGCGGATGCAAACCATTCTTCCGATAGAATTGTCACTAGACCCACTCCACAACTGCACAGGGTCTGGGTCTGAAAACGACAGACCAGCAACAGGCCTCTAGAAGCTTGCAGCTTCGGCATCCAGTATTAAATCTGCATCAGCAATACCATGTCATGTGGAAATGTGGATCCACAAAAGTACAGGTAGGCCTGTACAGGTGTCTGAGTGTTCATGCAGGTGTCCAGCAGTGTGCATTCCAACACAGAGGATGTCGAAGATGATCATTTCCCCTGCATGCTCATGCACACTAACACAGTGAAAATATGCATGCGACAATTGTGCACATGTGCAGGCATACATCCACATATATACATGCACTCTCACACATTCTCTCTCTCTCTCTCACACACACACACACACACACACACACACACACACACACACACACACACACACACACACACACACAGAAATACGAGTGCTCACAGAAGCACTATCACACATGCATGCAGGCACATGCGGTGTGGAGGTGTGGAGAGCCATACGTCATGACAAAGGTTTCTCTCCACACCTCAAGCTTTAAGGACAACATACATATCAAGGATCAACTGGATTTACATACTAATTGAATCACTGGGTCAAGTGTGGGTTTTTTTAATCCTCATTTCCATACGTTAATTCTCACCAGTTAGGACACTGGTACCAATTTTTGAATGGAAATGGGTTGTGACAGTTTACCGATCATGAAATCAAGATTATGCATAAAAATGTCATGCATCAAAATGTGGTAAATGACTTTAAAATTTTGATTTTGTTTTTATTGTAAAGAAACCTATAGAATCTGACAGCAGAAAATACGATTGCTTAAACTGTGACAATGGAAGCACATGAGAGGACATGGCATTGGCAGTAGACATCCGATATCCAAGGAGTGAAATGGTTAAGAGCGATTACACATACATGACTATGCACTGACACAATTCTAAAAACGTCCTTGCCAATACTAGCACAGTCATTCCCATCTAGTTTTCTCAGGATAAAAAAATCCAGCCAGTGAGACCCCCCCCCCCCCCCCTCAACCCTATCAGTGCAACCTGTCCTAACCCCCTCCTACACACTCCACCTCCATCCCCCATTCGCGTCCTCCCCACACCCTCCCCTCTGACTCACGTCGCATTCTGCAGGTCTGTCCGTTGGGCTCCAGAGCGTAGGGGTCGCTGCAGACGCAGTGGTATGACCCTCGCGTGTTGATGCACTGCTGGCTGCAAGGAGGCTGCTTTCGGTACGGCACTGCGGCACACTCGTCCACATCTTGGGGGACAAAGAAGGTTTGAATCCTTGGTCAATCAAACGAATTTTTTTTTCTAACCAATTCACCTTTATATTTTCTTATATAATTTCGTAACATCCAGGTTACATTCACACTCACAAAAGGACAGGGGTGACCATCCCAGATGAGTGGGGGAGGGGGCCTATCCAATATCACCAGAATGACTTGTTTGGATGGGCAGCAAACCGGATCATGTTTACATGGATGCCATGGGGATTCAGAATTCCATCTCTCTGCGAACTCCACGCCTTAGCACAGAGCTACTAGACACGCCATCTCCACACCACAGGGAAGCTTTGACTGGCCAAGTGATAGTGATCCATCCATGATGTGTGAGAGACTGTGTGTGTGTGTGTATGTGTGCGAGTGTGTGCGTGTGCGTGCATGCGTGTGTGTGAGTGTGCTTGCATGTGTGCGTGCAAACACAAGTGTTCGAGAGTGTAAGCACAAAGGTATGTGTGGGCATGCACTCTGCGAGTGTCTTGACTTTGTGTCCATATGCGTGCTAGTGCATGCTTGACTGCCTTCATGCATGCGCGCATCTCCGTGGCTGCACAAGTGCCAGTATGCAAAAACATGGTGCACATTTGTGCAGTGTGCATAAACATGTACATGTTAATCTCGTAAATTAACTGGTACATTCACATGCATGTTAGCGTCACCAATGAACTGGTGCATTTCCATTTAAGCTAGAGTCACAATGAACTGGTACATTAACACTCATCTAGTCTCACAAATAAACTGGCGCATTCTGATTAAGGTTAGTCTCAATGAACTTTAACATTCCTGTTTAGGTTAGTCTCAATGAAATGATGCATTCCCGTTCAATGTAGTCTAGTGGTGCATTCCCCTTAGCATCACCAATGGTGCATTTCCATTTAGTTTAGCAACACAGTAAACTGGTGCATGCCCATTCAAGTTATTATCACCAATGAACTGACACATTCCCATTCAGATCTGTGAAAGCAATGAACTGGTACATTTCCATGAAGGTTGATAAGTCTCACCAATGAACCTGTACATTCCCATTTAGGTTAATGTCACCAATGAACCTGTACAGTCCCATTTAGGTTAGTGTCACCAGTGAACTGGTGCATTCCCATTCAGGTTGGTCTCACCAGTGTTTTGCATTCCCATTCAGGTTGGTCTGCATTCCCATTCAGGTTAGCATTACCAATGAACTGATGTGTCCCCAATCAGGTTAGCGTTACCAAAGAACTGATGTGTCCCCATTCAGGTTGGTCTGCATTCCCATTCAGGTTAGCATTACCAATGAACTGTGTCCCCATTCAGGTTGGTCTGCATTCTCATTCAGGTTAGTCTCTGTGAACTGGTGCATTCCCACTCACAACCACCACGCTCTGGGACAAGTGTACCTTGACACAGATGGTTCTTCTCTGGGTGGACAACAAAACCTTTGGGACAAACACATGTCACGTCCGTTCCATTCCATGTGCATGCGTAGGAGCACGGCTTCTTCCGACACTCAAGGGCTGTAACATTGCAATAGATCAACATTGCAATAGGTCAACATTGCAAAAGGCCAACTTTGCAAAAGATAACATCACAAAACATCAATATTGTAAAATACTAACATCATAAAATGTCAGTGGTATCAAAATGTCAACATTGTAAATATGGTGTGAGCCATAGTGTTCAAACATACACTTGTATGATCCATATACCTGAATGTGTACATGTACCTGTTTTACATTTTTTCATCCATTTTATTTTTGAAATAGTGCTTATAAATTCCGGGCCAGTGAAATGAAACCAAGCAAAGTACCTAGGACAATGGATCACTCAAAATTGAAAACACCAAAGAAATCACTCTTGTCCTAGAAGACTAAAAATCCACAGAAGGTGGCATAAACATCCAAAAATGAATAAATGTGATTTGAAATCTTTCATTTCTTTTTTTTTACTAACCACTTCTTAAGTAACAATGTAACAGAGGTGTTCTGCAACTGACCACTTTTAACGTTGAACGTTTACCTGGATTACACCATCAATACAGCTATCAGGACTGCTTAGTCACTAAACATTTGCTTCATAGTCACTGTACCCTTTTCATGTGGTAGTCTTATGGAAAGACTTCTCAACTTACAGCAGTTGTCTGCCTCATCCGACCCATCCAGGCAATCTGCATGGCCATCACACACAGATTTGTAATCCAGGCACTTGGATTTGTCCTCACACCGGAAAGTCTCGCAGTTCCAAACCTCTTCGCCTGCACACGCACACCATTACAAAAATGACCGTTCTTCTCCGGCGAGGCTTGTGGAGGTTGAAGTGACGTTCTACCAGAATGGACAAAATCCTGTCATGTTTCCAAACACTGCTTTAAAAATGCAAGCCAGAGTAATACCTAAAAGAGCGGGGAAAGTAAACAGGAAGTTTTAAAGATAATCTGGATTATTCATGGTTACCAAACCTATTGAGTCCATTTTTTGTAACTCTTGGTTACTTTAAATGTTTGCATTTTGCATGATGGATGTTTTTTTTTGGGTAACATTCTGCGCATTATTTCTAAAATAATATTTTTGTGATGAATGTGTCTTTGTTTTTTTTTTTAGGCAATATATTGCTTCAGATAACAAAAATGTTATTTTAAATACCATAATTCCGGGAAGAAAACTGTCGATCACCAATGATCGAAATTCAAGGGAAAGAGTGAAGAGAGTTAACCAGTTCGTCATTCACCAATGGATAATGATCCGGGTGCTTCACCGCAGCAGTATGTGACATGAGCCTCACCAGGTCATGATGCTCGTCGTCATACATCTCACCAATGAAAATCCAGCGACCGTTTTTCCCTTCCACAGACATTCCCGAAGCCACCATCATCTTAGCAGGAATGCTGTAATGATCTGGCTCTCTTAACTACAGTCCCATGACATTCTGTAACATCTTAGCACGAAGCCTGAAGTGTCCAACACATTTAAACACAGTCCTTTATCATGTAAGAACAGCTGCATGTTAACTGGAACCTCATACTGATCTGATCCCACCCAAATCCAATCTCTGGACATTGTGAACTATGGATTAGCAGGTGATCTGGTCTACTGGATCTAGTGACTGGTTGTAATAAAAGAGAGTTGTTAACAATCCTCTGGTGACCTGGTCCATTAAATCCAGTCCCTGGATATTATCACAAAGGATTATTAGCAGGACTCCTATGGTGTCCTGGTCTACCTAGATCAAGTCCCTGAATATATGCATGGTCTTCAAACAGAAAGATTTTGGCCAAGACAAAAAATGGAAGAACACCAAAACTAGATATAAGAATGAATGTAGAGGATGTGTTGACAAAAGCCATGTCTTAATGTCGACATTGTGACCTTTCCATAGGTGCAACAGGAAAACATTTCCCTTTTGTTCCTCCCCCCCCCCCTCCTCCTGTAAACTGGGTTACATGACTTTACCCCCAATATCTGAAATATTTGTGCATGTCCCACTTTATCATCTTTTGATTTTTTCCCTCTCGCTGCGATGATTTTCCAACACAGAGGCTGTATACATACGATCAAGGACAAGAAAAAGAGAAAAACATCAGTATCCAAGACAAAAACGGTGACTCACAAACAAAACCCCAACAGGTATTAACAAGTGTACAAAAAGGTTATGCAATTATACTATAACATCCTGTTAGGAGAGATGGAAACCTTTGACATTGTATCCTTTATGCATTGGGAATAGAAGCTAAACACCCAGGTAGACTGGACAGCAGTCCTTAAGAAAATACAAAAAAGAAGTAAAGTTACAATGGTTTCAAATTGAATTATGTCATAGAATTTTAGTAACTGATAGCATTTTCAAAAAGACATGAAAATGGTAAGTAATGACAGATGTAATTTTTGTGACAAGGAAAAGGATTCAATAGAACACTACTTATATAAATGTCAACACTCAAGAATTCTGGAACGACCTAGAAATCATTCTCAAAGACAAATGCACAAAGTGCAACAGGCTTTTGTTTAATATTGAACTGATCCTCTTTGGTACAGAAGAGAAAAGTCAAACAGATGTAGTAGCTGACATCATAATCTTACTGGGTAAAGATTTTGTATACAAGAATAGAATTAATATATCTAAGTAAACATCCATGTGTTTCTTAAAGAACTAGGTGCAAGGTATAAGACAGAAAAATACATTAGAAATGAACTACACTCAGTTCCAAACAATATGGCTTCCATACAGACTGGCTATCTCTGCTAAACTCGATGAAAATTCCATTAAAAAAAAAAAATGGGGATCAGACAAACTAGCTTATTAAAACTGCAGTCTTGATAATTGTGCCCAAGAAATAACATAGAACCTTAAATAGTTTCCCTTTTAGTAGAGAGCCACTTGAGGTTGTTGTTGTTGTTGTCTCGTTCGTCATGTCTTTAGATGGATTCCCCCGTCTCCTCGACAAAGGTGGCAGTACGTCGCAGGTCCTCCAGTCCTCCGTAGAGCTTCCGGGCCACTGGTATTGGGTCGGGCCAGGTTTTCTCTCGGAGCGCTTGGTGGAGCGGGCAGGACTGCAGCAGATGTTCTGTTGTCTGGCTGCCTGTTCTGCAGGGGCACTGCTCTGTGTTGCCGATGTGGAGTTTAGAAAATAGGTGGTGTTTCAGGCGGTTGTGGCTTGTCCTGAGCCTGAAGATGACTACCTGCTCTCGTCGAGTCAGCAGGTAGTGCGGGTCTGCTCTGTTGTGGCGTGGATGCTGCTGCTTCCACTTGTTCTGCAGCTTGGCCTTGATGATGGTCCTGGATTCAGTGTAGCTGGTAGATCTGTCCATCTGCTCCTTTGTAGTGCCCTCCTTTGCCAAGGAGTCAGCAGTCTCATTGCCGAGCACGTTGCAGTGGGAGGGAATCCACTGCAGGGTGACTGTGTGACTTGTGCAGAGGGAGGCAAGAGATGAGGACGATCGTTGAGCTCTGGGTCTCTATTGGACTGAAGGGCCTGCAAGATGGACAGGGCGTCGGTCAGGAAGACAACGTTGTGGCTGGCGTAGGGGCTGACCTCGATGTGGGCTGCTGCTGTTTTCAGGGCTTCTGCTTCAGCTCTGTAATTTGTGAAGTACAGGCTGGTAGCGAGGCAGATCTTTTCTTCTCTGCCTCCTGGATATTGGACATAGACTCCCGCCCTCCATTTCGAATGGCATCTGCTGCAGAGCCGTCGGTTGAGGTTGAATGACATTTGCCTGTCTTGGGCGTTATCTTTGCATGTAACTTTTCCAGTTGGATGCAAGCATACAGAAAAGTAACACCTGAGTTTTTTTCAGGTGAAAATGCCCTTTAGTTTTCAATCATGTCCTAAATAGAAAAGTATTATTCATAAATCCACGCACTACTGGTAGTTGAAGTCTCATTATCTGTATCGACTCCTTCCAGAGGGGGAGATGCATGTATCTGTCTTACTTTTTTTTTTCTGTATTGTATGCAAAAGAAAACCACTGAAATGTAAGATTATTGCTAGTTCTGATAATATGTTGTGTGTTTTACTGTGTAAACTTATCTAAATGTTAGTCCTTTGAATTGCATGTCTGCTGTTTTTCATTTACATTTTTCCTCCTCCTCTTCTTTTGCTTTCATTTAAATTGCTGTCAAGTTATAACGAATACTTTGTGTATGTATGTTCGTGTCCCACAGGTGTGTGTCACTTGTGAGCTGAAGTTTCTGCAGACTGTCTTCTTTTGGTGCATCCATAATTTCTTAACTTTTTTTTTTTTTTTTAATCAATTTTTATTTTTCCCCTTGCAAAAACAACACATTTAACACAAATTCATAGCGTTTCACTTCATATCAGTGTACGAATCACACCATTTATGCTTCAACAGCCGTTTTGGCCAGGTACCATAAACCGTTTCCGTGCCATGTGTTAACATATTTGTACGGGAGATTTTTTCAAAAATTGATTAAATGCAGAACAACAACAACAACAACAACAACAAAAAGCAAAAAAAAGCCAAAAACAAAGAAAACAGAAACAACAGAGAGAGAGAGAGAGAAAGAGAGAGAGAGAGAGGATAGGGCACCGCCAAAGCCACCAGGGGATCCAAACGTGCATACATGTTAACACAGAGACAGACTCGTCCCCAAGCATATACATCAAGTCCAAAAGTTACACTTCTATTAAAGATTGGTATAGTTGCCATTTTTCATGCAGTTTTTGACTTGACTTTACACTTTTCGCAACTTGTTGTTCAAACTTATATCTTGTCTTTAAATAATGTAGAAAGCTTATCAAAACTGGAAGTTTTTTTCTCGCATTTGCATTTATAGATAAAATATTTTCCTAGAAGTAGTATGAAGTCAAAGGTTTCATCACCTTTGAAATGATCTGCATGCCCAAATAATACCAATTCAACAGACAAGTTCAAACAAGCTGCATGCTGACACTTTTCTTTCATTATTGCTTGAAGTTGTTGCCAAAAATGTGCTGCGTGTTCACAAAACCAAAACAGATGCTCAATGTTTTCCCTTTCTCTATTACAGAATGTACAATGATCACTCAGTTCAACTCTCATTTTTGACAACACAATATTTGTACCCAATATACGGTGTAGAATTCTTATCTGAAACCATTTAAGTTTTATTTCTTTTATTTTTTGTACCTTTTTAAAAATATTCCATTCCAATTGCTCATAATTTCTTAACTTATCTGATTAAAAATTCTGTACTGGAAAGGAAAAACAACAAAAAACCTTAACACACCCCAATATACTCAACAATTAAAAAAAAAGAAGTTCCTGAATATTGTAACAATGGCTTATAAGCAGGAATTCTGCAGTGACCAAACATTCCATTGGTGATCAATATTGGAGCACATCTGTTTTCAATTAAACTATAATGCACAATCCCTTAACAGCAAACACCATCCCACCTTTTCCTCTCCTTCCCTCAACACACACACACACACACACACACACACACACACACACACACACTCTCTTGCCATTGCCCCCCCCCCCCCTCTCTCTCTCTCTCTTACATACAAACTGAAAACAAAAAACAGCTGATACATACTGCAGATCTCATCAGATCCATCCAGACAGTTCTTGAAACCATCACATTTCCAGGTGTTGGGAATACAGTCAGTGGTGTTCCCACAGCGGAACTGGTTGGGACTGCAGGTAAACCCTTCACCTGTTCCGGCAAAGGTAACAAGATTCAACTCTTGTCATTCGGTAGTTTACTCATGACAGAAACAGATGCATCAAATAATGCCACTTCTCTAACCAAACAGGTGGTGTCTTTTCTTTTTTTTTTTTTTACAAAGGGGAGAGCTAGAAAAATATATCATTTTAACAGGTTTGGTTTTGCTTGCGCTTGTGATTGAAAAATACATCCTAAGTTAACCCCACGCACAATTCCAAGCACATACACATCTAAGTACATGTATGCATACACACACACAAATGAAAACTGTGATAATACAAACGGCTACACGCCCTAGTCAAAGCCCCTATCAGCAATTCTTTTCCTTTTCCGTTAACTCTTTGGACAGTCATCAGGGCACCATTACTTACTTACTTAGGCCCATAGCTCAAGGGTGAGCACAGGCCATCGACAACACTCCGCCATTGCACTTGGTTCTGGGCTGCTTGCTGAATGCCTGTCCAGTTGGTCTCCTGCCTCTTTATCTCTGCCTCAGTGTCTCGTCTCCAGCTGTTGCGAGGTCGGCCTCTCTTCCTTTTCCCCTGCAGGTTCCATGTCAGGGCTTGGCGTGTGGTGCTGGATGCTGGCTTCCTGAGAGTGTGTCCAGTCAAGCCCCACTTCCTCCGCAGAATCTGCTTGGCCACTGGTTCCTGTCCTGCTATCAAGGCACCATACTGAAGAATATTTCACTTGGCTCCTCCAGTCCTGCCTGCTGCGTACCATGGCTTGGGTTGCTGCAAATGTTCTCTCTGTCCACTCAGCAATGTTGTCAATCGATTTCCTTTTCCATCCTCCTCTGTGTCTCCCGCCCTCAACGGTTTCCTGGAGAATTGTGTAAGCAAGGCCCCCTGGATCTGCTCACATGGCCATAGTTTTTTTTTTTTTTTTTTTTTTTGTTAACTTAGCTGATGTCAGTAGATCTTCATATGGTCCCACATGCTCCTCGGTTTTCAACTCACTTTTTCATCAGTTATATCAGCATATCTGATGTTTAGCATCTTGCGGCACCATATCCCCATCTTGCAGACTAAAAAAAACAGGGATTATAAACTGTTACACACCCAGATCAAAAAGCCTCGACCACGACTGGATCACTTACAATCCTGTTCATCCGAGCCGTCGGCGCAGTCAGGTTCCCCGTCACAGAGAGCCTGCCTCAACACGCACTCCACCTGGTCATTGCACAGAACTTCCTCCTCGTTACACGCCACTGTCTGGTTACCTGTGACACAATGACCCCACAACAGTGCAAGCTGTAACACATCACATCACTCCCCCAGCACCCCTATATATATACACAAGTGCACGCATGAGTACACCAACAGATAAGCGAGTCATTTCTTTCGGAAATAATGTGAATAATTTGACCTTTTAATTGCTACCCATGGATGATTTTATTTTTCATCCTATCCAATTCATAAGTTTTGAAAAAAAAAAAAAGAAAGAAGCCTGCACTTCAGTTTGAAAATAAAAATGAGCATCTTCAATTTGCAGACAAGACAACTGATCAGTCCCCTCAATTTGAAGATCAAAAAGTACTCCACCATATTTGAACATCACACTGAGCTTGCATACATTTGGGATTTAACTAGGCTGTAGAAAAGTTATTGATTACTATGACCATCATCTCATAATTTTTTGCACTGCATACATGATAGATGCACTGGTGAACATTTCACAACGCAAGATACAAAACAAAAATTTGAATGTTGGTCAACTCACAGGACATTTCATCCGAAGCATCTTCACAGTCCACATCACCGTCACACTGAAACCGTCTACTGATGCAAACTCCATTGTCACACCTGAACTCATACGGCATACAGTCCGCTGAAAACAATACCACACGTCAGTGAATAATAGCAAATCCATCCAGCACATTACGAACTCACAGTACAATACAATACAATACAAAATGTCAATGAACAACAAATCTCACTGGCACACGCTGAAAGGACAGCTGAAAACAGTTCCATAAGTCAGTGAGTAGCAAATCCCACTTACATGTCAACTCACAGAAAAGACAGCTGAAAATAATACCATATGACAGTGAATAACAAATCCCACAAGCACAGATGAACTCATAGAAAGGACAGCTGAAAATATCATACATCAATAGATAATTTATTTTATTAATCAAAACTTATACCTTAAAAGCTAAAGATATAAACAAAGCAAAATGTATATGTGGAGAACGAAGAATAACCAGAAAGCATCTGCTGTTTGACTTTTTACCTCTTCAAGCATATTTACCGCCATTATCAGGCATGTCTTTGTGTGTTGTCTTCTCAGATTTAAAGTTCGCCTTCAATGTTGTTTTTTTCTTTAATTTGTAGTCCAGTTAAGCATTTACTTTAAGATTATTTGCAGGTATGTTGTAGGGATGTAAAGAGGAACATTTATATATACTTAGATAACCATATTATGCATACACTTGCATAGTAACAGACATTCATGCATCTCTCTCTCTGTCTCTCCCCCTCTCTCTCCCCCCTCTCTGTCTCTCTCCCCAGCTCTCTCTCTTCATCTAACATCACAGATGTGAACAGACGTAAAACTAAAGTACTACTACTGCCTGTTGTTTTGTGTATTCCCATTTGGAATACTACAAAGGCATTCACAGTGGAAAAAAAAAAAGTAGGATGGGAAGGGAGGAGGATAGGAGGGATGAACCGATACGGTTTACGAACCAAACAAAGCAGGGTTAAAAACAAAAAAGGTATGCCTAATCCCCTAGTTTGTTGTTACAAAGGATTAGCTACATCATGTGTGGTAGGAAAGGGGTTTTTCAGTCGACTCACTATCACAATTCTCTTCATCTTCGCCATCTGCGCAGTCCTCCACACCATCACATAGCCAGGAGCGCCGAATGCAGATCCCGTTAGAACAGGTGGCCGACGGAGGTTTGCAGTCATCACCTGATGCCAATATAAAATAACCTATATACAACCATGCCAATATAAAATAACCTATATACAACCATGCCAATATAACATAACTTATATACAACCATGCTAATATGAAATAACCGATATACAACCATGCCCATATAAGATAACCTATATACAACCATGCCAATATAAAATAACCCATATACAACCATGCCAATATAAAATAACCTGTATACAGCCATGCCAATGTCAAATCATGCTAATATGAAATAACCTATATACAACCATGCCAATGTAAAATAACCTACATACAACCATGCCAATGTAAAATAAACTATATACAACCATGCCAATATAAAATAACCTATATACAACCGTGCTAATGTAAAAAAAACAAACTATATACAACTATGCCAATATAAAAATAAACTATATACAACCATGCCAATATAAAACAACCTATATACAACCATGCCAGTATAAAACAAAACCTGTATACAACCATGCCAATATAAAACAACCTATATACAACCATGCCAGTATAAAACAAAACCTGTATACAACCATGCCAATATAAAACAACCTATATACAACTATGCCAATATAAAAATAAACTATATACAACCATGCCAATATAAAACAACCTATATACAACCATGCCAGTATAAAACAAAACCTGTATACAACCACTTGCCAACATGTACAGCACACAATGAAAAGCGGAAAAGGACGTAGGCAATATACAGCTCTACAGGCATCAGGGCTGAGCCAAGCAATGCATCGTGAATGCGACCGTCCAGAACAGAATTAAAACCGCAAAGGGGTAGACAAGGGGATGCACATACACTCCCCACCCCCCCCCCCCCCCCCTCCAACAGCCTCTTCTCCCTCCAGCTTAATGGTTCCACACCATTTACTGCAGAACTGGATTATCGCCATGTTGAACAGATTTGTGCCTTATCCAGCTTTCAAGGGGAGGGAGAAAGGCGTGCCTCCAAGCCCCCTCCCCTCCCCTCCCTCCCACTTAATCTCATTAAATTGCCACTTGCCCCTCCGCTTGTACACACTTGCTGATCCGCCCCTGTTCTGCGCTCTGTGCACCGATCCCTTTAGAAAAGCAGGGCCAACTCATACCATGAAGGCATGTAGGTTTGATAGCCCAGTACCTATACTAAATGTTTATTGCAACAGGTGATTTTGAAATGGATGCACCTGATCAGTGTTGCCTTGTGATGTCCTATCGTAGCTATAGAATTATTTGCGGACAGCTTTGAATGCTCCCCATGCCGCGGTCATTTTGTAGGGCAAGTTGTTCCACTTCCAAGCGTTCACAGTTCTGTTTTGTTAACACCTGCTTTCACCAACGTGTGTTGTGAACTGTGTGTAGGTAACAATTTTAGCGATTCACATTGAGTGTGCAAGACAACTTCGTTAATTAAATTTAAAGCAAAGAAGATGCAGTTAATACCTTTTGCAATTAACACTGAAACGTGTGAAGGAAACAAAGCAATTTACGAACCGTGGCAGGTAACAAGTTAAGATAGCAAATGTGTGTGAATAACACCTTTAACGATTAACGTTGAACTGTGGGCAGGAAAACAAATATTTTAGCAATTAATGTTGAACTGTGTGCTGGCACACTTATTTTAGCAGTTAACATAAAACTGTGTGTGGGCAAGAGCTTACTAGAGCAATTGTATGCTTTAAACACTTTTGGCAATCACCTATAAACCGTGTGCAGGTAACATCATATTTTAGTACCTCCGAAAGTTCAGTATGCACGATCGTTTGCAGTAGCACTGGCATGAATCCCTAGTCTACTTTCTATTTCCTCAAGCTATTTGAAAATCAACAGTTTTGAGAATAGAAATACATGAGGCCACAGGAAATAGCACAACGGTTTGACACGCGGTTAACGTAAAAGAGAGAGAGAGAGAGAGAGAGAGAGAGAGAGAGAGAGAGAGAGAGAGGGAGGGAGGAGGGAGAGAGAGAGACAGAGAAGAGAAGAGAAGAGGACTGTGTACGCGCGCGGGCGCGTGTGTGTATGTGCGCGTGTGTGTGTATGTGCGCGTGTGTGTGTACGCTTGTGCTTGTGAGTGAGTGAGTGAGTGAGTGAGGAGAGAGAGAGAGAGAGAGAGAGAGAGAGAGAGAGAGAGAGAGAGAGAGAGGAGAGAGAGCTTTCAAAGGCACACGCGTGCATCTCTCTCAAAAAGTCTTTTTTCCAGTCAATGCAATTTTCTCAGTTCAATAAGCTACCCCATGGCACAGCGGTTACCGTCGCAGTTTCCCAGGTGGGAGGTCATGGGATGGTGACAGCCCTGATACGGCCCTTTGCGGTCGGCTGGGCTATAAGCAACATTACCTTACCTAGGTCCTGGAATTCGCTTCTGCCCTGACCGGCTCCTATCCAGAATCCAGTTTGCTATGGCTCCGTTGTGAAGACTGGAAACGCACGGTCGAGTTTCATACACTCAATATACGCGTCTCTCGAGGATATTGCTCAAATGTTCTCATAAATACTGCAGGTGCCTTCATCTCTCGGGCCTGGCTGACGGTGGGATGCAATGTATTCCTGTCATGCAGTCTCAGATCGGAATGGAAATCCACATCATCCTGATCATCGATCAGCATAAAATAAATGCTTTAAAATCTCTCTCTCTCTCTCTCTCTCTCTCTCTCTCTCTCTCTCCTCTCTCTCTCTCTCTCACACACACACACACACACACACACACACACACACACACACACACACACACACTTTTCATACCTATATAACCAACCTTGATACTAGCCACACCCTCTTCTCTTTCGAACGAACTGACCTGTGACGTCCAAGTCCTCCGCGGAGTGGGCGTCCCAGTCGCTGAAGTCATTGAAGTCATCCTCGTAGAAAATGCTGTCAAAGGAGGCAGCCAGTCCAGCACAGGTCACCAATATCCAGCACCAAGGCAGCCATCCACGGGGATCACGTGCTCCTTTCACCATTCTGCCACGCCCTCCTCGGTTCTGACCGCGACTCGGATGACGTTCTGTTCAGAGGCAATGCGGACGTTTGTTGCAATACACACACACACACACACACACACACACACACACACACACACACACACACACACACACACACTGCACCGCACCGCACCAAACCACCACCACCACCACTCCACACCCACATCCACATGTCTTTTATGGAATTCCTTCTTTTTAGAGACGCGCGCGCGCGTTCACGCACACACTGCTCTAAATAGGAAAGAATTCCGTATCAACAGGCATATAGATGCCGCCTACTTCTGACACCCAGACACCCAGTGTGGTCTCCAAACAAGACCACGTCTTTCTTTCTGAGCCCGATCAGCTACATGAGAGGGGTGGAGGTTCCAAAGAGGATCTTGGGGTCCTCTCTTGGGTGAGTGGTGTGTGTGTGTGTGTGTGGGGGGGGGGGGGGGGGGGGGATAACATGCAATTTTTTTGGTCAGCCCGTGAGCAGGGATGGAGTGGGGGGGGGGGGGGGGTAGAGTTCCAGAAACCTCAACCACCCAACCCTACCTCAACTCCCACCCCCACCCCTCGTGGGGAACTATCTTCAGTCACACATGAATTAAAAGGGAATTTAGAAAATAGTGTTCCATGAGTTATTTGCGGCATTTTTACCAATTTGGGTAAGATTTGTCAGATAGAAACTATTTTTCAAAGGGACGTTTTACAGGAATGTTTGAATATGGCCTCCTAAAATGATCTCGACGTTTCCAACTTTCTCATCTCAGTGACCCACTGTCTACCGATTCCAAAATCAAAAATACAAATGCGTCGTTGGTGGGTTGACGTTGGCGGCCTCAATTCCAGAGATCCTCAACTTTCCCTTAATATGAAGTCCGATTACTCCGCATCCACCACCCCAACCCCATTCCCGTCTCCGTCGCCCACACCCCCCTTCTCCCGTCCCCCATCCTCTCTCCATTCCCTCGTTCAAGACGTTTCTGGCTCTTCCATTGAAGAGCGTTCCGTCAACTATTTTCTCGTTTAGATATGAACACATCTGCCAGAGGAACTTGGAACAAGTCTGCCAATTTGTCGGAAATTCATCATTCGTATATTGGCGGCTTGATTTCCTTTCTGACCCCCCCGATGAGGTTTCCAGGTTTCGTTCATCCAAAGTATTCTCACCGCACGTTCCTTTGACATCTGTTGAGCATTATTCATATTCTCTTCAGCGCATTTCATTTTTGTGGCGGAAGAAATCAGGAGGGGAAAAAATAATACGATCATGGAGAAATGTCAGAAGAGGTCTCCTGCCACACAAAGATGACGATACATAGGCATGAAATTGTGGAAAGTGTACGGACACAAGTTTCACTGACAGCGATGGACTTGATTGTGGCTGTATGTATAAAAGCCCAAATGCAGCTTTGAAAATATATTACTTAAAAAAAAATAATAATAACATAGTTTGCACAATAAATGGTGGGATAGTGGAGGGGTGGGGGCGCCGGAGGCGAATGAGAGATGAACTTGATCGGGAAGACCATGGTCAGTTTTGAGAAATCACAACAAAAAGTTAAAACGCTAAACTGCATTCAGCAAAACATTCCCACGCCTGAAATTTCCAACCATAAGCCTAAACTTGTGGTTAAACAAGTGTTGAAAATAATCGGGAAGAAATTTTTGTCCAAAAGTTTTTTTTTGTTTTTTTTTTGGTATCATCTGACGAGGTAAAGACAATCTCCACTATATACAAATAAATAAAGGTAACAAAAGTATAGCAAAAAATCAGGCTGAACCCTAAAATGCTTTGAAAACATACGTGTTTTTGGCAAACGTTAAATCGGGAATAAGAGCTTTATCTGAAGATTACGGTGATGTTGCTCTAGCAGACATGGACAAAGCTAGCACCTCTAAGTATTTTCAAGTGTGCATACAAAACTTTACCACTCGCAAACCTGGCCGTTTGATCAAACGGTGAAAGACTGACTAATGTAGTGGTCACTCCAAAGGCAGTTGAGAAAAAATCCAAATGAGGTAAATGTACATAAGGTGTACATGATGAAGGCATTGATAACCATTCATGATGCAGTCAAAGTAAAATGCTTGGAGGAACCTTTTCTTTCAAAGACGGTGACACATTTCGTTGATAGTTCGGTTAAAAAAAAAAAAAAAAAGGGGGGGGGGGGGGGGGGGGGGGTCTAGATGTAGGGATGCTGCGGGAGGAGGGAGGAATGAGGAGAGGAGGGAGAGCAAATCTTTCAATTTTCTTTACGAATCATTCCTGTCGCTTTCTGACGAATAAAATGACCAGAACTGGACCAGATTCCTAACTTATTTCGGCACTCGACCAGCTTCATAGCTTCGGCACTGGACCAGCTTTACAACTTATTCCGGCACTGAACCAACTAACTTCATAACTCATTCCGGCTCTGGATCAGCTTGTTCAGACACTGGGCCCAATTTATAACTTACTCCGGCACTGGACCTAATTCATAACTTACTCCGAAACTGGACCAGCTTCAATACTCATTCCGGCACCTGACCTACTTCATAACTCTGGCACTGGATCAAGTTCATTTATTTCGGCACTGGACCAGCTTCGTAACTTATTTTGACACTTGGCCCACTTTATAACTTATGCCGGCACTGACCAACTTCATAACTTATTCTGGCACTGGACCAACTTCTTGACTTTCTGGCACTAGACCAACTTCATGACTTTTTCTGGTACTTGATCAACCCTATAACTCATTCCAGCACTGGACTTAACATTTTGGAACTGGACCAACTACAATACTTATTCCGATACTGAACCAACTTCATAAATTATTCCGGCGCTGGACCAATTTCATGACTTATTCCGGCTCTCAACCAACGTTAAAACTTATTCCGCCAATGGACACCGTAACTTATTCCAGTACTGGACCAACGTCATAACCTAATTCAACAACTTGAATGGTCACAGAGCAATCGAGTTCAGTTCAGTTAGGCCGATCTCCCGATCGAGCCTCTGTGACGTACTCCTTCCACTTTCTCCCGTCAAACATAGCTGCCTTGATCTCATCGATGTTTTCGAGGCCAGTGTCCATTTTAAGAAGATCAATGAAGTCTGTTGTCTTCCTTCCCCTGTTCGCTCTCCCTCCAGTTGGCTGCCACAGTACAAGTTGTGAAGCAACTTCCTCTGGATGTCGCATACAGTGACCGGCTAGGCAAAGCCTACGTGTTCTTATCTTGTCACTAACTTTAGGGAGGTGTCCATATAGTTCTTCGTTAGTCATGTGCTGCTTCCAAGAGACATTTAATGCCAATCAAGAGCAAGCAAGAGCAAGCAAGAAAATACAAGGAGGCAAAGTTTAAACCATTTTTCTTTTGTAAAGAATTCCTTTCGTTCCTCCTCCCGTAACAATATTCTTTCCGTCAAAATAGCTCGGACAGTTTGACCATAGAAAATACTGAGAACGCTTTAGTATGGATAAAGAATGTACTCTGCCATTAGATATAACCACCAGACTGCAGTCTGAGAAGGCAGATATTGCCCCTTTTTTCCCTTCTGAAGTAAGATTGGTTAATAAAGAGGGAGGGGGGGGGGGGGGGGGGGGGGGGGGGGGGAGACGTCTAGCTCTGTTCAGGCGCACCGGGATCAGCTCGTCTTCTGGGGCGAAAAGCGGAAAGTAGGAGCCTGCTGCTAAAACCCACATCGATTGGGATGACATTTTAATCCTCAGGTTGGCCTTTTTCTTTCCTGTACATAGCTTTCTACACGCATAATCCGTAAATCAGCAGAGTGATCAGCATGTTGACTGTGCCTGTCTGCTGGATGCAAATGGATGAAGGAGTTTGGAAAAATCGGCTGCAATATTTGAGGGGAGGGAAGCTCTGTTTATCTCTACCCCCTGCCTCTGAGTTGTACACTCCACAAAGTTGGGGAATGAAATTTTTGGGGAATAAAATTTAGGGAAATTTTCATTCCGTAACACCCGGCCACCCCTCCCCCCCCCCCCCCCCCCCCCAAACACACACACACACCATCTCCACCACCACCACCACCACCACACATACACACAATCACACAAACTCCTACAAAAACAACAAAAAAATTGAGGCTTTTTCTTAATCCACTGCAGAAAATGAGAACGCTCTGACGTGACGTAGAAACAATTAGATTTCAGTGAAACATCCTCAGTCTTTTGACGGAAGAGCTCTTTCACTTGAGGGGGCACGAAAGGAAATCCCCTCCCGTACTTATTTGAAGTCAGTGGCTGGAAATGGGGTGGGAACCATTCCAAGAAGGTTCCTTTCGCACCTTGCTGTTGCACGTAAGTTTCTTTCCTCCAGTCAGTTTGTCGTGATTAATTTTCAGAACACAGTGAGAATGCTCTAAAGTACAGAGGGAACATACGGTGAGATTCCAATAAATATATATACTATTTGATGGAAATCATCGCTTTTGAGGGGTGGCAAAAAAAAGGGGTGGAGGCGGGGGAGGGGGGGGGGGGCCAAGAAAAGAAATCATGAGAGCATGCAGTGTGGAATTGGTACGTACTTAACAAAATTAGTTTGAAAGAAAGAAAGAAAGAAATCCCAATCAACATCAATTCGGAACTTACCTGGAGTCTGTTCACGACGCAGGATGGCAGGATATCCGCATCAGCTACAGACTGAACAGACAGTGGTGTCTGGGTGTAGGACTGAGCGGATGGTGATCTGTCGTTCACGAGGCGTTACACGGTGGGGCGTGACGTCGTCAGACGAGAGTGCCATGGGCTCCGGCCGGCACGCTGCTGTCGTGAGGCTTTGAGAGGGTTCTAGCAGCTTGGTCCCGTTGACGTTTTGCACGTGCAGTGGCAACAGGATATCCTGCCTACTTACTCCTCTCTCTCTCTCTCTCTCTCTCTCTCTCTCTCTCTCCCCTCTTTAGCCACCAATTGCTTCTCATTTCATTGTTTGAGTATGGTAAGATATTCTTCTCTTACTGTGCACCTCTCTCTCTCTCTCTCTCTCTCTCTCTCTCTCTCTCTCTCTCTCTCTCTCTCTCTCTCATCTTTAGTTTTTGCTGTGGCTGTTGTGTATGTTATTCTTTATCAAAACCCCCAAACGTGTACATTTTTGTATGTTGGAAGGGGGTGAACCATTCGTCATTTTTCTCAACCCCTCCCTCTTCCACTCCTTTGTTTTAAACCCAGCCCTGCCCTCCCCGCCCCTCCCCTTTCCCCCTACACTGCTTGCCATCTTTCCTTTTCTTTTTTTTCTTTGCCTCCTTCTACCTTTTTTCCGGTACTTCTAGCTAATTGTTGTTTGTCTGTTTTCAACTTATAATAACGTATGGACATTTATTGTGATAACTTCTTGACTTTCACTCGCGGTCATGTGTAATGTAATCCTTTTACTGCATGCGTTTTGTCCTTTACATTATACATTGCAAACAAGTACTTCGTTAACACCTCTCTCTCTCTCTCTCTCTCTCTCTCTCTCTCTCTCTCTCTCTCTCTCTCTCTCTCTCTCTCTCTTCCAAATTCTCCTTTTTCACATTTTTTTTCTTCTTTGTATTTTTTTTTCTTTCAGACATGAATGCATTGTATTCGTATTCAGCTTTGTAGACTTGACGATGTAAACATTACTTGAATATCAATTCCTTTCATTAAACAGTGTGGGAGTGAGTGAGTGAGTGGTGTGTGTGTGTGTGTGTGTGTGTGTGTGTGTGTGTGTGTGTGTGTGTGTGTGTGTGTGTGTGTGTGCTTAGTAATTTTCTCTGTCCCTTCCCCATTTTAAATCTTTCTTAACCCCCCCCCCCCCCCCACTCCCCGACCTTTTTTTTTTTTTTTTTTTGCTCCTAGATCAAACTGCCCCTTAACCCCGATCGTTCTCTGCCCTCTTTTCCAATCGACACTTTACCGCCCCCTCCCCCCCCCCCCCTCCCCCCCCTGTCGTGTCGCCCCTATTAATTAACTAATATATATTTTTTGTACATTGAAAATGCCTTTGGAGTTTGATTTGGTGCGCATCCCTCCGTTCTAAGAATTTGTCTCGCGGCGAAACACGTTAATGGACAAGGTACCATTTTTCGGGGTGCAAGACATAAGAAGACTTTGGCGTATTTACCCTGCAACACTGACGGCGCCCATGCACATCCTCATAAAAGGTGTGCGTCCTCAAGACTCCACTGCTAAGCTGGCAAATCCCAACCCCTTTATATTCTGTGTGAGGACAGTGGAAATCCCCCCCCCCCCCCCCAACACCCCTCCCAACCACAAAGGTATTAATCGACAACATTCCTCTGTCAGGTGTCGAACTGGAAATCGACAACTCTCTATTAAAAACAACAACAAAAAACAAGAAAAAGAAAAAGAAAGAAAGGAAAAGGAAAACGAAGAAACAAAAAAGGAAAGAAAAAAAAAAAAGGATGCGAGCTCATGTCTGGCGTTAAACACGAAAGGTCAAGGGATGCCGATAATAGATGATCTAGAAGATTACTGTAGTTAGTATCTGTCTTATCCTAGCTCTGTGTGTGTGTGTGTGTGTGTGTGTGTGTGTGTGTGTGTGTGTGTGTGTGTGTGTGTGTGTGTGTGAATATATGTAGGTCCATAGTATATGTCCTATCCTAGCTCTGTGTGTGTGTGTGTGTGTGTAGTAGTAGTACTTTCATTTTTACGTCTTTTCACAAAATTATGTGATATTAGACAAGAGAGAGAGAGAGAGAGAGAGAGAGAGAGAGAGAGAGAGAGAGAGAGAGAGGAGAGAGTGTGTGTGTGTGTGTGTGTGTGTGTAAGAGTATGTGTGTGAAGCATAGGTGCGTGGAAGTGCACGCAAAATATGGAATAATTACTACTTATAACATTATAGTAAATATCTAACAGGACTACATATTAAACAAGAGGTAACTTTCAAAGCAAAATCAATATCAGAAAAAACATCAGTCACTGTCATGCCTAATAAACATGGTAAGTATGCCTTAAGAGTCACACAATCAAATAAAACGTGGGCTCTTGACACATTTGCCTTACCACGCATTTTGTTCCTGCACTATATTTCGTTCTGAATGCGTCGAGTTTCAGTCTATAAAATACTGAAACAAAGTTTCTGTACTGATACATATCACGAACCTGCAGGTGTTCAATGCCTTCAACCTGATCAAAGCTGAGAACATGGTTATTTCGAGCATTAACCCGCAAATAAGGGATGTTCTGGTTGTTTCTAAAAAATTCCCAAGCCACTTGTTTTAAAACTTGATGACACTTTGTAAAGTCAAGGGGACAGAAAGTGACTGTGCACTCATTTCAGTTTTAGCTCCCTTTTTGGCAGATCTGTCAGCGAATTCATTGCCCAAAATTCCACAGTGTGAAGGAACCCAGAAAAAAGTTAAATCGGTCCCTTTGCACATCAAAATATGAATTAAATAACATATTTCCTTCAAAATAAAGTTTTCAGAATTAGAACTGAAAAACTTGATAGATTGTAGTACTGACATTGAGTCGACACATAACAATACTTGCAAGATTGATTGCGGTAAATCAATTAAATATGTCAAAGCCATTAGTATAGCTATCATTTCGGCAACTAAAATAGATCGATTTTTGCCTATTGAATATGCTTTATCTACTTTAAGTGATGGAATAACAAAAGCAGATCCAGCGTCTTTGTTCTTTGTCAATGATCCATCAGTATATACCTTAAGATGGTTAGGATACTTGCTTTGCATATGCATCTTTGCTGAATATGACAAGATATGCGGATGATCAGCTTTTTTAGCATCAGTGTGATTAAGGTCAATTTTTGCCTGTGTCTTTCCCAGCTTGGGATTGGATCAGTATGAGAAATCTTTGCCAAAGAGTCGGGGGTCAAATCAGTTTTCTGCAACAAATGGGCAGAGTACGAGCCAATAGTAGACAAGCAGGAAATGTTTTTTGCTCGTTTGGGGTAATCAGTAGATGGATTTAAAGAAATTTCTGTTTCGTTTACACCTTTCATAGCTGTACATTTCACAACATATTTTGCCAAAGTGAGTGTTCTGTATTCGTTTAAAGGCAAAATATCAATTTCCGAATATGTCCGTACTGTAGAAGCATGTACAGGGACTCCCAAGCATAATTTAAAAGCCTTGCTATCAACACTTTGCAGTTTTTGCAACAAATATTTAGGAGCACAAAAGAAAGCTTCTTGAGCATACGATAGCTTAGAACGAACGAGTGATATTGCCAGATGTTTCAATGTTTTTACATCCTGGCACCAGCTTTGCTTGCTTAAGATTTTCAAAAAATTTAAACTTTTCCTAGCCTGGTTTAAGAGATAATCGATGTGAACTTTCCATGTCAATTTAGATGTGAAGTAAACTCCTAAGAATTTTACTGAGTGTACATACTGAAGTGTTATTCCATCAAGTCTAAAAGAAGGCAGATCAACAGGATCATCACCATTATTAAATAACATTATATACGTTTTTTCATGGGAAAGTTTCAGTCCATTTTCAAACAAGTACTTACTAAGATTATTTAGCTCTGCCTGAAACATTTTTTTGTAATAGTTGATTGATCTTTTTGGCGTGTTTTTTCTTAGACTAGCATTTATCCACATACACAGATCATCAGCATACTGCACAACGGTAGCGTTTTTAGTTACGTGCTTTGGGAGATCATGTAACAAAATATTAAATAACATTGGAGCAATTACGGAACCTTGGGGAATGCCCATTTCTAACGATTTAAAATTTGAATATGTGTTTTCTACCCTGACTTGCAAACTTCTTTCTGATAAAAATTCTCTAATGTAGTTATAAAAATTACCAGATATGCCAATTTTCTTCAGTTTATAAAGCAATCTAGCATGCCACACGCTATCAAAGGCTTTTTTAACATCAAAAAATGTCGCCAGAATACTCTTTCGCCTGGCAAATTGATGCTTAATTTGTGTTGTTAATTTTACAATGTGGTCAGTTGTTGATCTTCCTTTTCTGAAGCCTGCTTGATTAGTAGGTATTATTTCATTTTTATCACAAAAATAGATAAGCCTATTTAGTATAATTCTTTCCATAAGTTTTCCTACATGAGACGTCAGAGCTATAGGCCGGTAACTGTGGACACTTGTGGGAGATTTTCCTTGCTTTACAATGGGGATAATTACAGACTGTTTCCAAATTGATGGCATAACACCATTATTCCAAACCCGTTGGAATATTTTCAATAAAAAACAAAGATAATTATCTGGTAAATGTTTTAGCATTTCATTCGAAACAGCGTCCAATCCAACTGATGATGATTTATTACCTATCAAGGAGATGGAGTCGTTTAACTCGCATATAGTTATGGGGGCATTTATATAGTGGTCATTATTTGAAACTGGCTCTTCGTACATCTCTGTTTTTTCTTCCCTTTTCCTATGTTGTATGCAGTCTTGTGGAAGACTTTCTAGACGCATCGTCTTTGAAAACATGTTAGCGAATGCTTCTGCTTTTTCAGATGAGGTTGAGAATTTTTTATTATCCAAATTAACTGGATATCTTGGGAGATTTATCCCTTTTTTCATAGTTTGAAATTTTTGCCACACTTTTTGAAGGTCTTTGTGATGAGAAACTTCTTTGGCACAAAATGCTGTCCAGTAAAGCCGCTTTGCTTTTGCAATGACTCGATTAGAGTGTGACTTAGCTTTTTTCATTTCTAGGTGATTTTCTTCACTTTTGTTTTTAATATACTCTTTGTATTTCAGTTTCTTTAAGGCTACAGCTTCTTCGCAATCCTTAGTCCACCACACATTGCCGGTATGAAGTGTTTTTGGAGAAGTATTAGTACGACATTTTGGTATTGAATCATCAGCGGCCAAGAGTGTGTGTGTGTGTGTGTGTGTGTGTGTGTGTGTGTGTGTGTGAATATATGTAGGTCCATAGTATATGTCCTATCCTAGCTCTGTGTGTTTTGTGTGTGGTGTGTGTGTGTGTGTGTGTGTGTGGGGGGGGGGGGGGGGGGGGGGGGGGGTTACATCCGTAATGGCGTCCACGAAAAACAGGTCATCTCAATCATGAAGGGGGCACCACCCACATTGGACGAGCATATTGTACTTCCGCCAGCATGGGAACAGAGTTTCTTTGAGTACCGGTGAACTTGATCGTTCATTCTCCAAGATTACTTTTCTGTGGGAATTTATATAAGAATGGACTACTGCCCTGAAATTGCAGTTTTGCACGGCACTTTTGCGTGCATCCAAACAGAGGTAAATGAAATCTGTACATACGTGAGCGCTTCTCCGAGTGCTCGGACTTTCACTTCGACTCACAAAGATTGAATCGACTATTAAAGGGGGGAGAGTGACAGGGTTAGGGTCCCAATTTAGAAGTGCTAACTCTCCACCCCCCACACTCACACCCCCATGAATTTATATCCCTTTTCAGTGAAAGAGCCCGCGGACACAGAGAAGCCCACTTTCACTGAGAAGTGAATAGTACCAGACAGGGGGCAGAGAGAAGGGGTAGGGAAAGAGGGATGGGAGTGGTTTCTTAAAATTGATAAGTTTTGCCAAAAGCTGAGGGTAAGGATCCTATATTTTGAAAGCCAATTTTCATTGTTCAACAGCCTTTAACTTCATTACTCAATACAAGGTGACAAAGGTTCTACGTAAAGATTGTTCTTAGATCATGATAACTTCTTGTTGACATAAATTTCCGTGCAGTTGGGTACCAGAATGATCAACAAATTGACTGTGGGCCATCACCAGAAGAAAACTTGTTTCTCCTCATGAGTCATGTGATTCTTTCAGAACCATCACCTTCATGACCATGGATCCACAGTGATAAATCTAGTTCAGTTGACTTCTGAGATATCACAAGCTGCACACTCAGTGTCCCATGTTGGGAAATTTAATCATTGAATGAAATAAGCTAGATTTTGCCCTTTGTTACGGCAAGATTGTTTAACAGCGTATGTCTTCAAAGTTTTCTCATCACTCATGTGAGATGAACAGAGTTAACAGACGGGCAAGTCAGTGAAGTGAAATAAACTCCAAAACAGAGTACATTTAACTTAGTGAAGATACTAAACTTGCCACAAACTTCCACATTTCTTCTATTTTAATTAGGCCCACATTCTTCCATTGAACAAAATACATGTATTCTAATTAAATATGTTTCTAATGAAATGTTTGCATAGAAAATATTCTACACATTTCTTCCTCTTAAATTGTAGTCTGTTATGGTTCCATTGAACAGAATTTCTTGTAAAGTTCAGTTGATGGCAATATGAATTTGAGCTGTAATTCAGTTGGATTAGGTGCACCTATTGTGTTAAATGATATGGTCCCACTCCCAATCTTTGAATTTATGATGGAGGCGCCTAAATCCACAGGCATAGCAATTAGCACATTTAAGTTTGGATTAGAGCCATCTGTGGCCATCTAATTATAATGGTGTGTGTGTGTGTGTGTGTGTGTGTGTGTGTGTGGTGTGTGTGTGTGTGTTTGAGATTTAAGTACCAGTCAGTTGTTTACAAATGTGAGCGCCTGCTAAGATGTTTTAGATTTATGTAGGTCTCTTGTCCAGCTTCTTATTTTGAATGTCCCTGAGGCTGTTGACCACAATCAGCGACATGCACATTGTCTTCCCTGTCTCATCAAAGAAAATCAAAGTCACCAACCCCCAGACTTGAAAACAAATAAATCAAGGAATGCTGAATTTGCAAGGGATTCATTGGATTATGCCTACAAAAGGGAAACATCTTTTAAAAAAAAAGAAAAAAAAAAAAGGAAGAGGTAACCTTCAAGCATGAAAAGTTTGGCCATTAGTTGTCAGCTGTTGTGACCCAAGACACACACGTACGCATGCATGCATGCACGCACAATGGAGTTAATGCACTTTATGAGAAAGTATGGTGTTGTGGGCTGTGAGCAAAGATTTAGAATGTGAGTTTATTTCATCACGTTCGGAATAAATGAATTAAGGATAAAATAAAGTGACAAAATATGCTAGAGCTTTTTCTTTCAGAAATGTAGATCAAACTCTTCATCATTTCTAAGTTATCACTGATTATTTTATAAACTGTTCAATGAAATTAGATTGTTGTTTTCGTATAGCATCAATTTTTGGGGATACTTTTTTCAATATCAAATTTAAAGGAAATGTCATATAGATGATCTACAAGGCTCAGAAACAGACTTGCATTACACATAATAAAATTTCAGCCCCAGGTAAAATTATGTTTACAGTGCCTTAAATGCTGAAGAAAATAACTATGAGTGATAGTATGACTAATATGAATATGGACCACATCAGTAGACTTAAAATGGAGAAATTGTCAACCTGTGTGTAATTCAGGATTTATCAAGAAGCCTTAATTTAGAATACCGTGAAACTCCACCAAACCAAATGTCGTTGTTGGCATCATCAACTAATGTGTTTCGCATGGTTTGTCTTTTGGAAAACTACTGCAGTCTGAAGGCTTTGCTCAGTGTATATAACTGCTGTATGAATTTTATATTTTATCGTCCTATTAACAGTGTATATGTATGTACATTTCTGCTGATCCCATAATTAATTTTGTGTATTTATTTCAGTACATTTTGCTAGTAGTATTCTCTTCCTTCTTCCCACAACCATTTGAAGAATATGACAGATCATAATTTCTGTGTCGTGTGTGGCTGTACCACTAGCATGGGTGTGCATGTACCTGCTTAATGTACTTCTGAAAATTAACTGCATGTGCAGCATGATTTTTTTTTTTCCAGAGCAAGGCTGGAAAATATGATCTGCTTCAACACACGAAGGGAGATAAATCCAGCAGGCCTTATCTCCTCATCAAGACTGTGGTGCAGGAGATAATTAGTGGTCCAGGGGCGACCAGTTTTTCTCTGTCAGAACAGAGAGCATGGAGTCGTCGTCTTCACCACATCCTCTTTTGTAAGGCTTTTGTCTTCAACCAGCATGTGGTCTCAACCAAAACGGATCTGAAGAGATGCAGCAAAGTGGTGACGTCATTGAAAGCCTGGTGTCTGCCCATCCCAGACTTTCATCCTCATCTGTTCATGGAGCTGTCAGATGAGTTTGAGTGGACTGAATGTCTTGGGGAGGTGAGTAAATCAGACTTATGTGCATGCTGTGTGTGTGTGTGTGTGTGTGTGTGTGTGTGTGTGTGTGTGTGTGTGTGTGTACACATTGTAACTTGTGTATAAGACACATTGTAATTTATGTTGTGTGTATGTTTTTTCTAGTATTTGTGTGTGTGTGTGTGTGTGTACATTGTGTATGCGTTTATTTGTATAGTGTGTGTGTATGTGTGTGTGTGCATGCACACACGTGTGTGTGTGTGTGTGTATGTGTGTGTGTGTGTGTGTGTGTGTGTGTGTGTGTTTGAGAATATCCTGAGAGAAGTGCATGATTACTGATTGTGACCAAAGTGTCATGTAATTTCAGATGCTTGCAGCAGTAGACTTGCCCACAGCCTTGACCTTTGCTGTCCACAGTTTGACCTTCTGCACTCCAGATCCTTCCCTCTTGTATGACCTCCACCTGATGTCCATGACCCTTGACCTCCTCCTGTCTCTGGTGTTCTCTGGAATGATGTTGGAGGCTTTACAGACGGAATCTCCACCAGATGACAGCACATGCCTTCACAAACAGGCCGGGACTAGGTGGGAGGGGAAACAGGGTTTGTTCACCACAAGGTCCATGATGTCCCAGCAGAAATTTAAAAGTCTGGAGAAGAGCTGCTTTGAGGCAGCCATTGAGAGTGAGGATGCAAAGACGGCTGAAGCAGAGCAGCAGGAGAAAGTGGAACAAGACCACAAGCTTACAGATGACCTGGACCAGGTAACAAGAGAGGAGACAGTTCAGACTGCGGACCAGCTCATGCTGGATAAGATCTTGGAGGAGATGGACCAGGACATCGAGGACCACCTCACTCAGCTAGCTGACCTGGTGTTGGAGGTGTTGACCCTGCTGCAGAAGAGGCTGACCACCAAGCTGTTTGATCGCAAGAGTTGTAAAAGTGGAGCCATGTCCTCCGTGCTACCCGTGCTGGGGCACATGCTGGGATCTGTGATTGTATTGTGTACCCTGGCTGTCTTTGGCCCGTCCACCCAGCAGGTGAGACATTGTCTGAACAGGTGCATTTCAAGAGAAGAGGATGAAGAACCAGATTCTGGTCTTGGTGCTAGCTGTATTGATGGTTCTGTGAATGGCACAGATACAGAACCATCACATAATCAAGATGAGTCTGTTGATCTGGTAGGTGAGGCCCTCTTTAGAGTGTTGAAAAGGCATCAGATGAGAAGAGCCTGCATGAAATGCCTCTCCAGTTTCTTCGCAACACAAACCGCAAAGGCAGGATCGTCGCAGACACTGTCCACTGAAAAATCAGTCAAGTTTGGCCGGGTATTGAAGCTGAACCTTCAGCTTTGCCGGCTGGCCAGACCTCTGAAACTGGTCGGAGTTGTGCAGGAGTTGTCTGAACTGCTGACGAGCCAAGAGAAGGCCGGTGATGGAACAGCAGAACTGAGGAGCTGTGTGTCATTGATAATGAGGGAACTTCAGAAAAGAGAGCAGACCGCTGAGGAGAAACGTCGCAACCCCAGTCTGGCCAAGGTGATGGAGAAAGTGGGGGAAAAGCTGCCGCGACGGGACTGTAAGTATCAGCATCGTTAAGTTCTAATGATAACAAGTTTGTAAAGGAAGAAATATTTAAAGGGAAAGAAAATCGTGTTTTTAAAGGGATTCTTCTTGAATTGTTGGTGTAGTTTGTAATCACTTGTTTTCTAATTGTTTGTTTGTTGTTGAATGACCTGGATCAGATGTCTCTGACATTGTGTGTGTGTGTGTGTGTGTGTGTGTGCGTGTTGTGCGTGTGTGTGTGTGTGTGTGTGTGTGTGGTGTAAGTGTGCGTGCGTGTGTGTGTGTATGTGTGTGTGTGCGCGCGTGCACGCGCTTGTGTGTGTGTTGGCTTTCTACCATAACACAGCAGCCTGTGTCACTTTTCTTGCTTACTCACGAAACAGATCCATCTGGCTGTTTTTGTCTGTTCACCTGAGTGTAGAGAGAGTGTAATGTGTGGCAAATTAATTTCCGTGTTGTTTTTCCTCCCAGGGTACTTGCAGTATGGTCTGGCCAAGAGGGATGTGACAGACTGGTGGTGTGCAGGGTAAGTTCTGGGTGGTGTTCCAGTATACCTATCAAACACTCAGCTTGACCCAGAGTAACCGGAAGGGGAAGAGCAGGGGGGGAGGGTGATGAGGGGAGGGAGGTGTGTGTGTGTGGGGGGGGGGGGCAGGCCAGTGTCTTTTTCAGTATGAGTACTGAACTGTATCTTGAGCTTCTGGAACTTTTGTGCTAGAAATTTCACCTTTTCTGTGGTACTCTGTGACTACCTTCTTATCTTGCTGTACAGTGGTTTGATGTATTTCTGTCTGTGCGGTCCTTTCACTTGCTTTTTTTTGTCCAGGAAAGCCTTCACATTTTTTCCCTACATTACAACTTGATAGCTCTGATGACTAGGCAGCACTTTGTAACAGCAAGGCCTACAAGACGCATACAACAAAGTCCAGTTTTCGCTTCTCATAGAATTACTCCATTACTTATGGAGTCAGTTGCACGCTTGCAAGATGGATTGCAGCTGCACTTCAGGAGCAAACCACCAACCTATGATTTGGAGACTGGATGCCTGAGCCTCATGAACTGCGTACGGGATTACCTCAAGGGTGTCTTCTTTCTCCTGTTTTGTACAATGTTCACGCTAAAGGCCTTGCAGACCTCACAGAAATGGAATGGCTTGAGTGTTGACACTTGCAGTTAACGGTCTGTTTTTACAAAATGTCAACAAATGCTTGAGAAAAAATGAAAACAGTCCAGCAGCAGTTGGACAACATTGCTCAGTGGTGTCAAGGAACTGGATTGTCCATTAACCCTACAAAGCCCAGGTATTTATTGGCACTCTCATCAACAAGACATGGGGAAAATTATCTGCACTAGTTTCCTTCAGTGGAACACCAATTGAATCAACAGACCTTCATCTTTAATCCTCTCATCCTACTCATTGATTTATCCATCAGCTGCAAATCCTGCACTCTGTTGTCTTGAACCAAGTGGATGTTGTAATAGTGTATATGACTCCACATGCAGTGACACCGTTGTAATTAAATGCTGGATTGGACACTAGCACTGGCTAGCCATTCTGCAATATTAGCTGATTGGGCCTTCAGCTGACGTTCTTATAGGGGGAAAAATTTAACTAACAAACAAAATAGGGTTGATTAATCAAGCAGAATGTCTGACCACTCAACATGACCTGGAAGATACACAGGCTGGGGAAAGAAACTGGGCGGAGGGGGGTGCGCGGATGTGGAGAGAAAAAGGAGTTGGTATGGGTTGGGGCAAGGATTTGGGGTGGGAAAAGAAAGAATAAAATACATTGGCCAGCTGACAAAGACCTGTAACTTAGTGTTTAGATGCCCGATTCAGGACTTTCATGATACATCAGATCCATGACTAACAAGATCTGTGCATCAGTCCCAGGACTTGCATGATACATCAGACCCATGACTCAAGATCTACACAGCAGTCCCAAGACTTTCACGATACATCAGATCCATGACTCACAAGATCTATGCATCAGTCCCAGGACTTTCACGATACATCAGACCCATGACTCACAAGATCTATGCATCAGTCCCAGGACTTGTATGATACATCAGACCCATGACTCACAAGATCTGTGCATCATCCCAGGACTTTCATGATACATCAGACCCAGGACTCACAAGATCTATGCATCAGGCCCAGGACTTTCACGATACATCAGACCCATGACTCACAAGATCTATGCATCAGTCCCAGGACTTGCGTGATACATCAGACCCATGACTCACAAGATCTATGCATCAGTCCCAGGACTTGCATGATACATCAGACCCATGACTCACAAGATCTATGCATCAGTCCCAGGACTTGCATGATACATCAGACCCATGACTCACAAGATCTATGCATCAGTCCCAGGACTTGTACAATACATCAGACCCATGACTCCCAAGATCTGTGCATCAGTTCCAGGACTTGCATGATACATCAGATCCATGACTCAGAAGATACTTCAGACCCAAAACTTGCAAGATACATCCGACTCTGGACTCGCATCAGACCTGTGACTGACAAGATGCATCAAACACAAGCCTCACAGTATTGAAACATCAGATGGGCATGACTTATCCTGCTGTGATTGAGTTCATCATGTGTTGGCAGATTTCTGGAATTTCTGCACAAAGACCCGTCCTTGCTGAGCAGGGAATCTGATGTCAGGCGCCTGTTGGCAGTTCTACCCCTGGTCTCCCTGAAAGAACATGGCGCAGTGCACAGAGACATGTGTATCCAGGTACTGTATCAACCCTGTACTATGGCTCTGTATATATATATATATATATATTGTGGAGATTAAGTATATATATATATATATATATATATATATATATATATATATATATACATATATATATATATATATATACACACACACACACACACACACACACACTTACTTAATCTCCACAGTCTTCCAACTTCCTTTCCCCCAAACCTCCTCCACCATATTCACACTTCTCAGAATAAGATTTCAGAGACGAAGATACTGTTCATCATGGGCTTGCTGCATGGAATAATGCAACTACTGCCATCGTGATTCAAATTCAAGTGGAGACTGTCATTTACTTGGTTTTTGCTGATACTGGGAAAAAGTACAGATGAAGTTGTTGTAACCCAACATTATCTTTCAGCTTGTCAGTATTACTTGCAGGGGAAAGCCTTATTCTTCGCAAGGCATGTCATTTGTGTTTATTTGCTGGGAAAAAAAAATCCGTTTTAATATTGCTGCTGGCGTCACAGGGAAAAACTTTGTTTGTATGCTTGCTACTAGAGTTATTTGCAGAGAGAACCCTTGATTTTTTTTTTTTCCCGTAGCTGCTAGCATTACTTGCAGAGAAAAACCTTATTCTTTTGGGAGGTTGCTTTCAGTGCTGCTTGTATGGGAAAACCATTTTCTATTGGGGGTTTGGTTTTAGTATTATTTGCAAGAAGAAATTTCAAGTGCCTTTTAAGCTGTTACCATGCCTGTTACCCTAACTGCTTGCTAATCTGTTACCCTGACTTCTTGTTCCCTGAAAGGTTGTTATGTGAGCTGTTTATTACCCTTTGTTCCCTGAAAGGCTGTTACGTGAGCTGTTTATTACCCTTTGTTCCTTGAAAGGCTGTTACGTGAGCTGTTTATTACCCTTTGTTCCCTGAAAGGTTGTTACGTGAGCTGTTTATTACCCTTTGTTCCTTGAAAGGCTGTTACGTGAGCTGTTTATTACCCTTTGTTCCCTGAAAGGCTGTTACGTGAGGTGTTTGTTACCCTTTGTTCCCTGAAAGGCTGTTACGTGAGCTGTTTATTACCTTTTGTTCCTGAAAGGCTGTTACGTGAGCTGTTTATTACCCTTTGTTCCCTGAAAGGTTGTTACATGAGCTGTTTATTACCCTTTGTTCCCTGAAAGGTTGTTACGTGAGCTGTTTATTACCCTTCGTTCCCTGAAAGGTTGTTACATGAGCTGTTTATTACCCTTTGTTCCCTGAAAGGTTGTTACATGAGCTGTTTATTACCCTTTGTTCCCTGAAAGGTTGTTACGTGAGCTGTTTGTTACCCTTTGTTCCCTGAAAGGTTGTTACATGAGCTGTTTATTACCCTTTGTTCCCTGAAAGGTTGTTACGTGAGCTGTTTGTTACCCTTTGTTCCCTGAAAGGTTGTTACGTGAGCTGTTTATTACCCTTTGTTCCCAGAAAGGTTGTTACATGAGCTGTTTATTACCCTTTGTTCCTTGAAAGGTTGTTATGTGAGCTGTTTATTACCCTTTGTTCCCTGAAAGGTTGTTACGTGAGCTGTTTATTACCCTTTGTTCCTTGAAAGGTTGTTATGTGAGCTGTTTTTATTACCCTTTGTTCCCTGAAAGGTTGTTATGTGAGCTGTTTATTACCCTTTGTTCCTTGAAAGGTTGTTATGTGAGCTGTTTATTACCCTTTGTTCCTTGAAAGGTTGTTACATGAGCTGTTTTTATTACCCTTTGTTCCCTGAAAGGTTGTTACGTGAGCTGTTTATTACCCTGTCTTATATCCATACTGCATCTCTGACTGGCTTTCTGTTGCCATGTCTATTACCCTGACTGACTCATAACATGAATGACTTGCTCCCGCCTTGATTTTTATCCTAACTACTGGCTGTTGCCTTGACTGGTGACTGGTATCCTGTTTTATTTTTCAATGAAATTGTTACTGTGGCTGCTAGTTGCCCTGAATGTTTGTGACCCTGGCTCTTAACTTGACTGATTGTTATTCTGTCCGTTTATTTCCCTGGCTGTTTCCAGGATCTACTCTGGGTGCTTGTTACCCTGACTGTTTATTACTCTGATGTTGGTCACCCTGACTGTTACCTGGCACCAGTAAAATTTTGTGTTACTGTCTGCATCCGTCTGTGAGTCAAACTGTGTGTGTGTGTGTTTGTGTGTGTTGTGTGTGTGTGTTTTGTGTGTGTGTGTGTGTGTGTGTGTGTGTGTGTGTGTTTTGTGTGTGTGTGTGTGTGTGTGCATGCGTGCGTGCGTGCGTGCGTGCGTGCGTGTTTGATAGAACTCTTGTCTGTGTGTTTTAAATCAAAAGCCTTCACCAGTGTCTGTGTGTTTATGTCAAAGACTTCCACCTGTCTGCATAGTTTATTTGAAAGACTTTCACCTGTCTGTGTGGTTTATCTCAAAGACTTTTACCTGTCTTTTTGGTTTATCTCAAAGACTTTCACCTGTCTGTGGGGTTTATCTCAAAGACTTTCACCTGTATGTGGAGTTGTTTATCTCAAAGACTTTCATGTGTCTGTGTTGTTTATCTCAAAGACTTCCACCTGTCTGTGTTGTTTATCTCAAAGACTTTCACCTGTCTGTGTTGTTTATCTCAAAGACTTTCACCTGTCTGTTGTTTATGTCAAAGACTTGCATCTGTCTGTGTTGTTTATCTCAAAGACTTTCACCTGTCTGTTTTGTTTATCTCAAAGTCTTTCTCCTGTCTTTGTTGTTTATCTCAAAGACTTTCACCTGTCTGTTTTGTTTATCTCAAAGTCTTTCTCCTGTCTGTGTAGTTTATCTCAAAGACTTTCTCGTGTCTGTGTTGTTTCTGTCAAAGACTTTCACCTGTCTGTGTTGTTTATCTCAAACACTTCCACCTGTCTGTGTTGCTTCTGTCAAAGACTTTCACCTGTCTGTGTTGTTTCTGTCAAAGACTTTCACCTGTCTGTGTTGTTTATCTCAAAGACTTTCACATGTCTGTATAGTTAATGTCAAACACTTCCACCTGTCCATGTAGTTTCTGTCAAAGACTTCCACCTGTCTGTATAGTTTATGTCAAACACTTTCACCTGCCTGTGTTCACCTGTCTGTGTAGTTTATGTCAAACACCTGTCTGTGTGTATATCAAAGACCTTCATCAGTGTCGGTGTGGTTTCAGCTGATCTCAAAGACTTTCAGCCAGCTGCCATCGGCTGTTCAAGATCGGTTCTTACTGGACACCTACCGTGACCCCAGTGGTCGGGTTTTCTGCCTGTGGCACACTGTGAGCAGGTGCTGACAGTGGCTTTCAACAAGCTCTCTGCCAGTTCCGCACAGAAGGTAACTTATCTCCCTTTTTTCCCTAGAGAATTCTAGAAACTGCCGTGCAATTTTCTGGCTTTGAGCAGAACTTCTGCTGTCAAATGTGGAATTTTTTTTTTCTCCCACCGAAATTAATTTCTGTTTTGAATTAATCCATTTTTTCTTTTGAATTAATCCATTTTTCTTTTGAACTAATCCATTTTTTGTCCTTGAACTGTGGATGCCTGGAGAGAGAGATGTGGCTGACAGAACGTGGAGTGTTGGTAAAAGTGTTACAAGGAATGCTTGTATAGTGTCTAACCTTGATCAGAGACCAAGCTCTAAGCACTTTACCATCTATGCTTTCTTTTACACATGAAGAGCTGCCTGCTGGCGTTGCATCCAGCTGTTTCCTGTGTGCCATTCAGTTTGATGTCGGTCACCCAGTTTTTCATTCATTCATTAATTTTTTCTGAGCATGCTGTGTATATCTGCATCATCCATACTAACAGCCAAAGTGGCCTTCTCTTCCGAAAGTTGGTGAAAGGATTTCATGTGCATGCAAGATGTTAAGCATACGTTCACACACAGAACTTTGGTTTATGGTCTCATTTGAAGGACTGTTCAGGAATTGGAGTCAGCCGTTGTTAACTCTGAGGGGAAAATCCCCCTGTACCGAACAGCTCAGTGGAGATTTGAACCCGCAACCTCAGGATCACCAGAATCAGGGTTACTCAGCTATTTTCTAGCTAGAATTTTTGCTGTGAATGTCTATTTTGAATTGTGATAGAACCTTTTCTACTCATATTTTGTGCATAGATGATTGTGAAATCTGTATTTGAAGATGTATAGTTAATATTTTTCCTATGTTACTTTATTCATAAGGCAAAGAGCTACCATATGCTATTGAGATGTTACGCAAGATAGGTACTCATTATTGTTTTATTATCAATGTTTTGCTGTCTGTATCTATCTCCATTGAAAGTCAATGATATTGAAGTTAAGGTAAACTGTGCTTTGATCTTATCTTCTGTGTGTGTGTGTGTGTGTGTGTGTGTGTGTGTGTGTGTGTGTGGTTTCAGGCACATACATATATATACCTTTCCCTGTCTAACCTTTCCCTTCCAACTATTGCTCCTCCCCCTCCCCCTCCTCCAGCTTATTTTCCCACAACTTCCATCCGGCTGAGAACACATTCCTCGGTCTCTCTTACTTTAAAGTCTTTAAGAATTGTTCTCTACTTTTTTGTTTTAAAGTTTTGTTTGTTTGTTTTTGGTATTGTGCCTCATGTTTCTTTTTTTATGCCAGAAGCAAAAAAACAACAAAAAGAAAACGCCATTGATAACATCCATCCACCACCCTCTCTCTCTCTCTCTCTCTCTCTTACCTCTGGCTGTTAAAACAATTATTTCTCGACTGTGGATGGACAATGCCCTTTTGTTTTTTCCTTTTTATGTTTGTGTTTCATGTTACTGAATGCAAATTTAAAAAAAGTTATAAAAAAAAACCAAAAAAAAAACCCCTCCAGAATAAATGCTACATGTCATGCCAGGAAGATCAGAAGGCAATATCAGGCAGCAGATCATCATGTAAACTGACAGAGATTTCATGTAGATGATGAGTCTTTCTTCTGGCTTCTCCATTGCAGACCTGTTTACCTTACGATTTTGCTGTAATTTTTACGGAAAAAAAAGGAACTTACGGGAATTACGGCCCTCCCAAAAATTACGGGAAAAAAAGTCAAAGAAAGAAAATTGGTAAATGCGAAGTTTCGTCAGCTACCATTTCGGTCAAAAGCAGTAAGAAGACATTTCCCAGCATGCCTTGCATTTTTGTTTACCTTGTCAAAGATGGTGACGAAGTGGTCTTACATGCCAATGGCCGGCTCTTCCAAATCTTCAAAAGTTGCAAAAGTATTGTGATTATGAAGATTACGTGTTTGTTTTTTTTTCAAATTTCAGGTTTTTGTCTGAGATATTACAGGTACACGAATTTGGGGTAAACAGGTTCGCCATTTTCATCCTCACCACTCTCTCCCCTCAGTCCCCTCCCCTTCTACCTCCATATCCTTCTGACTGCGTACATCGGTCTGTGTGCGGGTAGGTCGGTCAACTGTTTGTTGGTCTGTATGTATACATTTGTGTTGTCTGCCTGTCCCTCTGTCTGTTCATCAGATCTGTGAGTCCACTGTTGCGTCAATGTATCTGTCTGTCTGTCAAACGTCTTTTTCTGTGAATCTGTCATACCCTCTCTTATGTCTGTCTTATGCTGTGTGTTCATCTGTCTGTCAGACTAGATCACCATCTGTCAGTGTGTCCATCTGTCTGTCTAGTTCTCACAGACTGGGTCTGTGTCATGGTTTGGATAGGATAGGTTGTCTACAACCTGATCGCTTTGAACATTAAATTCTTTCTGCTAAATCGATCGTGCTTACCCTTTGACACCAATAGGTCAGAATGTCTGTGATACTGTTGACTGAACCTGACCCTCTCTTTCAGAATCTGCGTGACGTCCTTCCATTGGCTCTGCATGACCTCCTGACCTTCGTTGATCATGCCATCAGCACGGCTGTGGGCAATGAAGGGCAGATTCCTGTCATTGTCAAGGTCACTGCTTAAGCGGTTTTATTCATGACATTGAGAAAGTTTGTAACTGTATTGTAATAGTTTTTTCTTAATAAAGAGAGGGAGATAGATAGAAAGAAGAGAATACATTGAAAATATCAAATATATCTGATTGATCAGTACATGATTTTTTTTTTTTATATCAACATCAAATATATCTGATTGATCAGTACATGATTTTTTTTTTTTATATCTCTGACTAATATTCATACCTTTCTAATGGTGAAGGGAAAAAAATAGTATGTGCCAAATGTAACTTTTCAGAAAATTGAAATGACCAATCTCAGATTTGACAAATATTGATGCCTTTTTGTCATGTTGTGTTGCTCTTTTTATGCACCTCCACTGTGGACTACCTAGAGGCATGCAGTGATAGACATAAATGTTGAAAAAGCAGGCACCAGTTAAAACAAAGTCAGCATGGAATATTGAATGCCTTGATGTGATAGGACTGTTGAATATCTGATGCCTTGATATGATAGACATGACTGTTGAATACCTAATGCCTTGATGTGCTAGACATGACTGTTGAATATCTATCTAATGCCTAGATGAGACTAGATATGCTAGACATGACTGTTGAATACCTAATGTCTTGATATGATAGACATGACTATTGAATACCTAATGCCTCAATGTAATGTAATGTAATGTAAAAGGATATTTATAGAGCGCTTTACCTTGCGAGAGCCCAAAGCGCATATTACAGAAACATGATAAAATACTAATTCTAACTCAAAGCACACACACACGCACGCACGCACGCACGCACGCACGCACACATATGCACGCACGCACATACGCACGCACGCACGCACGCACATACACGCACGCACATACACGCACACACCACACACACACACACACGTGTGTGATTGACATGACTGTTGAAATAAGAAAGAAGAAGAGAAAAAGACACACCCGAAGGTGCAGGTGGAAACCCAGAGAGTATATCTTGTTCCTTTATTCTTTGTTGTTTCAACAGTCATGTCTGTCACTGCAGGGCATTAGATATTTGAAGGTGACTTTTTTTCTTTTTTTTTTTAAACTAGAAATTGATATTTCAAAGGCCATGGTGAAAAACAGTTGACTATCTAATTCCTTGCTGTGACAGGGCTGTTGAAAAACCAGCTATTGCTTAAAAAAACAAACAAACAAACAAACAAAAAAAACCATCACCATGGAATATCCCAGACCTGGCTGTGATCGACAAGACACTCTGACCGACAGTTGCTGTGACTGCCTTGCAGGTGTTCCGACAGATTCCTACTGTGCTGCAATGTGTCCACCCTTTGAACCACCCCCACCACACTGTCCTTTGCCACAGCCTGCACACCCTGCTGCACAGTGGGCCGCTGGATGCCCGGCAACAGAAGAACTGTGTTCACCTGGTGGCTGCGTTGGTGATGGTCAGTGTGTGCGTGTTTGTCTGGTAGGGACTGTGGGTGGGTAGGTCTGAGTGGGGTATGGGAGGGAGAGAGGTATGAGGGAATGGGGAGGAGGGGGGGGGAGGGGGGCATGTGTTCATGTGAGATTGGGTATTCTTCTGTAGGCCAGGCTGTATGCTTGTGGACAGGTGTGTGATATGTTGTGTGATATGGAATGTAGAGCATAGATTTCCATTTGTACTAAAGAGGGTGTAGGTCAAGGTGGGGGCGGGGGTGGCAGCCTGTATTCTTGTGTATTTGTGTGTGTGTGTGTGTGTGTGTGTGTGTGTGTGTGTGTGTGTTGGCCTGGCTGTATAGCTGTTTTTCTTCATGGTCTTGTGGCAACAAGGCGCAGGTACTTTCCATGGAAGTTCTCTTTAATGCACGGAATGTCCGTTTGGAAATTGGTGGTATCTTGGGTTGTTAGAAGATTAGAGGTCTGGCACAGTATGGAGGTGTGAAAGAAGCTTCTATGTTGAAATAGGGAATGAAAATACGTTCAGTGAGAAAACTGGAGATATCAGCTTGCTTTGTGAGTGGGTGTTTACACAGGATACTGAAGAACTGGCATGCCCGTATGAACGCTGCACCCTTGACCTAACCTACTGAGCATCTGTGTGTCTGGTCGATTTCAGCCCGGCAAGACGGACACATCCCAGCATCCTCCTCTCTTACCTCCTGCCCAGTTTCTCTCTGCCTCCGTGCTGCCCTTCATCACGATCCATGTCGCGGATCCTCCAATCAGCGCTGACTTCGCCCTGAGGCTTCTGACTGGCTGCCTGGAAGCCACGCACTCTGTTGGGTTCAGTCATTGGCTGGAGCAGGTGCATCCTGCTGTGGTGGTGGCGTGTTGTGCTTGGACGCTTCAGGACTGCCTGGAGAGGGTGTGGGAGGACAGGGAGGTGGATGGGGCGATGACGATCAAGTCGCTGGTGTTGAGGGTGGTGGAATGCTTGCTGAAACACGTCGCTGAAGGAGGAGTGAGGATAATGGGTGAGGGAGACAGGATGATGTCTGGGCTTTGGTCCAGAAATGACTAGCTGGTCTCTTTAACCCTTTAACAACTAAATTTGCTATGTAATATTCACTCAGCTTCCAAGTTAAATTGTTAAAGCATCAAATGAACTTGGAGTGAAATTTTGAAATGCAGCAAGTTTTTAGAGAAAACAGAAATGTGGTAAACAAATACTTCCAAGTCATCACACCAATGTTTTAATATTTTTTTCATAATTTGTAGCAGTGAGTATAGTTTGATTTTTGTGTATCTGTTTCTATGGTGTTGATGTGTGTAAATGACTATTGTGGTCATTGTGCTGTGCCTTTATCTGTTTCTGTTTGCATGACTTTATTCAGTGTGTGTGTGTGTGCATGTGTGTGTGTGTGTGTTCGTGTATTAGTGTGTGTGTGTGTGTGTGTGTGTGTGTGTGTTATAAACATGTATGCATGTGTGTTTATGTGCTGTGTGTATATGTGTGTGTGTGTGTTTTCACGCATGTGTTAGTATTGCTGACACTCGCCTGTGAAGTATGTGTCCATGTGTGGATTAAAGAGTGTTGCCATGGTGATCCGTGGGGTGGTGTGCAGGGCGGAGTCTGGGCTGGCTTCAGGAGAGGTGTGCTGACCATCACTGGACAGTCTGGGCCACCCTGACCCCATTCCTGACCCCGGGGGATGATCCACATGCTGATCAGGTCAGTGCAGCCATGGCGACAGTAGTGCACAGATGGTGGACCAGTCCTGCTGATCACAGTTGGCTGTGGTTTTTTTTTTTTTTTTTTTTTACTTTTAGAGTTGACAGTGGGCTGTGTGTGTGTTTGCACAGTTGATAGTAGGCGATTTGTGTTCCAACAAGTAGTAGTGGTGTATGTATGTGTTCCTGTAGTTGATAGAGGTGTATGTGCGTGTTCATACATTTGAAATAAGCTGTGTGTATTCATACAGTTGTTCTGCCTTGGCTTGAGGCTGTGTCAGGCCAGTTGACATAGGCTAGAACACCAAGGCTGCATCAAAATGTTGTTATGGCATAGTTATGAGGGGATTGTCTTCAGTTGTGACAAGCTCCTAGCATAACATTATCAGTCTCCAAAATCCCCCAAAGTCAGAGTGTGGCTGCCCACGTGGCAGGGTAATCAAAAACGGTCACACACGTAATGTTCTCATCCCCAGCTGATGCATTTTTACCATAGTGTTCAAGTACTTTGGCTGTTTGGATGATCCCTGGAGTCTTTTAGCCAGGGTACAACAAACAACAACAACAACAACAACAACAACAACAACAACAACAACAACAACAACAACAACATACAGTTGTCAGTGGACTGTGTGTGTTCCTACAGTTCAAGGTGGCTTAGTGTGTTCCAAGAAACGATAGTGAGCTCTGTGTGTTCCTGCCGGTGACAGTGAGCTCTGTGTTCCTTCAGTTGACAGTGGGCTGTATGTGTTTCAACAATTTACCATGAGCGTGTTCTAACAGTTGACAGTGGGCTGTTTGTGTTCCTACAGTTGACATGAGTGTGTTGTAACAGTTGACAGTTAGCTGTTTGTGTTCTAACAGTTGACTGTGGGCTACAGGTTTTTCAGCCGCTAATAGTGGGCTGTAGTGGTGAAATTTGTTCTTACAGCGCATAGTGAACTCTGTGTGTTCCAGCAGTTGATAGTGAGCTATCGTGTACAAACAGTTGACAGTGGGCTATTTTGTTCCAAAAGATGACAGTGGGCTATGTGTGTGTTTCTTCTTGCCATTGTTAAGAGCTATGTGTGTGTTCTTGCCATTGTTAAGAGCTATGTGTGTGTTCTTACCATTGTTAAGGGCTATGTGTTGTTAAGGGCTATGTGTGTGTTCTTACCATTTTTAAGAGCTATGTGTTGTTAAGAGCTATGTGTGTGTTCTTACCATTGTTAAGGGCTATGTGTTGTTAAGGGCTATGTGTGTGTTCTTACCATTGTTAAGGGATATGTGTTGTTAAGAGCTATGTGTGTGTTCTTACCATTGTTAAGGGCTATGTGTTGTTAAGGGCTATGTGTGTGTTCTTACCATTGTTAAGAGCTATGTGTTGTTAATAGCTATGTGTGTGTTCTTACCATTGTTAAGGGCTTTGTGTTGTTAAGGGTTATGTGTGTGTTCTTACCATTGTAAAGGGCTATGTGTTGTTAAGAGCTATGTGTGTGTTCTTACCATTGTTAAGAGCTATGTGTTGTTAAGAGCTATGTGTGTGTTCTTACCATTGTTAAGGGCTATGTGTTGTTAAGGGCTATGTGTGTGTGTTCTTACCATTGTTAAGGGCTATGTGTTGTTAAGGGCTATGTGTGTGTGTTCTTACCATTGTTAAGGGCTATGTGTGTGTTCTTACTGATGTAAAGAGCTATGTGTGTGTTCTTACTGATGTAAAGAGCTATGTGTGTGTTCTTACCATTGTTAAGAGCTATGTGTGTGTTCTTACCATTGTTAAGAGCTATGTGTGTGTTCTTACCATTGTTAAGAGCTATGTGTGTGTTCTTACCGTTGTTAAGAGCTATGTGTGTGTTCTTACTGTTGTTAAGGGCTATGTGTGTGTTCTTACCATTGTTAAGGGCTATGCGTGTGTTCTTACTGTTTTTAATGGCTGTGTGTATGTTTCTACAGTTGATAACGGTTATGTGTGTGTGTTCTTACAGTTGATAGCAGGCCATGTGTGTGTCCTTACATTAATAGTGGACTATGTATGTGTTCCTACAGTTGATTGCGGGCTATGTGAAAGAAGGCATGATGTCGGCGGTGGAGAACCCATCGGCACTGCTGCAACTGTCGGCCGTCAGTGACAGTGCCATGGGTCAGGTGATGCAGGCCCTCAGTGACAGTGACAGTGTGTCCATCCCACAGTCTTCTCTGATTCTCCATCTGTCACAGGTAAATCATCACCTGTCCATTTCACAGTCTTCTCTGATTCTCCATCTGTCACAGGTAAATCATCATCTGTCCATCCCAGTCTTCACTGATTCTCTGTCTGTCACAGGTAAATCATCACCTGTCCATTTCACAGTCTTCTTGGTTCTCCATCTGTCACAGGTAAATCATCATCTGTCCATCCCAGTCTTCTCTGATTCTCCATCTGTCACAGGTAAATCATCATCTGTCCATCCCAGTCTTCTCTGATTCTCCATCTGTCACAGGTAAATCATCATCTGTCCATCCTACAGTCTTCTCTGATTCTCCATCTGTCACAGGTAAATCATCATCTGTCCATCCTACAGTCTTCTCTGATTCTCCATCTGTCACAGGTAAATCATCATCTGTCCATCCTACAGTCTTCTCTGATTCTCCATCTGTCACAGGTAAATCATCATCTGTCCATCCTACAGTCTTCTCTGATTCTCCATCTGTCACGGGTAAATCATCATCTGTCCATCCTACAGTCTTCTCTGATTCTCCATCTGTCACAGGTAAATCATCATCTGTCCATCCTACAGTCTTCTCCGATTCTCCATCTGTCACAGGTAAATCATCATCTGTCCATCCCACAGTCAACTCTGATTCTCCATCTGTCACAGGTAAATCATCATCTGTCCATCCCACAGTCTTCTCCGATTCTCCATCTGTCACAGGTAAATCATCACCTGTCCATCCCACAGTCTTCTCTGATTCTTCATCTGTCACAGGTAAATCATCACCTGTCCATCCCACAGTCTTTGCTGATTCTTCATCTGTCACAGGTAAAATCATCACCTGTCCATCCCACAGTCTTCTCTGATTCTCTGTCTGTCGCAGGTAAATCAGAACATTTTGCATTATTTCTGTGCAGGAGGTTGGATTGGGGGAATGGGAAAAAGAGTTCCATGCAGAACTGTTGTGGGAGGAAATACTGCCTTCACTGAACACTGCCAAAGAGACTCAGCAGCAGTGCAGTGTCTCCTGGGATGGGCTGCTCCATGGTAGCCCTATACTGAGAGCTTTTTCAGACTATTAGTGTTGAGTTTGTGACAGTGACACTAGGTGCATCTGTGTTTGGAGGAAGTGGAAAGGGTAGCATGGGAGCAGTCTTCTGAGCAGCAAGTAGGATAAGACGGCCACAGATGAAGGAGAGAAAAGAAATAAAATCAACCACTGATTATGAAGAAGACTAGCTACAAATTAACAGGGAAATTAAGATGATCACAAATCAAGAAGGGTGTGAGACAGCCAGAATTTAACTAGAGAATGAGACGGCCAGAAATTAACAAGAGAATGAGATGGCCACAAAGCAAAAAGATAATGAGATAGCCTCAAAGCAACAAGAGAATGAGACGGTGACAAAGCCACAAGAGAATGAGACAGTCACAAAGCCACAAGATAATGAGACAGTCACAAAGCCACAAGATAATGAGACAGTCACAAAGCCACAAGAGAATGAGACAGTCACAAAGCCACAAGAGAATGAGACGGTCACAAAGTGACCAGAGAATGAGACGGTGACAAAGCAACAAGAGAATGAGACGGTGACAAAGCGACAAGAGAATGAGACGGTGACAAAGCGACAAGAGAATGAGACAGTCACAAAGCAACAAGAGAATGAGACAGTCACAAAGCGACAAGAGAATGAGATGGTGACAAAGCGACAAGAGAATGAGATGGTCACAAAGCAACAAGAGAATGAGACGGTGACAAAGCGACAAGAGAATGAGACAGTCACAAAGCCACAAGAGAATGAGACGGTGACAAAGCCACAAGAGAATGAGACAGTCACAAAGCCACAAGAGAATGAGACAGTCACAAAGCCACAAGAGAATGAGACGGTGACAAAGCGACAAGAGAATGAGACAGTCACAAAGCCACAAGATAATGAGACAGTCACAAAGCCACAAGAAAGATAGAAGGATGAGACAGGAAAAAAAAACCCCAAGAGAATGAGGCAGGAACAAAGCAACCAGAGAATGACTTGGCGACAGATTAAACTGAGAATTTGGCAGCCATAAAGGAACAAGACAATGAGACTACCACAGAAGAACAAGAGAAGGAGATGGTAACAAATTTACAAGAGAATAAGACGGCCACAAATTAGAGAGAACGAGACAGGTGCAAAGCAATAAGGGAATAGGACAGCCACACTGCAGCAAGACAATGAGACAGTGATAGATTAACAAGACAATGAGACAGTGATAGATTAACAAGACAATGAGACAGTGATAGATTAACAAGACAATGAGACAGTGATAGATTAACAAGACAATGAGACAGTAATAGATTAACAAGACAATGAGACAGTGATAGATTAACAAGACAATGAGACAGTGATAGATTAACAAGAGAATGAGACAGTGATAGATTAACAAGACAATGAGACAGTGATAGATTAACAAGACAATGAGACAGTGATAGATTAACAAGACAATGTGACAGTGATAGATTAACAAGACAATGAGACAGTGATAGATTAACAAGACAATGTGACAGCGATAGATTAACAAGACAATGAGACAGTGATAGATTAACAAGACAATGAGACAGTGATAGAGATTAACAAGACAATGAGACAGTAATAGATTAACAAGACAATGTGACAGTGATAGATTAATAAGACAATGATAGATTAACTAGAGAATGAGACAGTGATAGATTAACTAGAGAATGAGACAGTGATAGATTAACTAGAGAATGAGACAGTGATAGATTAACAAGAGAAAGAGACAGTGATACATTAACAAGAGAATGAGATGGCGAAAACCAACAAGAGCCCACAAAGCAGCAAGAAAATACGCGAGCTGATTGAAGATTCAAACAGATGAAGAAGGTCTAACATGAAATAATTCCCAATTTTGCTTTGTGTCCATTTGTAATGAATCCTCATCTTATGGCGTGTGTAATGAATCATATTTTGTGGTGTGCTTACTTATGTAAGTAAGTGATGATGCTTATAGCCCAGCCGACCGCAAAGGGCTATATCAGGGCTGTGCATAATTATATACTGTGTGTGTGTAATGAGTCCTTGTCGTACAATATGCGTATGTGTGTGTATGTGTGTGTGTGTGTGTGTGCATGCGTGTAATAGATATCTGTTTTACAGTCAGTACATCAGTGTAACAGTGCACGTATCATGTGGGTTATTGTTGGCAGGTGTTGCCTCAGTTACTGGCGTGTCAGGTGTGCCGTTTGGTGCAAGTCCTCTGCACATTGGTTAGGGCAGGATGTGTGCATATGGACCTTCCCCATCTCTCTCTCCTGGCTGACTCCGGGCTCCACTTACCAGGTGAAGTATTAGTTGTTACTTAGTTCGCGGATGTTTAGAGTCAGGTGCTGTATTAGTTGTTACTTAGTTCGTGGATGTTTAGAGTCAGGTGCTGTATTAGTTGTTACTTAGTTTGTGGATGTTTAGTCAGGTGCTGTATTAATTGTTACTTAGTTTGCGAATGTTTAGAGTCAGGTGCTGTATTAGTTGTTACTTAGTTTGTGGATGTTTAGTCAGGTGCTGTATTAATTGTTACTTAGTTTGCGAATGTTTAGAGTCAGGTGCTGTATTAATTGTTACTTAGTTTGCAGATGTTTAGAGTCAGGTGCTGTATTAGTTGTTACTTAGTTCGTGGATGTTCAGAGTCAGGTGCTGTATTAATTGTTACTTAGTTTGCGGATGTTTAGAGTCAGGTGTTGTAATAGTTGTTACTTAGTTCGCGGATGTTTAGAGTCAGGTGCTGTATTAGTTGTTACTTAGTTCGTGGATGTTTGGAGTTCTGCAGCAAGTTAACCTGTTCCCTGTGTTGATGGTCTGTTATGAAATGATCTTTCCTGTGATGGGCTGACAATTTCTGTGGTCTTCATTTTAATAAGAAACTTTGTGGCGTGATTACAGTTAAAACAAGTACAAGTTTTCTGTTTGATTTTCTATTTTGTTGTTGTTGTGTGGTTTGTTTGATTTTCTATTTTGTTGTTTTTGGGTGGTTTGTTTGATTTTCTATTTTGTTATTTTGGGGTGGTTTGTTTGATTTTCTGTTTTGTTGTTTTTGGGTGGTTTGTTTGATTTTCTATTTTGTTGTTGTTGTGTGGTTTGTTGGTTTTCTGTTTTGTTGTTTTTGGGTGGTTTGTTTGATTTTCTATTTTGTTGTTGTTGTGTGGTTTGCTGGTTTTCTGTTTTGTTGTTTTTGGGTGGTTTGTTGGTTTTCTGTTTTGTTGTTTTTGGGTGGTTTGTTTGATTTTCTATTTTGTTGTTTTTGGGTGGTTTGTTTGATTTTCTATTTTGTTGTTTTTGTGTAGTTTGTTTTTCTATTTTGTTGTTTTTGGGTGGTTTGTTTGATTTTCTATTTTGTTGTTTTTGGGTGGTTTGTTTGATTTTCTATTTTGTTGTTTTTGGGTGGTTTGTTTGATTTTCTATTTTGTTGTTTTTGGGTTTGATTTTCTATTTTGTTGTTTTTGGGTGGTTTGTTTGATTTTCTATTTTGTTGTTTTTGTTGTTTTTGGGTTTGATTTTCTATTTTGTTGTTTTTGGGTGGTTTGTTTGATTTTCTATTTTGTTGTTTTTGGGTGGTTTGTTTGATTTTCTATTTTGTTGTTTTTGGGTGGTTTGTTTGATTTTCTATTTTGTTGTTTTTGTGTGGTTGTTTCTTTTTTTTTTTGTACTCCCATCTATGGGAGACAATTGAGATATATAACGCATTTCTGTATGATGAGACGGTCAGGAAGAGACAACTGAGTTTACATATTTACTTGTCTACAACCAGCACTGACACCAGACAAAAAGACATACATACACACACATGTACACAGTCAGACATGCATGATCTGTCACACAGTACACATACACACATGTGCACACTCAGACATACATGATCTGTCACACAGTACACATACACACACACATGTGCACACTCAGACATATATGATCTGTCACACAGTACACACACAAACACACATGCTCGCTCAGACATACATGATCTGTCACACATTACACACACACACACACTCAGACATACATGATCTGTCACACAGTGCACACACATACACTCAGACATACATGATCTGTCACACAGTACACATACACACACACATGTGCACACTCAGACGTACATGATCTGTCACACAGTACACACACACACATGTGCACACTCACACATACATGATCTGTCATGCAGTAGGCCGTTGCAAAGCAGGTATCGCCAGTCGGGTTGGCACTCCTGAAGACATTCCTGTGGAACTGCACAACCCTCTGCACGGCTGTTCAGAGCAAGTTACTTAGTTTTGAGTCGCAGGGGAGTTTACAGCTGCAGAGGCCAAGCTGTGAATGCAGGTGAGGGAAAGGGGTGCTTTCTGCAGGCCGCTCCCCACCAGCCAGCTAACCGCACTGTATTCAGCCAACTGAATGTCATCTGTGCATAGCTGGTCTGGCAGCAATGTGTTCGACAAGGTTGAGCGGCCATTACAAATGGGGCTACAGGTTTGATAATTAGTTATTGTCATGAAAAATGTAATATATCTGCGCTATTGAGATGACTGAATTGGCGAATTCCCAACAATTCTTTTAATACCAAACTCGACTGGGTTTATTTTCTTGTAGATAACGTAAATGCGGCATGAAAGCTTGTACGCAAGTGGTCAGGCAATATTAGAACAATGACAACACACACAATATTGTGCAAAAATGACGTCATCACTTTCTGGGAAGTTAATTTTCCATAGTTAAGTAGTACACAAGTTTGATACATGCCACTGCTCAGACTACAGCAACAAAAATGTTGGATTACAAATGTGTAAAGCCTTATCTGTTTGCCCTTTCACTAAGTGTCTCATTCAGGACGGAAAAATAAAGCTGTGTCTGACCAACAATGGACGTGAAGACATCGCCGTGGAACTGAGCGGCCATGTAACCAAAAGTGTGAACCTAAAGACATCCCTGTGGACGTTAACAACCCCAGTGACCAACAATGGTGAACCCGAGGGCATCCTTGCAGAAGTGAACAAGATACAAAGCATATAAACGTACTCCCAATTTATCTTGAATACGCATGGAGGGAAGCTGAAAAACGTCACAATTAAACATGTGTCAATGTATTTCGTCACTGAGATTAGGCTGTTATAGCTGTTAGTAACGGCTGTTCTGGTGAAATAAAGATTGGGCATCATCCATGACCCATAATGAACATACCTACAAATTTTCAGAAAGATTGGCCCAGAAGTTTTGTCTGGAGCAAGTGGAATACATTTTGACCACGGACAGACAGACACACCGACAGACAGCATTTCTTCGCTCCCATTCTAAAGTACTCCCTGTTCTGTAAGAACTGGGAGTACAAAAACTGACCACTGGTGGTGAACCTGGAGAGAAACCTGGTCAAGCGGCACCATGGAACACCAACAATGTGATTCAGTAACAATGCAGTGTCTCCTCTGGTGGGTTTCCCTACGGTGACTAGGTGGACTTCCAGTGCTGAGAACCAATAGTCAGATGGACATTTAAATTCCATAGGTCATCTAACGATTTTCCTCTCCTGCTCCAGCGGAAAGAGGACACCACTCTAACAATCCTGTGAGGACAATTATTGCTTTGTCATTTTAACTAGTCTTGGATGTCATGGTTTGTGTTGTGAGTGTTGGGAACTTGAGGTTTGTGTGGCAAGTGTTGGAAGAAGTGATCTGTGTGGCCAGTGTTGGAAGTGGTGATTTTTTTTGTTATTATTATTTTTTTGTTTGTGTGGCCAGTATAGGCAATGATGGTTTGTGTGGCAGAGGGCCAAGTGGAGCCGGTGGTGTGTGGGATGCTGACGGAGGCGGTGGTGGTGGTGGCGAGTCAGGAGCCGGCTTTTTCAGACCCCTTCCTCCATCACCTTTCCCAGATTCTGGTCTCTGCTCTACAGGTGGGGAAAGGGTGTCTGGCAGGAAGGGTTAGGTTTACAGGTGGTGTGTGTGTGTGTGTGTGTTGTGTGTGTGTGTGTGTGTGTGTGAACCTTCCCTGTATATCATCTGGAAAGAGAGTCTGGTGTGAAAGGTTGGGTTTACAGGTGATGTGTTGTATATCAGTGTGTGTGTGTGTGTGTGTGTGTGTGTGAGAACCTTCCCTATATATCATCTGGAAAGAGAGTCTGGTGTGAAGGGTTGGGTTTACAGGTGGCGTGTTGTGTGTCACTGCATGTGTTAACCTTCCCTGTATATCACCTACAGTTTTGCCTGCCATATGTCATGGGTTTCAAGGGACCCATGCTTTTTTGTGAAGGAATAAAGCTTTGCTGTACTTAATGGGTCTTTAGGAACCCATGCTTTTGCCGATGGAATAAAGCTTTCTTGTATTGTTGTGGGTCTCCAGGTACCCATGCTTTTTGTGAAGAACTTAAACCCCCAAGTATGTCGTGGGTCTTCACGGACCCACACTTTTCCTAAATGAATAAAGCCTTCATGTACTGTCATGGGTCTCTAGGGACCAAGCTTATTGAAGCTTTGCCGTTTGTAGTTGGTCCCCATGGATCCATCCTTTTCCTGAAGGAATAAATCCTTGCCATTGTTCTGTTTTTTGTTCACCCCTGTGTTTGTTGATAAAACAATTTTGGGTACAGATTCAGAGCCATGCTTTATCGACAAAGTCACAAAATTTTGTGGAGATCGCTTACAAATGATAGTTGTCAAGTGGAAATCGTGACTGTGGGTCATTTTATACCCATGTCCTATGGCAAAGGTTTATGTGTGTTGTGGTGTGGGTGTGGTTGTGTATATATGTATCAATATATATATATTGTATATATGTATATATATGTATCAATGCGTGTGCATGTATGTGCATGCAAATTTGTTGAAACACTTTCGAAATACTTGAATAATTCTTGAGTTTTCATGCCTGCCAGTGAGTGGGAGCCCTGGTAGACATAATGCACACATGTTGAACATTGGCTGTACGGAAATCCCAGAAAACTTAATGCACATGTGATAAACACTGTCTGTCTGGGGAAACCTGGCAGAAATTATGCACAGACGATGAACACGGATTGTATGGGAACCTGGTAGACACACTTTATGTACACATGATGAACACTTTTTTGGAACCCAGGTAGACACTCTTAATACACACGTAATGAACACAGATTGTGTTTGAATCCTGGTAGACATAATGTACACATGACAAACACTGACTGTATGGTAGCTGGGGTAGATTTAAAGCACAGATGATGAACACTGTGTGGTGACGCTGGTGGACATGATGCACACATTAACACTTACTATACATGAACCTGGTAGACATCAGGCACACACAGTGAACACAGACTGTATGGGAACCCTGGTGAATATAATGCACACATGATGAGCACTGACTATAGGAACGCTGCTAGACATAATGCACGCAAGACGTATGTGAATCACGTTCATGCATAAAGGATAAACATTATATGGGGTGGGACCTGGGTAGACAAACTTTATGCACACTTGATGAACACTGGCCATATTATGTTTGTTTAAATCTACCGACAAATATGACTTTGGGTGAGGGAGAAGCCAGTAAAGATCAAACTACCTAGCATCTCTTATGATCACCAGTCCACAACACGAACACATTGACCCCATGGTGACTGCCATATTTACTTCAATGGTAGACACTCCTTTTGCAGGCACTGATGGCCCCCCTCAAGGAGAACAAGGGAGCCAACTCTGAAAGCTGCACGCTGAGGGCGGCCATGTTTCTCCAGGTGTGTGCTGTCATGTCGGTCAGTCCAGATGTCGTGGTGGATTCCCTATTCGTCGTCCTCCTGGACATCATGTCAGACATCGTTCAGCAGGATCACGAGTCGCACGATGTTCCATCCAGTGGGAGCCTGGAGGATGTCTTCCTCCGTGGGGTGGAGTTACTTCCCCACCAGAGCTTGCGAGAAACATTGATCAAGAAACTGAACCATCAGACTATTAAGAAAGAAGTTGACTAAAGTCAAGGCAAAGTGCTGTTAATCTTCCAGAAGTGTTATGCTCACCTAGCTCCAGTCCTGACCTAAAGCTGGGTGAGTCTGGGACACAAATCAGACCTTGAGGTCCACATCAGCCCATGACCAGCCACTGGGGGGCAGTGACCAGTGTCTCCGGCTTGTGGGTAGAGGCATTTATTGGTGGGATTGTTGGCCCCAGCCAGCTCCTACCCATAGGTGGGTGTGGCATGGACTCCAGTGGAAAGACGGTTTCCTCTACATCTTGTAATACAAAACCTCTGGAACTAGTTTTAATGAAGGTTAGTGGAAAGATGAAATGGTGACCAGAGTTGAACAACTTAAATGTTGGGACTGAACCAGGTCAAATTCAGGATTTATTCGGCAAGATGTTGTGAAAAACTGCTTTATCGATTTTAACAGAAAAATGAAAAGATGGGATGGTGAAAGATGACCAGAGGATGAACCCATGACAGTCTGGTCTGGATCTGTAGTGCAGACTCGGGGGATGCAGAGTTCAGGAACCAGGATTCACCGCCCTTGGCAGATGTATGCACCTTGAAAACATCGATACTGAAGTGGTTTAACAGTCAGTCGTTGTACATTATTACAATGTATTTAAGAAAAAAGATTAAAAACACTTTGTGATTTAAAGCAAGCGTTGGTCATTCCTGTTTGCATGTGATGGCCCAACATGGTTATGGTTAACTTTTGTAGTGTCATGCTAATGCGGTCAGACAAAATGGCAACTGCCTAGTGTTATCCGCATTAAGAATACCAGTAAATTGGGTTTCATGTAATGAATTTCAAGTACACAATGTGTCAACATTTGTTGATTTTTGATATTTGAAATGTTTTACATAAATTTCCCAGTTTCAGCATTGACTTAAGTTTGGATTTTCACCTTAGTTTTGTGTGCATACATATTCTGATTTGAACTGGCTATAACTGCTGATATGACCCTCCGGGACAGCAACACTGAGACGAACAAAAGTGATTTGAACCATCACGTCAGTAGCAGAAGACTACGCACTATTTAATGTACCACTGTCGTCAGCTTTCAGACTCGCAGAGTATCATTCAGCATGCAAGAAAAAAAAAAAACGTGGGACTGTTCATTGCAGATTCAGATCACTGGGATTAATTTCAGTGTTCAAATGTCCTACTTTATCTCGCTCTCACGAACTCCATCTCTCTCTTTTCCAGTGCACAGATCACATCCAACAGAAAGCAACATACAGTCTTTCTCTCCGAGCTGCCAAGATCTCTTTCCCAATCCACAGATCACATCCTACAGAAACTGACATGCACACCCTGATGGTCTTTCTCTCCAATCTGCTTAGTTTGATTCGCCTGTAATGAATGCACACCATAGGGTGTTGAGGAGCAAAGGGTGTGTTGGACTGGCATTTGCACAAAATGCAGAGTTACACGTCAGAAGCGTGGATGACTTCTGTCCAATTTTCATGTCCCATGAAGAGTGAAGAGCCAATTATAATTCTCCACCTGGTGGGATAAACATGGAGAGAGGCAAGCAGATTCTGTTGGTGTGACTAAAATCTAATACACATAGATCATGGCCCAGTGGTTAGCATTGTAGATGGCAAACCGAGAAGTCATACGTTTGACTCTGATCAGAGCTGTGCATTCATGAGATTTTTCGCCGTTGACCAGCTTCTGCTGGACTCAAATGGGAAAACTGGAATCACACAAGTAATGGAAATGTCTCTGAGAGTGCTGCTGAAGTTTTTTTTATGAACACAGCAGGTGTCTGTATCTCTTTGGCCTGGTTTACTGGGATATATGATAAAAGGAAGTGTATTTGGCAGCCCTCTCGTGTAGTCCCTAGTCACGTAATCTCTAACCACAATGGAATTATTAGCATTACCTTATCGTCATTCTCACCAATCAACACACACTCACACAAATCAAACTGCTACAGAGCGCCGTCTTTGTAAAAGTGTTGGAGGCCGTTGGAGTTAATGGTGCCAAGAATTTGAGAGAGGATAGTCTGAGCGGGGATTGTGGGTGAAGAGTGAGGGGGAGGGATGAGCTATGTGTGGCAAACTCAAATGTTGTGGAGCAAGTGACCTAATTCCAGCTGACGACCCATTGTTCCTCTGTAGCCCTTTGCTTCACTATGTGCCAACAGCCACCTCATGCCAGGAGACCCTTTGCTTCCTGTTCTCTTTTCTTCAGTGTGGGTGGTACCTTGGAGCCGAATTGGTTTAAAATGTGTCTCATCAGCCAGTGCAAACACTAATATGCTGACACAACACATTAATAACTCATATGGATATGTTGCTACATAAACTGGCCATTAAATATAATACTTGATTTTACACACACACACACACCTGTTTATTATATTTGATGTATCTTTTTCTTCCTAACACATGGACAGATAAGTCACTCTTCGTTGTTTGTTTGTACTGTCCTAAATGTTAAATGTGATCTGTTTTTTTGCCTGAAGAAGACCCAAGATGTCGAAATGCATCGTGTCTTGTCCTGTGCTTTGTTTGTCAATGTCTTTGGCGGTAACTAACCCCCTCTCTCTTTCTAAATTTTGCTTCGTTCTTTGCCATCAGTCACTCCATTTTGAAACTGTATCTTTTTCAGATTTTCTTACAACCACCACCAACTGTCATCAATTTGGCAACAATGTAAAAAGTAATTGCTGTTTATGAAAAAGATCTGTGAATGCAATATGTTTAAAACATTTTGTTTTATTTGCAGCTTTAATGCAGTTTCATTCACCAAATAATAAACTTATAATTTCACTTCACTGAATTTAGCAAAATATGACATGTAATCCATCCTCGTTTTATATTTAGTAATACATTTATTTACATATAAAATGATGATCATACCCAATAATAATTTGAAGGAAATTATCAATTCTAGAGAACACTGAAAATATTGCTGGAACAGATTTACCATTTGGTGGCTTCTTTGTGCACAAGATAGTGGACAGGTCCTATCAATATTGACTGTTTTACCAACTTTAGTTACGCTAGTGTTTGTCACTACTCAGACGATACCAACGTTAAAATTCACTGCAGAATGGCTGAACAGATCTGATCAATATTTATCGTTCTGACAAGTTTGGTTACGCTCGTGCCAGAAAATGCCTGCGTCAAAGTTTCTTAAGAAAACACAAACATACATACAAACACGTGGACGGGATGATTGAAATGGCAGGTGAGTCACAAACTGTGAGGTAAGTTCCATTCAGGTTTAATGTCTCCACCATCATGGTGACATGGCAGACATGGACAACCATCCAAGGGGAATGACTCTGACATCCCCCAAAACATCACATACTGAGATCAGCAGTCAACATGGCCAGGTTTTGTTGTTGTTGTTGAGCACCAGCAGGGTATAAGCATACTGTGTGTGACTGCACGCTTCCTGCTTTATCACTTACAACAAAAAAAAAACAAAAAGAAAGAAAACCCAACAACAATGAACAGGGTTAAGTGAATACCCTGAAAGGAAATGTCATTAAGCAAACACCAGTGACCACTTCTGATGACCTCCATTCACAGCCTCATCCTGTCGACAGAGACTCCGCCTTCTTGTTCAAGGCCTGGGAAATCTCCTTCACTCTCTCCATCACCTTCTCGAAGCTCTTGGGGGCGATCTTGTCGATGAACTTCTGTAGGAACTTGTCCGGGTGCCACCTGACCTGCTGCTCTCGGGTGTACTTCTTCAGCGCGGCAACCGTCCAGTCGGTCTTGTCCCCAAACAGCACGTCCATGACATGGTCTATGCTGCCCTTGCTTGGCCAAGGGAGGTCGCCATAGGTCATTTGGTTCTCGTTCTTGTCGGCCAGCGCCGCCTGGAACCTCTCCTCGTAAGTCTGTCTGAGCTTGTGGAGTTTCTGCACGGCTTTGGCGTTGTGGATGGCGTCTTTGGCATTGATGGCTGAGCTGCCTTTGGGGATCTTGGTGCCAGGTGTTTGGGCGTGCTTTCTCTTCTGTCCCCCTGAGGGGTGGGAAGAGTGGAATGACTGTCGCTGACGTCTTCTGTGCATCTCTCTGCCCAGGCGCTCCGACCAGTCTCTGAAGGTCTCCTTCCGGCTTTCTTGTTCATAGTCTGGACAGAAAGCAGGAAAAAATGTCCTACATTGTGCAGTGATAAGGTGGATGAATAAATTAAGATGGGGCGTAACATGTGCTCCCATAGTCTTATTACAGGAGCAAAAGTTTGAACAGGTTGTGTGTTATTTTCTTTTCCTCTGCCTGTTTTGATTTCCTAATAAAATAAAATGTTGGAGCTGCACTAGGCACACACAAACCACACACACACTGCCCCATCTGCTCTGAAACCATGTATTACCATTAACCTCTGGCTGTTCTGACCTAATGGCAAAACGTTTACACTCAATACACTACACATTTGTTCATCAACCCACTTCTTTTCCTCTCTACATACCCTCTGTTCTGTCTCCTCCAAAAGACGACCAGCCAGTGCTGAAGGGTTTGGGCCAAGGCCACAAAGAATCACGCTACACAGTAGGATCAAACCACATTCATACACCACAAACTACACAAGTTCTTTTCACCACCATAGCAGGTTGTTTGGATGGTTAGAATTTGTTTCTTTTCTTCACGACAACACATTTTTGGGTGACAGTTGAGCTGACTTCTCTGGTGGGGATGGGTGGGTGGAGGGTATGGCACTGCAAGTCTACGGCAACACCTCTTTGAATGTGTTCTGTCTGCAAGTGTTTTTGTCATCCCATCAAAGGGCACTTTTCTGAATGATATGACCTAGCAACAGCCATCTTCTGTGGGTATTAAAAAGGAGGCTTTTTTTTGGTTGATGCTGTGAAAAACAGCTGTGCAATGGCTTCTGTTGTGTGCGTCAGTCAGGTTTATGTTTCACAGGGGTGCTGCATGTAGTGTCTCCTTCCAAAGGCTTGCTCTGTAACCTCCACTTCATCTTCACTGCACATCTGAATGTACTGTCTCCTTCCAGCGACTTGCTCTGAGATCTCCACTTAATCTTCACAGAAGACCTGCATGTACTATCTCCTTCCAAAGACTTGCTCTGGGACCTCCACTTAGTGTGCAGAGGAAAAAAATGACAGACAGAAACTGTCCCAGCACAGACACAACATGGGCCTGGGATGTCTGTCAAGTCTGTGACAGTGCCTCTAACTCAGATCATGGTTCACACCCCTCTCAGATGAGCGGACTCACCTCGTTGTGATCGTAGCGACCGTAGAAATCAGCACTCTCATTTTCAAACTCTCTGGCCAACCTCTGACTCCAGTCCTCTTCAGGGGAGTAGTAGGACGACTGACTGTCAGACGACTGCAACAACAACAACAACAAAGTGTCAGTCCTGATGACTGTCACATTACCACCACCGCCACCTACGTTAGCGAATCCTCTCTATTGCCAATCATGCAACAGACAACTGTCAGACCTCTCTACCACCACCCAAGTCGGTGAGTTGTCTGCACTACCAGTCAAGTAATAAAGACTACAAAGTGTAAGACTTACTACTGCTACTACCACAACACACCACCACCACCACCCAAGTCAGTGAGTTGTCTGCACTACCAGTCAAGTAATAAAGACAACAAAGTGTAAGACTTACTACTGCTACCACCACCACCACCACCACCACCACCCAAGTCAGTGAGTTGTCTGCACTACCAGTCAAGTACCAAGGACAACTAATTGTAAGACTTACTACCACCACCACCACCACCACCCAAGTCAGCGAGTCATCTACACTGCCTGTCAAGTAACAACTGTCAGACCTCGCCATCATCACCACCACCACCACCACCACCACCCAAGTCAGTGAGTTGTCTGCACTACCAGTCAAGTACCAAGGACAACTAAGTGTAAGACTTACTACCACCACCACCACCACCCAAGTCATCAGGTCGTCTACACTGCCAGCCAAGTAACAACTGTCAGACCTCGCCATCATCACCACCACCACGACCACCACCCAAGTCGGTGAGTCGTCTACACTACCAGTCAAGTGACAAAGACAACAAACTGTCAAGACTCACCACCACCACCACCACCACCCAACAAGACCACTAACTGACCCAACCTGGAGTTCGGTGACTTACTGTCTGTGCCAGGGAGGCCCTCTGGTCACCCGCAACTGTTGGGGTTGTCTGTGTGTTAGCAGCTGGCAACAGTGCACGACAACTACACAACAGGGAAAGAGTAAAGAACGAAGGAAAGGAAGGCATGAGGAAAACAAGAGGGACTGGGTAAATGAAAGCGATGTGGAAGGATTAAAGGGCACAAGAGGTAGTGGGATGGGGAAGAAAGAGAAGAGGTAGTGGGATGGGGAAGAAAGAGGAGAGGTAGTGGGATGGGGAAGAAAGAGGAGAGGTAGTGGGATGGGTAAGAACAGAAGAGGTAGTGGGATGGGGAAGAAAGAGGAGAGGTAGTGGGATGGGGAAGAAAGAGAGAGGTAGTGGGATGGGGAAGAAAGAGAAGAGGTAGTGGGATGGGGAAGAAAGAGAAGAGGTAGTGGGATGGGGAAGAAAGAGAAGAGGTAGTAGGATGGGGAAGAACAGAAGAGGTAGTGGGGTGGGGAAGAAAGAGAAGGGTAGTGGGATGGGTAAGAACAGAAGAGGTAGTGGGATGGGGAAGAAAGAGAAGAGGTAGTGGGATGGGAAGAAAGAGAAGAGGTAGTGGGATGGGGAAGAAAGAGAAGAGGTAGAGGGATGGGGAAAGAAAGAGAAGAGGTAGTGGGATGGGGAAGAAAGAGAAGAGGTAGTGGGATGGGGAAGAAAGAGAAGAGGTAGGGGATGGGGAAAGAAAGAGAAGAGGTAGTGGGATGGGGAAGAAAGAGAAGAGGTAGTGGGATGGGTAAGAACAGAAGAGGTAGTGGGATGGGGAAGAAAAGAAAGAGGTAGTGGGATGGGGAAGAAAGAGAAGAGGTAGTGGGATGGGAAGAAAGAGAAGAGGTAGAGGGATGGGGAAAGAAAGAGAAGAGGTAGAGGGATGGGGAAAGAAAGAGAAGAGGTAGAGGGATGGGGAAAGAAAGAGAAGAGGTAGTGGGATGGGGAAGAAAGAGAAGAGGTAGTGGGATGGGGAAGAACAGAAGAGGTAGTGGGATGGGGAAGAAAGAGAAGAGGTAGTGGGATGGGGAAGAAAGAGAAGAGGTAGTGGGATGGGGAAGAACAGAAGAGGTAGTGGGATGGGGAAGAAAGAGAAGAGGTAGTGGGATGGGGAAGAAAGAGAAGAGGTAGTGGGATGGGAAGAACAGAAGAGGTAGTGGGATGGGGAAGAAAGAGGAGAGGTAGTGGGATGGGGAAGAAAGAGAAGAGGTAGTGGGATGGGGAAGAAAGAGAAGAGGTAGTGGGGTGGGGAAGAAAGAGAAGAGGTAGTGGGATGGGTAAGAACAGAAGAGGTAGTGGGATGGGGAAGAAGAGAAGAGGTAGTGGGATGGGGAAGAAAGAGAAGAGGTAGTGGATAGGTAAGAAAGAGAAGAGGTAGTGGGATGGATAAGAAAGAGAAGAGGTAGTGGGATGGGGAAGAAAGAGAAAGGTAAAAGGGATGGGGAAAGAAAGAGAAGAGGTAGTGGGATGGGGAAGAAAAGAGAAGGGTAGTGGGATGGGAAGAAAGAGAAGAGGTAGTGGGATGGGGAAGAAAGAGAAGAGGTAGTGGAATAGTAGAAAGAGAAGGGTAGTGGGATGGATAAGAAAGAGAAGAGTAGTGGGATGGGGAAGAAAGAGAAGAGTAGAGGGATGGGGAAAGAAAGAGAAGAGGGAGAAGGAAAGGAATAGGAAAGGAGAGAACAGAGTAGGAAAGAAGAGGGAAAGAGTAACGGCAAGAAAGAGAATGTGGAAATGGAAAGGAGAGAAATGGGAGGGAAAGAGATGGGTAAACAGAAAGAGCAAAGGAGAGAGTCAAGGAAAGAGATAGGAAAAGAGATGGCACAGGAATGAAAGGAATAGGGAAAGAGCTGAAGAGACAAAGAGGGAAAAAGGAAAGACAGATAAGAACAGAGGGAAAGAGGAAGGGGAAAAGACAGAAACAGGGAGATGGGAAACGAGACAAACAACAAACAAGAGAAAGGGATAGGGAAAGTGAGAAAGAGCAAAGGAGAAAGGATAGGAAAGTGGAAAGAGCAAAGGAGAAAAAGGATAAAGAAGAGAAAGGAGCAAAGGAGAGAAAAGATAGATAAAGTGAGAAAGGACAAAGGAGAGAAACAGAACAAAGTGAGAAAGGACAAAGGAGAGAAACAGGATAGAAAAAGTGAGAAAGGACAAAGGAGAGAAACAGAATGAGAAAGTGAGAAAGGAAGAAGGAGAGAAACAAAGTGAGAAAGGACAAAGGAGAGAAACAATAAGTGAAAGGACAAAGGAGAGAAACAAAGTGAGAAAGGGCAAAGGAGAGAAACAAAGAGTGAGAAAGGACAAAGGAGAGAAACGGAAGAAAGTGAGAAAGGGCAAAGGAGAGAAACAGATAATGAGAAAGGCAAAGGAGACAAACGGATAGATAAAGTGAGAAAGGGCAAAGGAGAGAAACAGATAAAGTGAGAAAGGGCAAAGGAGAGAAACGGATAAAAGTGAGAAAGGGCAAAGGAGAGAAACAGATAAAAGTGAGAAAGGGCAAAGGAGAGAAACAGATAGATAAGTGAGAAAGGGCAAAGGAGAGAAACAGATAGATAAAGTGAGAAAGGACAAAGGAGAGAAACAGATAGATAAAGTGAGAAAGGACAAAGGAGAGAAACAGATAGATAAAGTGAGAAAGGACAAAGGAGAGAAACAGATAGATAAAGTGAGAAAGGACAAAGGAGAGAAACAGATGGATAAAGATAGAAAGGACAAAGGAGAGAAACGGAAGATAAAGTGAGAAAGGACAAAGGAGAGAAACAGATAGATAAAGTGAGAAAGGACAAAGGAGAGAAACAGATAGATAAAGTGAGAAAGGGCAAAGGAGAGAAACAAAGTGAGAAAGGGCAAAGGAGAAAAAACAAGGAGAGAAAGGACAAAGGAGAGAAACAGATAGATAAAGTGAGAAAGGGCAAAGGAGAGAAACAAAGTGAGAAAGGGCAAAGGAGAAAAACAAGGAGAGAAAGGGCAAAGGAGAGAAACGGAGAGATAAAGTGAGAAAGGGCAAAGGAGAGAAACAGACAAAGTGAGAAAGGACAGAGGAGAGAAACAGATAGATAAAGTGAGAAAGGGCAAAGGAGAGAAACAGATAGATAAAGTGAGAAAGGACAAAGGAGAGAAACAGATAGATAAAGTGAGAAAGGACAAAGGAGAGAAACGGAGAGATAAAGTGAGAAAGGACAAAGGAGAGAAACAGATAGATAAAGTGAGAAAGACAAAGGAGAGAAACGGAGAGATAAAGTGAGAAAGGACAAAGGAGAGAAACAGATAGATAAAGTGAGAAAGGACAAAGGAGAGAAACAGATAGATAAAGTGAGAAAGGACAAAGGAGAGAAACAGATAGATAAAGTGAGAAAGGACAAAGGAGAGAAATGGAGAGATAAAGTGAGAAAGGACAAAGGAGAGAAACAGACAAAGTGAGAAAGGACAGAGGAGAGAAACAGATAGATAAAGTGAGAGAGGACAAAGGAGAGAAACAGATAGATAAAGTGAGAAAGGACAAAGGAGAGAAATGGAGAGATAAAGTGAGAAAGGGCAAAGGAGAGAAACAGACAAAGTGAGAAAGGACAGAGGAGAGAAACAGATGGATAAAGTGAGAAAGGACAAAGGATAGCAACACAGATAAAGTGAGAAAGGACAAGGAGAGAAACAGATGGATAAAGTGAGAAAGGACAAAGGAGAGAAACAGATAGATAAAGTGAGAAAGGACAAAGGAGAGAAACAGATGGATAAAGTGAGAAAGGACAAAGGAGAGAAACAGATAGATAAAGTGAGAAAGGACAAAGGAGAGAAACAGATGGATAAAGTGAGAAAGGGCAAAGGAGAGAAACAGATAGATAAAGTGAGAAAGGACAAAGGAGAGAAACAGATAGATAAAGTGAGAAAGGACAAAGGAGAGAAACAGATGGATAAAGTGAGAAAGGACAAAGGAGAGAAACAGATAGATAAAGTGAGAAAGGACAAAGGAGAGAAACAGATGGATAAAGTGAGAAAGGACAAAGGAGAGAAACGGAGAGATAAAGTGAGAAAGGACAAAGGAGAGAAACAGATAGATAAAGTGAGAAAGGACAAAGGAGAGAAACAGATGGATAAAGTGAGAAAGGACAAAGGAGAGAAACAGATGGATAAAGTGAGAAAGGGAAATGGAGCCAGGCCTCACCTCAGAATCGCTGTCAGACTCTGAGGACGTGTCTGCTGTCCGCAGGTGACGATTCAAGAGGGTCAGCTGAGAGCAGAGGTCAACCCCGCGACGATCACAGAAATGGGTGGCCTCGGGGTACTCCTTCAGCAATGGAATCACCAGGTGTCTGTAGACTGTTAGGACATCACACTCTGTCAAAAAGGTGGTCGTATGGAAACACACACACACACACACTCACACAGAGAATGCAGATCCATCCCAGGAGACAACGACAGTCTGCATACAGGGTGCTGAATTTGTGGCACGATTTGAGCAAATGTCATGCATTGTCTTCCGACACCAATGATGCTCAACTACACATATAGTGTGTTACAGAACATCATGCTGGTCAACTACACATGTAAGGCATTATCATGTAATTACATGTGTAATCTAACATGTATCATCATTGTAAAAACAATGTACTTAAGTGTCATATCACATCGTGCTAATTACATGTGTAATGCATCGTCATAGTTATACTTAAGTGTCATATCACGTCGTGCTAATTACATGTGTAATGCATCGTCATAGTTACTGCGATGTACTTAAGTGTCATAGCATATCATGTAAATCAACTAAATGTGTAAAGTACTGTCATAGTAATTACAAGTGTAGTGCATCGTCATAGTAACGGCACATGTACTCGAGTGTCATAGCACGTCATGTTGATCGACTACACATGCACTGCATTATCATCGCATATTCTGCTAGTCAACAACATCATGTTAAGTGCATTGTTACATCATGCTGGTTTGCTACACATCCAGCCCATTATCATAATAACCAAGGGCAGTGCATCGTAATGGTAACTACACTTGTCCTGCGTTGTCACAGCACGTCATACATGTAAATCACATGAGTAGTACGCTACAGTTACTACATGTGCAGTGCACTGTCTTAGTAATTACACATGTACTGCATTGTCATAGCACATTATGCTGACCAGTCAAAGTCATGTGCAGTGCATTGTCATAACAACTGCACATTATCTGCTGGTGCATCATCATAGTAACCACACATGTTTGAGTTGTCATCGCTCACCATGCTGGTCAACTGCATATGTAGAGCATTGTCGCCGCATATCAGGGTGCTCAACTACACGTGTATTGTGACTACATGTGTAGCCAATCATCACAGTAACCACACATACCGCATTGTCATAGCACATCATACTGGTCAACTTCACATGCTGTACAGTGTCGTAGTTTGAACACATGTAGTACAATGTCACAATGAACGACACTGGTGCTGCACCTTTTTACAGCACAGAAGGCTGGTCAACTGCACACGTTGTGTTTTGTCATACACATACTGACATAGCAACAGTGGGAGGATCATGCTAGTCAGCTACACGTGCAATACATCATCCCAGAAATGCTGCTGCTGCACCATGAAATGGTGCTAGGGTTTCATCAATCACACTTTCCAAGCCTTCTCAAACCCTGATCTTGATCAAATTGTTGACGGGGGAAAAGCCATGATGCTAACACTAACTAAAAGTTTTTCAGGGATGTTTCAAATACATCCAGACCAAATGTTGTGTGTGTGTGGGGTGGGGGGATGGGGGGGGGGGGGGGCAGCCATGATGCTAACACTTTTCAGGGATTTTGCAAACACATCCAGGCCAAATGTTGGAGGTAGGGGTGGAGTGCGGGTAGCGGTGATGCTGACAATTTTCAGGGACGTTTCAAACATATCCAGGCCGAAGGTTGAGGAGGGGTGGGGGGTGGGGGGTGGGAGAGGAAGCCATGATGCTAACACTTTTCAGGGATTTTGCAAACACATCCAGGCGAAATGTTGGAGGTGGGGATGGAGTGGGAGGAGCGGTGATGTTGACACTTTTCAGGGATGTTTCAAACACATCCAGGCCAAATGTTGGAGGCGAGGGTGGGATGGGGAAGCGGTGATGCTGACACTTTTCCAGGTTGTTTCAAACACCTGGCCATAGTCTCATTCTTTTAGGAGGCAGAGGGGGAGGTGGGAGATGTTTTAATCTTATGGACTTCCAGATATCTTAACAGACCTGGGACCAAATGGACTGATACCAGTAAAGGCACACAACTGCAGAACAACTAGTCCCTAACTCTTACCAGACTAGACATGCTGGTGTTAATTTTTGGATGGAACTAGCTCATGACATTCACTGATCATGGAATAGATAAAATACATGAAACTGTCATACAAGTTATAGGTAAATGTCTTTTAATTTCGAGTTTGTAGGAAATCTGCCGAATCTGACCACAGAAAATGTTTGTGACTGCTGAAACAGGGACAATGTAACATTCTGAGGACATGGCATTGAATGCTGATATTCTATTTCAAGGAAGTGAATTATTTTCAACAGCTGCAAGCTAACAGGACATTAATTCAACCACACCACATTCCAATGTGAAGTCGAGGTGCTGGGTTACAAAAATGTGGAAGACCAATCTTAAATAAATGTTAGCGAACCGCCCAGAGAACGTGGACAAACGAGTCACAAGACGAAACTTCTTCTTCTGTTTCGTCTTGTGACTCGTTTGTCCACGTTCTCTGGGCGGTTCGCTAACATTTATTTAAGATTTGTTTAGATTTCCGCCTGCAGTCCTCTCGCTTTGCAACTAGATCTATGTGGAAGACCAGTTTTCTTGTCACTGAAATGTCTAAGCATGTGTGTGTGTGTGTGTGTGTGTGTGTGTGTGTGTGTGTGTGTGTGTGCGTGTGTGTGTGAGATAGAGAGAGAGAGAGAGAGAGAGAGAGAGAGAGAGAGAGAGGGAGAGACAGAGAGACCGTGTGTGGCATGAGACTGGTGAATCAGTATGAGTATAGGTCTGTACAGGCATGTGTATGAAACGGAGGAGAAACAGAGCAAACAGACCATCACTTTCCCTGGAACTGTTGATTGCATTAGCTTCCAACGTGCTGTTATCATTGGGTGTATGTAGGGGTGTGTGTGTGTGTGTGTGTGTGTGTGTGTGTGTGTGTGTGTGTGTGTGTGTGTGTGAGTGCATGTGTGCATGCATGCAAGCACTTTCAACTATGTGCATGCAATCAAGGTGTGTGTGTGTGTGTGTGTGTGTGTGTGTGTGTGTGTGTGTGTGTGTGTGTGTGTGATCAAGTGTGTGTGTGTGTGTGTGTGTGTGTGCGTGTGTATGTGTGTGTGTGTGTGATTAAGTGTGTGTGTGTGTGTGCGTGTGCATGTGTGTGTGAGAGTGTGCGTGCGTGCATGTGTGTGTGTGTGTGTGTGTGTGTAACATAAATTACAAAGAAAAAGACTTGATATCAGAACGTATGAGAGGCTGAGACAGAGTGGACAAGTGAGCGTACGTTCAGACATGTATTAAACTTGACCTGCTCACTGTTTAAACAACAGAGAAAAGTTGCTGAAGAGTGTTTTATCAGCTAGTCAGACAGAATAACAAGTCTCAAGTCTTGAAGTGCAAGTGAAACCCGGGATCACTCCGCTGGCAGAACATTAGTCCCTGAAGACGCAGCAGGGCGGAGTGTTGCCAAATAGTGACACATCTGTTGTTCATCATTAGTGTCGGTGTACCAGCAAATACATACGATCAAGGATAGATCTCTCTCTCTCTCTCTCACTTACGTACACAGACAGAACATACACAAGTTGGATGTGCATGTGCACACACACATTCACATGCCTCTCCCCCAACATGAATAACAAATAAAATAAAAAGCCTAATAGTGGAAAACTATTGTATATTCAAATGGCTGAACACGCCTAAAACACATGTTTAAGTTTTTACTAGAATTTGCAAAGCTCGATGCCTGGATTAGAAAAGCTGCAAGAAGAAACATACTAAAACAACAAGCGGCAAGTTTTTGATTGTGTTCATGCAAGTTTTTGATTGTGTTCATGTGTTTTTGATTGTGTTCATTTCTGATTGCCTTTGACGAGCAAACTTTTATTTTCAGTTGACAAACATTTTTTCTGTTCATCATGGAGAGTAAATTACTACTAGCCACTTTCAACCAGTTTACGTCAGAGTGCACACCAGTTAGGGAGTATATAAATGGAGGGATGAAGAGTGTTTCAACAAGTAACTTAAATATTCCTTGAGGATTTTGTATGTGAAATGATGGGGGAAAAACGCTTGAAAGAAAAATCATTTGGGGAGTCCTCTGATTCTGTATCTTGTATTTAGCAAGTCAGTTTTCGCACTTCTGACAAAGTACACACACACACAGCTCCCTTCTAAAAAAATTCCCAGTGTATGTAGAGCCCTCTGTTTCGTTCCTGACCTTCGGCTGCTTCCTCTGAAGGTAAGCGCAGACCTCTGTTGATGGCCACATGGACGGCCAGATCCCCCCTGCTGTCCACCTGGGATGCTGACACCCCTTGCTTCAGCAGATACCTGCCAACAACACCTGCATCCTGCAGTCACATTCATGAGCGCATGGCCACACCATGATGTATTAAATGACCTCCACAACAGCTTCAGTACCAAACAAATCTGAAGCTTTTGAAAATAAAAAATTACTAATGCGCTGTTAAGAAAATATTTTTGTATGCCATTGTAGTTTTTCATGTGTGTGTGTGTGTGTGTGTGTGTGTGTGTTTGTGTGTACGTATGCATGCTTGTGTGCATGCGTGTGTGCATGAGCGCATTTTGTTTTAATTAGGTATTCTTTTTACTCAAATTTGTTCCTTACCTTTTCATTGACTATGCAGTTTGGCATGTATGCTTATGAACTTGTTTTTATTTTTTCCGACTATTTGTAATACTGCAACAACAACAGAAAAGACTCCCATATCCTCACAAAATGAAATAAACAAGAAACAAAATGAAACAAAAATGCTGAACAGCAATTTTTACAGGCCATAAACTAAAGCCATTTAATGTCCCATCCTTGTCCAACACATACAAATTACAAGTTATAAGATGAATCAACTAAACAGCTTTTTCTTTATTTCTTTCCTTCTTTTTCTAATTTTCTCCAGACTAAGAGTCACAGACACTGAGACAGAGAAGAAACCCTTCTTGCGTAAGAGAGCAGTAACAAAAATGGTTTAACAAAAATGAATCTTAAATAAATGTTAGCGAACCGCCCAGAGAACGTGGACAAATGAGTCACAAGACGAAACACAACGCGTTTCGACCTCTTAGGTCTTCATCAGGTGAGACATTAACGAATATTCGTTAATGTCTCACCTGATGAAGACCTAAGAGGTCGAAACGCGTTGTGTTTCGTCTTGTGACTCGTTTGTCCACGTTCTCTGGGCGGTTCGCTAACATTTATTTAAGATTTGTTTAGATTTCCGCCTGCAGTCCTCTCGCTTTGCAACTTAACAAAAATGGTTTGAGACTTTTTTTTGCTCCATCAACATACAGTACATGTTAGCACCTGAAACCTCTTGAACAAGATCCAGGAGGGTCCAGTCAATGCCTGACTAGAATGCCTGGCAGGTCACACCAGCAAAGTATGTTTCCCCTGCCCCCACCAACCCCCCTGCCCCTCCAAAGTGCTGTTGAATATTCGATATGATTAGGTCTGCGCAGACTTTTCGTTAAAACCAGCCTACTTCCCGTAGTATCCCAGCTCACTATATTGGCATCCTTTATCAGAACCATGGCCCTTGCTTGGTGCATGTCCTGCTATAATAAATGCAAAGTGAAACAACCCAAGAGATACAGTGACAGCATGTCAAATCCTCCCATCATCGACATGAGAGCAAGTGCTGCTCTAGAACGATGTCAACTGTCAGGTCAAGTTGTTCATCGCTCACAATCATGAAATACAATTTATGCTATATTTGTGCGCAGACAAAACACGAGGTTCATAATTCATCGTGTTTTTGACGTTCTTTCCGAGGACCATACCAGAATGGAACAAGTTGCCTCAGGAGGTTGTGACGGCTGAGTCACTGGACTGCTTCAAATCCAGGCTGGCCTCTAGAACCTCAAACAACCATCCCCCTCTTCCCCATCACCCCCAACCCTCCCCCTTACCCTCTTCCTGACCACTATTCCCTACAATACCCCCCTCCCCCCTGCCATCCTTCCCAGTCACTTTTCTACTCCTGTCTCCCCCCCCCCCTCCCCCTACTACTTATTCACCATCACCCCCCCCCCCCCACCACACACACACACACTTTTTTTTCTTCCTCCAAATCCTCACAACAGCGCAGTCTTCGGCAATCTCCCTAAACAATGACAAAACCATCAGCAAAATGATGTTGGTCATATGAAGGAAGAAGATAAACAGGTCAATTTGTTAAATTCCATTTCCAAGTAATGCATTGTCATTTGAACCCAAAACATTGCTAGCATCCCATGCCCAATGCCGGCACGATTCCAATTATGAACGAAATATTTCACAACTCTTGTTTTGTAAAACAATCAACACGACAACAGTGTTGAACTTTACCCAATGAAGTGGCCACTTCCATGCTTGGCAACACAATGCAGGAATGTACGTCGCTTTGAAAGCACTGTGTTCTTCAAATCAACTTCGTATTTTCTGACACAGTCTTTGAACTTCCTTGGCCGATCTTCCTTTATGTAGTTTATCAGCTTCTCAATGATCTTTTCTTTCGTTTTTCTAGGCATACTTGAATCCGATGTGCCTTCGGACCTAACCACCAATCAGTGTGAAAGTGAAAGAGGATTCAACAAGGGTTTGCAAGCTTTGTCTCCCTTGACATATGCAGAGGCTGTTTCTGGTTCCTGTCCAGAGATTCCGACTAGGCCCTAAACTCTACATCCACTACATTCGAAGCAACCTGCGTATTGGTTATAGGATCGGCCCTGCAACCAACAAATTAATTCCATGAAAATTATTTTTATTCTGATCTTCTTTTTCACAAGTAAGAGTTAATTCCATGGATTAGACCTTCTGACATATTTGTTCCTGACTTTGACAGTCTTGCTTTTATCATGTGCAAGCACAATCTACATGATACTCCTCACCTGTTTTTCCCTGTCACCTGCTAGACTTCTCATGCTCAAATCCCTGCACTAATTTAGAAACACAAAAAGTCCACAAGTCACACATATTTCCACTATCCTTGTTGTCATACAGCATTGAGCTAAAATACTAACCGCAGAGGCAAGTGAGTTCCATTTATTTTAATGGTTTCTCCGATATAACACTGAACTCTGAGTTGTTTAAGTCCTGCATCAAGTGCATATACTTGACGTTTGTAAACCTGCACATCAGATTGCTACGTTTTCAGTCAAAAGCTCATTTTCTCCATAACTGTTTATGTTGGCAACGGAGGTCATCTTGACAGCAAAACTAACACACATGTCTCTTGCTTTTAGCTCCTATAGTACATATCTCATGGTACACTGACTCTCTCTTCCAACTCACAGTGTAAATCCTCCCCACATACCTCACCAGACACAACTCGCACACCCAACATAATCAACTTATTCAACACAGACCCCACTTTCGAACCCAACCTCCTATCCACACTAGATTTTTGTCTCACTTTACACTTCCATCCCTCATCCTAGCACACTGAAGGCCCTTACTTCCTTTCTTGTCAAATGTCCCCTAACCAAGAACGCCCATCCACAGCTACACCAATTAAGACATACAGAGTTACTTCCCACCCTCAATATCTTTGAATTCCACGACCACATTTTCTTGCAAAGCAGTGGTGTTACTGGGAACCAGAATGGGACCATCCTATGCCTGCCTTTACATTGAACACCTGGATCACTTGCTAATAAAGGCCTGACGCCAGAGCTCTACAAAAGGTACACCAATGATGGGCTAAGAGCCACATCCATTCCAGCACAAAAACTCTGCAACCTCTTAAACTGTATTCAGACCCTCCACCCATCATCCATCAAATTTACATATACCACTTCCTAGTCAGTCAACTCTTGGACATCTCAATCTCCCTCAAAGATGGACTGCTCCAAACCTCAGTTTTCTACAAACCCACCGATGTGCATTAATACCTGGACTACACATGTTCCCACTACCCATTTTTGAAACACAACATTCCATACTCTGCATTCTTCCACCTGCTCAGACTTTGCTTCAATATAGAAGATTTCACAATACAGTCAACCCAAATGTTCGATTTTTTCACCAACCATGCATCATTAATCATGCTCTCTATTGTACCACTGCTGTGTCCAGAACATCTGCTTTGGAAGCCCAGCCTCCAAAAGAATCAAATAGACCCTCTGCCTGCCTCCTCTTCCATCCACACATTCTTCCCAAATGCAGGATCCTCAAGTCCAGCTGAGCAGTGTGGGTGCAATGCCACTGAGATTGCACAGAAGATGGGACAGCAAAAAAAAAAAAAAAAAAAAAAAAAAAAAAAAAAAGTTCATCTGTCTAGTTGTTTTATGTTGGTTTGTAGACCTGAATTATATTTTGTAGATTATTTTGCCTTTCTTTACTTAACTCTTGTTTACGTCTCGATTGGTCTGGCTGGAGATCTGAAAATGTGCATTTCTTTACGTTTGGTTATTTTATGTTTAGTTTGTAGCCCTGAATCATGTTTTGCAGATTGTTTCGTTTTTCTTTTAACAACCTTTTACTTCTCATGTCAATGTTTTTCTTTTTCCTCCGAACCAGGCATGGCTGGACATATATCGTCAAGACTTAAAGATTTAAGAGATCATTCCGCGACTGGATCTGGTTCTACCGCAAAAGCTGGGTGAAGATGAGTCAAGAGGAACATCTATCTCATATTCAAGGAACAACATGATTACACTTTTAAAGAAAAGAAAAAACAAGCAAGCAAAAAAGTAAGAGTTGTAATTCTTATGTGAAAAGTACAGTTTTCATAAGACTCATGCTTCGAGAACTTCCTCTGTTGGGTATGGAAAGAGCGAACTGTACTTTTGGTTTTATTCTAGCCGCAAGCATTCACTCCCTTTGCTGACAAAGGGAGAAGTTAAGAATATCGTATGTACCGCATGCAATTTACACTTTCTGTTTTACCTGTTATAATCACGATATACGATGTTTTATTCATAGATCCATGTATCATTGAAAACACCATTCAGTGCATGAGAGAAAAGTAGACATACCGAGAAAAATTCAAATTCATGAGTGACAAAGCAGTATTTCCAATTATTCAAGAGTGGTTCATCCCTGAGCGCATGCGCATCTGATTAAGCTGTCTTCTCCGATGTTTTGACAGCAAGGCTGATTAAAAACCGAAGAGTGAAATGTTGTCTAAAGAATAATCAGTCAGGTCACCAAGACCTTGACATCAAATACAACAGGTACGTAAATGTAGGGGTAATTCGATATATATTTAGGAGGAAGATTTAATGCTGTTCTGAAATTTGCAGTGTAAAATTCTTATCGTATTCTAATGGTGACCCCTCCCCCTTGACCAGCATCATGATCACGGTTGATAAGATAAATTTAGAATCTGTCAGTCTTATAAAGATAACTTTTGATGTTAAGACCTTGTAATCCGAATTAGTTTTGAATTGATTCATTAAATGTCTAATGTTTGAGCATGCCCATACTGGCAAAAATTTAATTGCTAGTATTAGTTTATCTGGCTAACTCCCCTATTTTAACACTGTTCGCACGGGTTAGTGTGATCATTCCATAGAATCGTCTGTCCGCACGAAAAGTCAGATCTTGTTGCTGATCACACATGCCATTTTTGAAAGATGGCATTTTGTTCAAAAAGAAATACGAGTTATTCTCAAATAACTTGAACAGATACAGCTAATAAAGAGAAACTTCAGTTTCCATTCTGACTTCTTTTTCTTCATCATCATCTTCTTCTGCTTCTTTTTCTTCATCATCATCATCATCATATTCTCCTTCTTCTTCTTTTTCTTCTTTATCCTCATCCTCGTGGAGTCATCCTTGAGGAGTCATACCAATTTTCATATTCTATTTTTTTGCTTCCCATCTCATCTTCGTGCCAGTCCAGTGGCATTGCACTCATGCAACTCATTCTGGCCCCATGTCTACGGCCAAAGCCTGCAGTGCTTGTCAGGAAATTAAAGCAACACTCTCAGAGATGAATATTAAGTAGATGAAACTGTGGACCCAGTCTTCCTAGTTAAGCCTGTGGCAGACCAAGCTCTGGGTTGGAGCTAGTTGTTGCAGAAAAATTTCACAAGTGAATAGCTCATCTGAGAATTGAACCAGCCATCTCCAAGTTGGGAGTCCAGAATGTTAACCTCTTCACCATGGTGGCTGGTCTATAGTGTAGTATTGGTCCAATCAGTTTTGTGAATAGTAGTACTGATAGACATGATGTCATTATGTTTAAAGTGGATAACATGGGCAGTCATACAAGCTATTCTATTTGCTTTTTTAACAGCAGCACTAGCATTATGCTCAAAGGTTTGATTTTTGTCTACCAGAACATTCAAATTCTTTTCCATCTCGGTATTTTCCAGGTCAGCAGAATTTGTTCCTCCAGTTCTGTCCATTGTGTGCCATGGCCTTGGTCTCTACAGATCTTTTCCCTGTCCAGTCTGCAATGTTGTCAGTCCATAGTTGTTTTTTTTCTCTCTGTCTTCCCCTCCATCTCCCTTCCTCAACAGTTCCCTGTCAGATTGTTCTAACACGGCTATTAGATCTTGTGACCTGTTCATAACAACATACTTTTTTTTCATGACTGATGTTAGAAGATCTTCATATGGTCCTATATGCTGCCTGATGGTTGGACGTATTTGTTGATTGGTGATGTGATCAGTGTATCTGATGTTTAGAATCTTGTGGAAACAAACTAGCATCTCATTTCCTTGGGCTTGGGTTCTTCTTTTCCGGATCATCAGTGAAGGTCCATGTCTCGTATGCCAACAGGAAGATGGAATGTACCAGTGCACGAAGGAATCTGATCTTATGTTTCATAGAGATTTTCTTGTCCTTCCATACAGATTTTGATCTGGACAGTGCAGTGCGTTGCATTTTCAGACTTACAAAGTTTTTGGTTTGGATCCCTCACAGTTAATGATAGATCCCAGATAAGCAAATTGTTCAAGAGATTATAGCTTCTGATCGTAAAACAGTTGCTGGTGTCTGTAGTGATGTTATGGTCACACATCAACTTGGTCTTCTTGGCGCTGATTTCTCTGCCATATCTTGTCGATATTTCGTCCTGTCATTGAACGAACTTGGCGAGTTCTTGTTCACTGCTTGCCAGGCCATTGGTGTCTGCAAATCAAAATGTTATGGTATTTCTTCCTCTGGTGCTGACTGTGCTGATATGAACATGTGGATCAATCATGATGGGTTCCAGGAATTTGTTCAGAAGTGAGGGAGATAGAAGATTGCCTTTGATTAAACTCTCTTGCATTTGCTTTTTCCAGTCCCAAACTGCTCCTAGTATTCATATTTTTTAAAGATATTAATGGAATGCGGTCAGTTCACAACCCTAGTCTTTTGAACAAATCGTTTCCCACACCCCATACTACTGCTAAAATTTCACTGGACACCTCTCAGGGATGCCCATTTATTTTGGCCAGACTTGACTTAAAACAGAGTGTCCGGATACGGGTGAAACAAATACAAGAGGGTTAACTCCAACCGAAGTATGGAACCATTTTGTAGTTACACCTTGTAAGAGCAAGGCACCAACTGCTTTGGAGTACAGCTGCTGGATTTTGTTGATAAGCTTCTGCATGAAATTAGATTCCTTCATTATTACCCATAGTGCCTCTGGTCAGACTGTTGAATGCCTTCTTGACGTCTGTGAAGACATGCAGAATTCCCTCCAGTGCTGGACAGGTTTTCTTCAAAAAGTAACGCAAATTGAATGTGTTCGATGATTCTGTTTGTGCAGAATGCCACTTGTTTTTCAGCAGTAGTATCTGCTTGCGGTTGCGATCAGTTCAGATTGAATTTGAGCATAATTTTGCTGGTATGCCTGATCAAGCTTATAGTGCGGTAGTTTTGGCTGTGTTAGAGATTTTCCTATTTTTTTGGGGGGGGAAGGGTGATGATTGGTGACAATCCATGGTGCAGGCTACTTCCCAGGGTGCCAGATTTTGTTGCAGATGGCAGTTAAGATATCAATCATTGCATCTCTGCTATGTTTCTAGAGCTCTGCAGGGATGTTGTTGATTCATGAAACCTTCCTATGTTTCAGCATGTAGAATACAAGCTGTGATCAGCTTTGCTGCAAGATAAAATTAAAAGATTGATTGATCGTCTTCTTTCTGCTGTTAATTTTCCGATTAGGTTATGAGCAGGTGGAGCGTAAAGGTCTCAGTTGGATGAACCTTTCACAACCAAATTCGTGTTTAAAAACACACAGACAAGCTACAAACAAATTAGAAGTAACAGTCAAGCATTTATTTCTAATTCGACCTGGTGATCATTGGTTTCTGAAACAGCAAAAATGGCAGCATTTGGTAAATGTGGGCTCATTTTGGTATTTAGGTAAACACTGTGAGCTCATTGGTTCTTGATTTAGGGTATCCGTTTTCTTGCTGTTTGACTGATCATGTTAATGTTTGTGTGGATAATAAGCCTGTAATGCGATTGATGAAATATCAGCAAATCAGAGCCATAGAAACATGCCACCAGAGATTGCTCAAAATCCACCATAGACTCATAGCAAGTAAAGCATTTGCTGTAAGATAAATAAATAATTGCTTGTTTCACTCAAATATCAGGTGAACCTTTTTTCATTACAAATGGAAAAGAAAAAGAAAACCTGTTTTTGTGTTGTGGCATCAGACAGGAGGGGACAACTGCCACCATGAGTCTGATGTCAGATCTGGCTGAGCTGAGTCAGCACTTGCAGCAAGAGCGGCTGTTTGTCTCCACTGAGCGTGAGCAGCTCCAGCGGCTGTATGAAAATGTACGACAGACGTCTGAGCGCCTCCTGCATGTGGCCTGGATTGGCCGGCAACAGAAATGGATTCTGGGTACCTGTATGTCTCACGGAAGTGATGCCAGAACAGTGGATGTGAGTTATTAATGTCTCTTGGACAGACCCTGTGCTGACAAATATCAGGACTCATTCACACACACACACACACACACACACACACACACACAATATCACACAATTTTGTGAAAAGACGTAAAGATGAAAGTACTACTACTACACACACATAAACACACGTACACACACACACACACACACACACACACACACACACACACACACACACACACACACACACACACACATCATCAACACTTCCTCCCCCCTTCTGGATGGGAGTGATGCTGATGTTTTTCATGTGAGATTTAATTTGAGAAACATTTTTTAAGCAAATATGTTGATCAGTCTATAATGTATAGTATACATGTGTATGTGTCCATAGGCCATATAACTTTATGTAAAACTTTATTAATAATACTGTGCTTTAGTATTTTTTTGAGAGTTGACTTCAGTGAGGTGACAGCCCTGATATGGCCCTTTGAGGTTGTCTGGGCTGTAAGAAGTATGAACAGAATTGAAAAATATGTTTTTTTCTGCTTTTTTTCTTGGAAAATGTTGCAAAATGAAAATGTGATTTTAAAAATAATTTTTTTTTGCTTGTTTTAAGAAAATCTAACGAGTTAGGATTTTTCGTTTCAAACATGTATGTAGGGGGTTGCCTGTAACAAGATGACAGCCCTGTTATGGCTCTCATAATTGACTGGGCCACAAATAACAAAGCGTTGAGTGGAACTCAGAGATTTAATGATCTCGTTATAACTGATAAAAATCGTTTCGCCAAAAGTTAAAAAAAAATTGAAATAACAGGTCTACATACACTGGGCAGTGATCCTTCATTGTGTGATTGATTTTGATTCTAAAGCTCTTGAAGGTAAATCAAACGATGTGTCTTTTGCACTCTGCAAAGTTTGATACCTTACACCCAAACCAATCAGGTATTAGCTAAAGAAAAAAAAAAGAAATATTCATGCCATTCAATTTTAATAAATCTTATGGATGTGATAACAGTGGTGAATTTACTGGAACAGTCTTTGCAGATATTTTATGCTTTCGATACACTTGATCATGCAGTGTTCAACTTCAAAGGTCCCAGTAGGTTTCAGTTTTATCCTGCAGCAAAACGGATGGCATCGAAAACTTACTTTCATGGCAGATTATCACCCACCACTTTCTAGTATTGTGATTGTGAAGAACTTGCTGCATGGGAAGTAGCCATGTGAATTTGGGCAACAGATGGTGATGTGTTTCTGGTTTTCTGTCACTACAAAGTCACAGACATACCTACGATGTATTGCAGGGACCTTACTGATTTAGTGGAATGCAGCAGAAGCCCTCTTTGCATTGATTGCATTTCCAGAGGTTTTGTCACTATATGGTGCTTATCTAGATGTAGCTGGCAGCGACTCAGGTTCCTGACTTTGGGACGTAGCAGCATTTAGCATCTGATTGTGCTATTCCACTCCATCTCCGTATGTCTCTCTTTCTGTGTGTTTGTGTGTGTGTGCGTGTGTCAGTCTGTCTTGTTGGCTGTCGGTCTCACTTTGAGTATAAAATATGATACATCATCAAAATGGACAGCCTTGACAATTTACCTTCAAACTTATCCTTTATTTGTGAAATCCAGAGAACTTCTGTTTCTGGAGCCACAGTGTGCTACTCTGTAATCTGTCAGCCTGTGGATATTAGACACTGTGTTGGAAATTGCCTTCTTCTTCTGTATTCATTGATGGGTTTGTAGAGACGGTCTTCTGGTTGTCTTCAGAAAGATAGTGGCTTGCCGTAAGGGTCTTTTTAACATGTGTATGATTGACTGCTTTTTATTCCACCCCATAGTCACAATCTCTCCCCCCTCCCCTTTCCCCTTCCTACCAAATGAAGAGAACTTTTGCCTCTTGTTGGATCCCTAGCTGCACCACATACAAACAGGGCTGTCAAGGCATGTTTGCCATAGTGCACAAAGCATGGACTGGTCCTTTCCAGGTGGCCAGGCAGACGAGGAAAGTCACTCTGTGTCGCTTTTTCCGGGGGGGGGGGGGGGGGGGGGGGGGGGGGGGGAAGAAAGAAATTTTGAAATGTTGGTGCCCACTACTGGCAAAAACACACAAACTCAACCAGACTGAGAAGAAGAATGAAAAAGTGATAACATATTAAAACCACTCGTTGCAGTTACCATTCCTTATAATATGACCTAAAATCTAGCTGATAGATAACAGAAGTATTTTGAATGAATCTCTTAAGATTTTACACCGAAACAAAGGTTAAATACAGTGATGAGAAATTGATGCACAAAATAATGATAGGAATAGTACTTATAAAATTTTATTAAATTACAAGCAACTTGCTAAGAAAATGCTTGTTTTATTACTAAATAACAAGCAACATGTTAATAAATGTTCGTTTTAAAGTCATGATTAGAGTGATTCAAATGGAACCGTCTTTACTTTGAGGGGTCTTTATGGAATTCTTCACTTACTTCTGTGAAAGAAAGAAATAATCATGCTTCCTTCAGCAAAAGGTTTGAAAAACATGTAATGCCTGCCTAAATTTAGATATGCAGGTAATACACACACACACACACACACACACACACACACACACACACACACACACACCCCTCGAGAAATTTTAATCATTTTTTTTTCAGCCATCTGTCTACCTACCTGTCTTCTTCCTGTCTGTCAGTCTATGTATTTGCTCTCTGTTTTGTTTGTTTATTTGTATTTTGGCCTTTAACCAAGAAAGAAAGAAAAAATAATGGTAGCACAGTGCAACTGAAGCTTTCTTTATGAAAATAGATATATGTTCTATAATACTGTCCGTAATTCAGTGTTACAAATTTTCACAAAATTACAGTTCACGATTTAAGCAAAGAGAGAGGTTATTGCTAATAAAGTGCACTTGACTCTTGTTGAATTGGCTTGATGATTGAATGCAATATGAGCATATATTTCATCTTGATTTCTCTTTTTTTTTTTGGTTTACCATGGTTTGCCAGGTGTGTGGCCTAAGCAATGAGCTTGAGAACACCAACTTTGTGGACTCTTACAAGCACTTCAGCCACCACGACAGCAAGTACGGAGATGTGCTGAAGTTCTTGTGGGAGAACCCAGCCACGGTGGGTCATTGCATCTACCAGGGGGAGAAGTCGGGGCTGCCAGGAATGGAGCGCATCATCACCATCATCACTGCTTCCGTGTACGGTGGATGTATGTTCCGTGAGGACGAGTCGGCGATGCTTCACATCCTGAAACTGTTGACAGAGCTGCAGGTGAGTCCGGCATGCTGGGCATCCTGAAACTGTTGACAGAGCTGCAGGTGAGTCTGTTATGCTGTACATCCTGAAACTGTTGACAGAGCTACAGGTGAGTCCGCTATGCTGCGCATCCTGAAACTGTTGACAGAGCTGCAGGTGAGTCCGTTATGCTGTACATCCTGAAACTGTTGACAGAGCTACAGGTGAGTCCGCTATGCTGGGCATCCTGAAACTGTTAACAGAGCTGCAGGTGAGTCTGCTATGCTGTACATCCTGAAACTGTTGACAGAGCTACAGGTGAGTCCGCTATGCTGCGCATCCTGAAACTGTTGACAGAGCTGCAGGTGAGTCCGTTATGCTGTACATCCTGAAACTGTTGACAGAGCTGCAGATGAGTCTGCTGTGCTGTGCATCCTGAAACTGTTGACAGAGTTCCAGGTGAGTGCATCTTGCAGCACATCCTGAAACTGTTGATCAGTCTACAGGTGAGTTTGCATTGCTGCACTGCCTGAAACTGCTGGCAGATCTTTACATGAGTCCGCTGTGCTGTATGTTCTGAAACTGTTGACAGAGCTATACGGGACTCCACCTTGACAGAGTTACAAGTAGAATGTTGGGTTGCTCTGTGTGTGTGTGTGCATACACATTGTGTCTATTTGTGGATGCCCATGTGCAAGTGTATATGTGCATTTATTGTTAAATGTGTGTTAGTGTGTGTGTGTGTGTGTGTGTGTTGTGTATGCATGTGCGTGTGTGAGAGTTTGTGTGTCTGGATGTGCATTTCATGTGTGTGCAAATGTCCAAGTGGGCAAATGTGCTTATGTACACGTATGTTAAATATATGTTAAACATGTAGATTATGTATGTGCTTGCATGTACACGTGTGTGTGTGTGTGTGTGTGTGTGTGTATGTGTGTGTACTTATGCGAATATGTATGCATGTCAGATGTATTTGTTGCTGTTTGTGCACATGTATATGTGCATTGGTGTGTTACATGTTTGTTAAACATGTTTTTCAGATTGTACATGCCCTGGAATGTGTGTGTGTATGTGTATGCGTGTGAGTGTGCATGTGTGTGTGTGTGCATGTGTGTGTGTGTTTGTGTGTGTGTGTGTGTGTGTGTGCGCCGCGCGCGCGCACGCACACGCATGACATAGGTGCTGACATGTAACATGAAGAAATCGGTAACAGTATACACAGATAACATAAAACTTCTTCGCAGGTATCCAATGATGAGAACCCACGACGTTTGCTGCGACGAGGAAACTGTGCCTTTTCCCTGATGTACAAGCAGCTGTGCGACTCTCTCTTCTCGGCCCGCCTCTTTCTGACCGCTGCTCTTCACGAACCAATCATGCGCCTGCTGATGGAAGAGGAGTGGTTCTACGACATTGATCCTTCCAAGGTATGTGGGCCTGGAGGGGTGGGGGTGGGGGTGGGGCGTAATGGGGGGGGGGGATGGGGGTGTGTGTGTGTGTCAATCGCCAAGAACGATATGTGTGACATGAACGATGGTGATGCAAATGCTGACATTGATCAGTTCAAGGTGTATTGGGCTAGTGGGTGTGTCAGTAAGCAGTAACCTTTTAACTGTATTCTGATGTATAGAATGGACTGTCGCTGTGTCTTGCTGTCTGGTTGACTGTCGCTGTGCGTCTCTTTTATGGACGGTCATTGTGCTTCCTCTCCTGTTGGATTGTCAGTGTACTTAGCTGTCAGGTTGATTATCACTGTACATCTCTTTGACGGACTGTCGTTGTTTTTGTTTTTTCCTGTTGGACTGTCAGTATGCTTTGCTGTCTGGTTAACTTGCCAATGTACGTCTGCCTGGCGGACTGTCATTATATTTTTTCTCCTGTTGCACTGTCAGTGTATGTTGCTGTCTGGGTGACAGTTACTGTATATCTCTCTCATGGACTTTTATTTCATTTTCTTGTCAGATTGTCAATGCTTTTATTTCATTTTCTTGTCAGATTGTCAGTGTACTTTGCTCTCTGGTTGAATATCAGTTTACATCTCTTTGATGGACAGTCGCTGTTGTTGTTTTTTTTTCCTGTTGGACTGTCAATATGCTTGACATAGGTTGTTGATGTACTTTGCTGTCTGGTTGAATGTCAGTATAACGTCTCTCTCGTTGACTGTCATTGTTGGGCTGTCGATGTGCTTTGCTGTGTCGTTGAACATGAGTCTACATCCCTGTCGTGGACTGTCACTGTATTTTCTTTCCTCTCAGACTGTCATTCAATTTTGATGTCTGTTAGGCTCTGGTGCGCTTCCCCCTCAAGGACCGGCTGAAGCGTTTCGGGGAGCCGGCACTGAAGATCGCAACAAGAAGCAGAACAACTACCGGCAGTTCATCGTGGACAAACTGGTGACCCTGGCCCAGCGGTTCATCACCAACATCAAGGCCAACCTCCACTGCTTCCCCCCAGCTCTGGCCTGGCTCATCTCTCAGGTCTTCCACACCCTCACCGCCAACGCCCTCCTCGACCCCACTGAGGTCAGCGCTGGCTACATGGCTGGCTGGTTCTGGTGTTTCCATTGTGTTGGCTGGCTTGATTGGAATGTGTGAGCCATAACTTGTGTGCGAGGCATCCCTTAGACTGTTCCTTTGTCATGATGTTATTATTGATCTGCCTCTATGCTATTCCTTATCTCCATACATCTATGTGGTGTTTGTTTTGTTTGAGTTTTGATTTGTTGATTTACTGATATCGTGGGTGAAGCCCCACATCTGGAACCGCTGCAAACCTGAATTTGTTGCTCTCTCTGGAGATCTGGAAATTACTTTGTGTTAGGGCTGATTTTTTTTTTTGTGTGTGTGGTGTTTTTAAAGTAACAACTCTGAGAAGTTGTGACTACCTTATCCATGTGCTGATCTAGGTTTTTGCCAAACCGGATTTCCACCAGTGCCATTTTAAAGGTCGAGTGTGTGAATGGTGTCAAGGTCAAAATTAAGCTGGTTCAGTTAATCAGCAATCATGATGCGGATGCTGTTCGTTGAACTAAACGAAGACACTTTAGTGATTGTCACCGTTTCATTAGAAGTGGGAATGGTTGGAAATTTGAAGCCCTGACAAAGATTATGTTGATTGGCAAGTCACCGCTTTCGGTGCTTGTTCAGATAGTTGGTTTGATGAGTGTTGAAAGACCACAACAGCAGATGGTGTACATAGCATGGCACATTTAATCAATGTTGAGTGTTCCATGTCTGAAGTACCAGTTCTGAGGGAAACATAGCCCTCCCCCCCCGCCCTACTATGCTCTCCCCAGAAAAAAAAAAAATTAACAATATGCAAACGCAAATATTCCCTCCTTTTTCTAATTCTCTCTCTGTCTTGGTTGCTCGCTCTGTGTTGGGGGTTTGGGGCAGAACACGATGATGGGAGTTGTACTTAATTTAGGCCAGTCAGTAAATGAATGTTTTTCTTTTTTTTCTTTTTTTTTTTAAGTTAATGAATGTGATATGATGGTGAAATCATTTTACGAAAAAAAAGAAGAATATGAATATCTAGTTAATATCTTCATACAGTTCTCCCGTGTGGACTTTTCCTTCATGTCCACAATAAGTAGGCTATGGTCTTGTTTTTTTCTTTGACACTAACTCTGCTACAAGCCAGGTTGGTGCACAAAATTCTGGTTAACGCACACTGTTTCTTATGACCAAATTAAGCATAAATATATTGTTAACAGAAACTAATTTTTCAAGCCCCCAGCAGCTTGTGTTAAGTAAACTCAGCTCATTAGTTCTCGGCATTATTGTCAGTTTTGTAACAGTGATGGTCTTTTGGTTTGCTGAATGGAAAGGGAGTGAGCTGCCTCCAAATGTTCAGATTATACTTGTCAGAGGTGCAGAAACCTTTCAGCTTCAAGGGAGTGAAGCCCCCAGACCCCAAACAAGAAAGTCCCATCCTTTGACTCGGCCAGGGGACCTAAAACAGACATTCTGCCTTTTTGCTTTTCTTTTTTCTTTTTTTTTTTTTTCTGCTTTCACCCATGTGATATTTTCATACGTAGTTTTGAAAACTAGAGTGGTTAACGGCAACAGGATGGTTGGTTGTCCTTGAGTGCAGTAAACTGTTTTGATATGGGCTATGAAACGATTTGTACATTGTATGTAGTTGGGCATTTAATGCGATTACTCTTTAGTTGAGTGACTCGGTGCCTGTTAGTGGTTGAGTGTAGCTACAGGGATGATAAACTGATTTTTTTTCATCAACATGCCAGTGTCTCTTGTTACCGTACTGTTTCTCTGTTTCTGCTGTTCTTTCTCATGGGTCACTTTCTGTGTGGACAGGTGCGGGCAGCGTGTGCCGACTTGGTGTTTGCCCTGTTCATTTGCCCGGCCATCTGCGATCCTGAGCCGTATGGCATCACCTCCGACATTCCCATCAGCCACATCACGCGGCACAATCTGATGCAGATTGCCCAGATCATCCAGGTCCTGGCCATTTCTCCGTGGGACGACATTGACCCCAAGGTCAAGGATCTGTACGGCCGCTTTGAAAAGGTGAGAGGCAGACTTTTGTTTCTGGGTAATTTTTGTTTTCCTGATCCCTACAAAGGAACTACTTCTGGGGACGATGAAGAGAAACAACTGATTCTTGTGAGTGAGTCAGAGACAATTACCAACATACTGAAAACAATAACAACAACAAAAACAACAGTGGTAATAATGTAGTTGACAGTGATTCAGACAAAATAGGCTATCAATTTTTCGTTGCTCCAGGGGAGTAATCTGTAGCTTTTTCCTCATTTGTCTGAAGATTTCGTGGCTCAGCCCTTTTTGTGACTGGTGTTTTTCAGGGTTTGATTGAGATGTTTTCAGGGGTTAATGTCAAAGTAGTGAGTTTTTCAGGGTATATGCTAAGCTGTAGTCAGAGGTTCCGCCAGAGCCAAAAAACCCTCAGTTTTTACCCGTGATTTTTTGCCATGTATCAGTGAAAAAATAACAGCTCTGGTACCAAGTACTGGCTAGCAGATATGAGCCTCTTGTGTGGTTTTGTCTCATACTTTCATGATTATGTTCCACCTCCTCTTTCTGCTGCTAAAAAGGCAGTCAGCAGCTTGCTCGAAATAAACATAGCTGTGCCAACCACCATACTACTGTGTCTCTCATACCCTTCGGTTCTACCCCTTTGCATGCAAACATGTCCTGTGACATGACCTCTTGTTGTCAATGCTTTACTCGTTGTAGAGCGTGCAGAAGAGGCAGGGGTGGGTAGAGGGAATTGGTAAGTGGGTGGTATAAGTCTCCTGTGTAGTTTTCCATTCAAGTTTTACGGCATTTCTGATTTCAGCTGTGTTTTAGTCCTTTTTCTCTTACTTTAAAACATTTTACTTGTGAAACCGCATGCAGGGGAAACAATCTTTGAAATCAAGATTGCTTTAACCTGTAGAGTGCCTTTAAGCCGTCAGCTGACGCCGCATTAAAAATGCTTTCCCAGTGCCTATGGGCCGTCCACTGACGTCATGCATTTTTCTTGAATTTTCATTCGTTACTATTTCTATCAACGGACTTAAATAGAGTGTGCGTAGTAAGCCTTATATGTCTGTAGTATTAAAATGATATGTAAATGACCACACGTGAGGGGAAAGCCCATTTATTCTCATCACTGACTGGATGACCAGCCAGCACTTCGTCTCGCTTGCAAAGATGGCGGCACAACCTTCGACAAGCGCAGCGACCAAATCAACGTATTTACACAGCTGAGCAGGCTCTGCTAATGATTTTTGACAAAGACAATAATCTTTTATTCAACAACTCACTCGAGCATGAAGGTGAGATGATGATAATGATGGAATTGCCGACCGTATTCGTCAGTTATTGTGTCGGGCTGTGTGACCTCAGTGTGTGTTCAGCTGACTGGTTTGCCAGCGTCGAACGAGCTCGCCTAGTGTGTACTCTGCACTGCGTGCCAGTGGTCAGTGACGTGATAGTCAGCGCAAGAGGGGAGCGCGGCCTGCTCGCGGCATGGCACGGGGCAGAGGGAAAGGTAGGGGAAGAGGAGCAGTGAAAGAGAGGGTTGAAGTCCAGCAAGGGGGCGTGGTGGGGAGAGGGGGGCGTGGTCGTGGACTGACCTGTCTGCATAGAGTGTGAGCGTCTTGATAGACTTCTAAACTGTTTTACTTTCATTTACAGGTGTAGTGTGACAATACAAACTTTATTTTCAACTTTTTTGCTTTGTGTTCTTGTTTGGATGTGAAGATGTAGTGGTAAATACATATGCTTTTGATCGTGCAAAAAAATCTATCCAAATCTAATTGCCTAAATACTTTTTTATTATCAAAATTAAAACAAAAGAAGCCCAGATTCAAAATCTTCATTCAATTTCCTTCAAAAATCATATATATTTCATTGTTATATCTTTTGTAGTTTCTGAGCTAGAATTTTTTGTTAATTATTACCCCCAAATCATTAGATTTCCCTGGCACTGGGAAAGCCTTTGTAACATTTTCAAGCAGCGAACGGGTTAAAGGTAGATCTACATGAAGCCGGCAGCCCCTAAATGTCCCTTTGCAGTCGGCAGGGCTATAAGCAATGTGCAATTTTCAACAGTGCTTGCTTCCCCGAAGTTGGAGTATGGCAGGATAAAAAGGGTCATACACACAAACCTCCACTCCCTTTGTTTGACAGATGGGATTAATCCTTGCCTGTCTATACAGGGAGTGTCCACAGGAGTATCAGCCTGCGTGGGCAGAAGGAAGGAAAACAATGCTTAAAATTTTTTTAGGAAGATGAAAAATAGAAGCCACAAAAACCCATGAGATAATGGCAATATTTCGGTTTATTTCAACCTTTCTCAAGCCACACTGGCCAACTTTTTAAAAATTTTTAATCCCAAACAGAATACATCAATTGTAAATAATGTGCCTGTACCGAACAGCAACTTGGTCTCATTCTCACATGAGATGTGAACTTAAGTGTGTACACACAGAGAAGCATGCACCTAAACACAGAGACTGACAGACAGACAGGCACACACACACATACACACACACGCACACACACACACACACATCACACACACACACACACACACACACACACACACACACACACACACTCTTTCTGTCCATCTGTCTCTTTTCTCTCTGTCTCTCTCTGTCTCCCTGTGTCTGTCTCTGTCTGTCTTTATGTATGTATGTCTGTCTCTTTTTCTCTTTCTCTCTCTCTCTCTCTCTCTCTCTCTCTCTCTCTCTCTCTCTCTCTCTCTCTCTCTCTCTCTCCACACCTTTTATGTCAAGCATTACCAAAGTAGTTGTATTATTGGTGTCTACTTAACAAAATCAGACAGAGACAGAGATAGAAACAATGGCAATTTTAACTGGTCTAGCATACTTGATTCAAGAGATTGCTCCACACAAATAACATAGGATGGGAGTTATCATGTTTTAGAGAAGAGAAAATAATATACAGCAGAGTTTAAGCCAGAAACAATAACAAATTCAGGTGGGAAACAACTCGGGGGTCTACATCACTGACTTGGGGTTGAACCCATCCTGTTGTCAAGGCTAGCAGAACCTCTGTGTAATGTTTTTCAGGGGTGAATATGACTGTGGTGCGTTTCAGGGCTGTATGTCTTCAGTGTTGGATTTTTTCCTGGAGGGGTCGTGGGATGACGCTGTGCTGTCGCAGGGCTTGACACCCCCCAACCTTCCCATGAGATCCGCCATGCTGATGACCCCCTCTAATGTCAGAGAGCTGGTCAGTAATTGTGTGTTTTTTGTGTGTGTGTGTGTGTGTCTTTGTGTGTGTCTTTGTGTGTCCATGTGTATATGTATGTATCTACATATTTTTAGGGTGTGAACATGTGAATTGTGTGTGTGTGTGTGTGTGTTTATGTGTGTGTTTGTATGTATTGTGTGTGTGTGTGTTTGTGTGTGTGTGTGTGTGTGAGAGAGAGAGAGAGAGAGAGAGAGAGATGGACACATATTCTGTGGCAGTTCCACATTGTCTGTGTTAAACACCATAAAGTAAACGTTGCTTAGGTTCATTTCATGTCATTGTTTAATGGAATCTTGCATGCAAAATTCAGAATGTGAACTTCTATAAAAACATATAGTCTGTCAGGAAGTGAACTATGATAATCATTTTTAAAGCAAAAAATGAAAATGACGTCACTTCTTGAAAGAATTGTGGAGACAAAAAGAATGTGGTGAGGAATGCTTACAGAATTACTCATCAGTGAAATCAAGATTGTGTCTACACAAGATGCCTCCCACTCTCCATGGTGTTTGTTTACTGCCCTCTTGTCTGTTTCCACGGACAGTTTTCCTTTATTACATCGTTACAGATGGTGTTCCTTTAATGTATTGTTACAGATGGTGTTCCTTTATTACATCGTTACAGATGGTGTTCCTTTATTACATCGTTACAGATGGTGTTCCTTTATTCGGTTGTTACCAGGCTGGAGAACTCTCCTTGGATCTGAGGATTTCTGAGAAAACCATCTGATTTTCAGAGGAAAGAAAAACAAACCTCCGTGGAAAAAAAAGTCTGTTTAAAAAAAATGAGCTAAAATGGTATTCCGAGTCTCGCACACTGTGTCCAGTTTTTCCAATCCAGGTTTCCATGATTCTGCATTTAGCACCGTGCTGCCCGCGGTCGCTGTGTGTCTGCTTGCATTGATCAGAGTGTTCCAGTTGCAGACAAATGTGTAGATGAACCCAATTGGTTCAGCCATTTTTCTGGTTGGTTTCACATCTACTTTTAAGTTTATATTTTTGGTTAGGCTTCTTCTTTTGAAGGGAAGGTATGATGTTTTACTTGTCACGAGTTGTAAATCAAGGCAAGACATTTGAGGAAAAAACAATTTTGGGGGTTTGCTCCCCTGGACCTCCCCACCAGAGTCTTACCCCTGGACCCCATTGGGGCCTGGGCGGCCCTGGACTGAGACTTTTTTCAGAGATTTTTCAAGTCTGCTGTTTTCCAGTCTGGTTGCAGATAGTGTTCCTTTATTCTGCTGTTACAGTCAGTGTTTCTTTATTCCACTGCCACGGATGGTGTTCCTTTATTCCACTATTACAGAAGGTGTTCCTTTTTCCGCTGTTACATATGGTGTGCCTGTGTTTCGTTGTTACAGATGGTGTTCCTTTACTGCATTGTTACAGAGTTGCTTTCATTACATTGTTACAGATGGTGTTCCTTTATTGCATCGTTACAGACAGTGTTCCTTTCTTTACATTGTTACAGACAGTGTTCCTTTCTTTACATTGTTACAGATGGTGTTCCTTTATTGCATTGTTACAGACAAGTGTTCCTTTCATGACATTGTTACAGATGGTGTTCCTTTATTGCATTGTTACAGACAAGTGTTCCTTTCATGACATTGTTACAGATGGTGTTCCTTTATTGCATTGTTACAGATGGTGTTCCTTTATTGCATTGTTACAGACAGTGTTCCTTTCATGACATTGTTACAGATGGTGTTCCTTTATTGCATTGTTACAGACAGTGTTCCTTTCATTACATTGTTACAGATGGTGTTCCTTTATTTCATTGTAACAGACAAGTGTTCCTTTCATGACATTGTTACAGATGGTGTTCCTTTATTGCATTGTTACAGACAAGTGTTCCTTTCATTACATTGTTACAGATGGTGTTCCTTTATTGCATTGTTACAGACAAGTGTTCCTTTCATGACATTGTTACAGATGGTGTTCCTTTATTGCATTGTTACAGACATAGTGTTCCTTTCATAACATTGTTACAGATGGTGTTCCTTTATTGCATTGTTACAGACAGTGTTCCTTCATGACATTGTTACAGATGGTGTTCCTTTATTCATTGTAACAGACAAGTGTTCCTTTCATGACATTGTTACAGATGGTGTTCCTTTATTGCATTGTTACAGACAAGTGTTCCTTTCATGACATTGTTACAGATGGTGTTCCTTTATTTCATTGTAACAGACAAGTGTTCCTTTCATGACATTGTTACAGATGGTGTTCCTTTATTTCATTGTAACAGACAAGTGTTCCTTTCATGACATTGTTACAGATGGTGTTCCTTTATTGCATTGTTACAGACAAGTGTTCCTTTCATTACATTGTTACAGATGGTGTTCCTTTATTGCATTGTTACAGACAAGTGTTCGTTACAGACAGTGTTCTTTCATTACATTGTTACAGATGGTGTTTTTTTTATTTCATTGTTTCAGATGGTGTTCGTTTATTGCATTGTTACAGACAGTGTTCCTTTCATTACATTGTTACAGATGGTGTTCCTTTCATTATGTTGTTACAGATGGTGTTCGTTTATTGCATTGTTACAGACTGTTCCTTTATTGCATTGTTACAGATGGTGTTCCTTTATTGCATTGTTACAGATGGTGTTCCTTTATTGCATTGTTACAGATGGTGTTCCTTTATTGCATTGTTACAGATGGTGTTCCTTTATTGCATTGTTACAGATGGTGTTCCTTTATTGCATTGTTACAGATGGTGTTCCTTTGATCACATTGTTACAGACATTCCTTTCATCACATTGTTACAGATGGTGTTCCTTCGCCACACGTGTCAGACCCTGGATGCAAAGCAGCCGGGCAAGAAACAGCTGGAACTGTTGCTCAACACACTGCCCCAGGAAGTTCCCTCCCCTGCTGATACCATGTCCTGCCCCGCCCCAAGCCCCGCCTCCACAGGCCTGACCATCGACTCCATGCTGTCTGCCATTGGGGCGTCCATTCCTACCTCCCCCGATACGCCGGGCACCCAGCGCAAGCTCATGAAGGGAAAAAGTGAGCGAGAGGGAAGTTGGGGGGTAGGGGTGGGGGTAATGGGCCAGGGGATGTGTGTCTAGTAGTGGAGGGCTGAAAATCCTGCATGAAAGAAGGGGGTAGAAGGAGGGGGATGGGATGCAGTTGTGTGCTGATGCCTTTGGGTAAGTCTGGTCGGTTACTTCAGAATGAGGCTGATGGCTGACATAGTCAAAGAATCGGATAAAATTGCAGCTGAAAGTTATAATCCCTTCCCTTTTACTAGAACACACAATTGATTAATCTTTTTTTCCTTATGCATGGTGTAACAGTGCACATGTTTTTTTTTTAAGTACACAACCAAAAGAACATGACATCAAAACATCTTCATTTCAGTATATAAGAAGAGAGAGAGAGAGAGAGAGAGAGAGAGAGAGAGAGAGAGAGCATTAAACAGTGATATTAGAATTTTGTGTTATTACCAACATATACAGAAATCATTTTGCAGTTACTTCAATCAAGTATATATGTGTGTGTGTGTGTTTTAAAAAATCTAACATTCATGATATACTAGACTTGAAATAAGAAGCAATTTCCACCTTGCATGACAATGTTTACCTGATGTGCCAGCTGTTAAGGAGAAGTGGTTAGCTTTACAGATTCCAGGTTGGGATGTCATAGGTTCGATTCCCATCAGTCATTTATTTGTGGGATTTTCCTGTCCTGACCGGCCCCTACACAGAGTTGAGTTTGCTATGGGCTTAGTTGGCAGGGCACAGGCAAGTTTCAGACACGTAATGGATGTGCCTCTGAGAGTGTTGCTCAGACTTCCTGATCAGCACTAAAGGTGCCTGTATCTCTCGGGTCTTGTTGATGCTGGGCTATTTTATGAAAGTAAGTGTGGAGTGAAGCCCTGTTGTGCAGTTTCAGACCAAAATGAAAATCTGTTGCATCATTTTCATCATCCTCATCCTCATCAATCAGCATAAATAGAAGTCTTATATTCTGCGGCCTTTCATGCTCTGCTTTGATGGTGACCTCAGTTTGGATGACCTCTCCATGTCCATGCCTTTGCTTTGGTTCTGTTGGGTCACTTGTATCAGCAAATTCCTGGGCACTGTCACTGGACAGATGTGGTGGCGCTTTCTGGAAGGAGAGCTAACTCATGCTGGCTCCCCCAGTAAGGAATTATTGCTGAAAGGGGGCTTATTAGATAGCACCCTGCTTATGTTGGATCAGAAAATGCATCACTGAGAACCACTGAAGTGACGTGGCGCCAGTGGTTTCTCCTCTGGTGGGTTGCCTCCTAAGGCCTGGACATTGACAGCTCCCTCTGGAGGGAAGGGAAAAAAAAAAGAATTTGCCCTTTGTTCTGTCAGACTCTGTGTTCTGATAGCAAGAGGGAAAAAAGTCATATTTTGTCTCTCTTTTAAACTTATTCTGCTTACATTCAATCGCATAAAAACAACCTGCAGTCAGTAAATATGTATAGTTTACTTTGTCGGAAGTGACACAAATTTTGGCCTATCTAGCTTACTATATATAGCTTACCAGTTGCTCGGCGAAGAATTGGCAGTATTTATCATCCTTAACATTATTTTTGGCGTCATATACTTTACCATGGGTATCATCTATACCTAAGGCCAAACTGCCCTTCATTTCCAAACTTTGATATGGGATTCTGTGTGTGTGCAAGATCTTGTGCTTGCGTTTACACATGGAACCTCAACTGACAGCCTCATTAGAAGAACTTTTTGGGGAAATGGAGTGTGAACCTATGTTAATCCCAGAGGCAGAGAAATTGGGGCTTCATCAGGCACAATAAAATGGCTACTTGGAACCTACAGGTGATGAGCTCTTACAGCGCTGATCCTCACACTATCCCAGTCAGTCATACCCTGCTTCGTCTGTCATCATTAGAAGTCAGCTAGGACCTATGCTGATCTGATCACCATAAGCCTCTAGGAGAAAAGGTCTTCCGTGCTGGATGGCCTTAAAGGGGAACTGTCAGGGATCAGTCCTTCCCACATGGGAGGAAAAGGTGGTGGTGTTGGTCGAGAGAGGATATGGGGTATGGAGGGAATAGGAAAGGCATTGGAGTGGGGAGAGGGAGGGGAGACACGATTGATGGAGACACTTAATCCTGCAACTTGGTGCCTGTTGAAGCCATGAAGAAGAAGCCGTCCAACACCAGCCTGTCCCAGATGGGGGAGGAAGGAGGGGGAGAGCGAGGTGAGAGGGAGCTGCCAACCACTCCAGAAGACGTGCTGGTCATCACTGTGGTGCCCCCTGCTGACTGCCCCGGCATGATCCCCGAGAAAAAGGTGATGGGCTGTATTGTTGTAGTGCTGCGCGTCGTGTGGCTTTGGGTAGGTTCAGGTTTCATGTCAGCGAGTTTCTCGTCCTTGTACTAGGGTACTAGACTATGCAAGAGAGTGCAAGCATTTCTGTCACTTCACAATGTATCTCCCAGTGTGCCAGCATGTGGCCACAGATCTGTGTTTTCAGTAGAATGAAATAATATTGTCGGGTTTTCCAGTACTTAAAATTTACTGTAACTAGCTCTGAAACATGAGTTTTGCATATATTCAGTCATTGGAGACAAAAATTTGTGAACTGGAATTGTTATTCAGTGATCCTTTCAGTGACTGTTCTGATGAGTGCTTTACTGATCAAAGAGAAATAGAATGGAAGCTAGACCCTCCTGTGTTTCAGGTTGTAAAACAGGAATTGGGAGTTCATGAGACATGATGTGGTAGACCTTTTTGCCTCAAGAGTAAATCACCAGTTAGATCGCTATGTTTCCTGGCAGTCTGATCATGGTGCTTGGGCTGTTGATTCATTCTCATTAAACTGCGCTGAATTTTCTGCATGTTGTTCCATCTTTTCAACCTAATACCACAGATACTGCAGTGTATAGAAATGCTAGAAGCAGAGATTACTCTAATTGTCCCTCTGGAAACGCACAACTATGGCACTACAAACTGGTGCATTTGCTGGTAGAACTGCCCATGGTTCTTACCAAAGAAAAACCAGATGACCCATCCGCTCACAGGAAAAGAGCACCCAGCAGTCAAGAAAACAAGGCTGCTGGCATGCAGACTGTTAGGCAAGCAGTCCAGAAATTTCTGGCAAAACTGCAAACATTATCATGTCCTCATGGAGGCCCAGAACATTCAAAGCGTACAACATGTACATCAAAAGACGGATTCAGTGCTGTGAACAAAGTTCAGAAGTTCCATTTCAATCAACTGTGAATACCTGTCTCAGATTTTTCTCCTAGCTGTTGGACGAAGGGAAAGGGTATAATTCCCTGGACCCAGCATGCAGTGTAGTGACTGCAGTTTTAATGGGGAAAGAAACAATCAGCTCACCTAGCTAACAAGAAAAATGCATCGAAGCCCTTGGTTCCTTAATAATGTAACTATATCTTCACCTATGTGGATCATGAATACATTGGAATAACCTGTTACACGAGTGCCTCAGCTTAAGTTTCAAACCAAATATAATTGTTCTTTTTTCTTTCAACTAGAAAAAACCCCAAAAAAACAACTACTTTTATGACTGTTTCGTTTGCTTATCTGTCTGTTTGTTTGTTTTGTAGGATTCATAGTCTGTTGATTGTCACTTGTGCCTTGACCTTGAACCTTGTGTGTCCTCTGATGAATCATGGTCTGTAGGTAGTCATGACCTTTAAGTTTGATCTCTACCCCCAGGTCTTGGCATGGGAGTACGAAAACCGAAGGCGCAAAGTGAAGTACCCCTCCACACTCTCAGACACCATCCCTGTCCCTGCTGCCGAAATTCAAGAGAAGAGGACTCGGTTTTCCCTGTCACATGATCAGGAGTCCATTGGTAAGAAGAGAAATAAAAGTCTTGTCACATGATCAGGAGTCCATTGATAAGACGAAAACTAGATTCTGTCACATGATCAGAAGTTCATTGATAGAAAGAGAACTCGATTCTGTCACAGAAACAGTTCTTTGGTAAGAAGAGAACTAGACTCTTGTCACATGATTTGGAGTCTCTGAACTAGAAGATCATTTGAGTCTTTCTGTTTACATGATTGGGAGATGGTAAAGGAGAGGATCAACTGATTCTTTCTGTTACACGTTTGGGAATCTGTGAATAAGATCAAATGATTCTTTCTGTTCACAGCCAAAGAGATGACCCTGCTGTCTCTGTCACATGACTGGGGAGACTTGGAAGAAATAATTTGCTACAGATGTTTAGGGGGTGATGGATGGGGTGGTGGAAATCGGTTAAGTGTTTATTGTGTTTCGTAAAATCCCAGTACTGTCATGTTATTTTATGTTGGTATTGACCAATGATTGATGCCCGTCAGTCAGATGAGCGTTAGTCTCTGCCATGTGTGCAGCATGATTTTTCATTCTTATCACATTGATGTCATTGAAAGATACATATATCACATAAGATTCCCACCTCCTCCCTTCTCCCTCCCCCCCACCCCCTCCTGACCCCCTCCTGACCCCCTCCCGACCCCCTCTGCCCCAGCTAGGGTCTCTTTGTCACTGTCCATCATCGTCTTCCATGTAGGGAACACCAGCGACTGTCAAGAGGCTGTATCTGAAGCGGCGTCCAGCCACTCGGTGGATGAGAATGAACTGGACAACTTTTCCGACATGATGTCAGCGAACGTCAGTGGGCGCGGCTCCCCCAGCATCAGTGGGCGGGACACGCCTCTCTCGCAGGCAGGCAGTGTGGAGGAGAACCCTCGCGGAGCGGCGGAACTGCCTGTCCCTGTCCCTGAAACCGTGCAGAAACAGAACAGAGTGGACGTCACTGACCGCTTTGGAAAGTTTGACCTGGAACGTGAGTTGTACTTTTGACAGGAAGTTTTGATATGGAAAGTTTGACCTGGAACATCAGTTGAACCCTTAAATGCAGCTTTTGTTTGGAAAGTTTGATATGAAATGGGAGTTGATTTGTTTAGGGAAGCTTTGCTTTGGAAAGTTTGATGTTGTGGTGAGTTGAATCATTTAGGGCAGCTTTGTATAGGAAGATTGACATGGAATGCAAGCTGAACCATTTAGGGCAGCTTTGATTTGGAAAAATTGATGTGGAGCGTGAGTTGAACTGTTGAGGGCAGCTTTATTTGGGAAAAGTTGAGCCGGAAAATGAGTGAACCTTTGAAAGCATCCTTGGCTAAGAAAGTTTGATTCTGAAGTTGAGCCATTAATGGCAGCTTTGGTTTTGAAAAATACGGGCGGGACATGAGTTGAACCTTTGAGGGCAGTGTAGGTTAGGAAATAAGCCATTGAAGACAGCTTTGGTTTGGAAAGTTTCACTTGGAAGGTGAGTGAAACTTTTTGGGGAGGGGAGGGGGGCAGCTTTGATCAGGAAAGTTTTGCTTGGAATGTGTTTGACTTTTGAGGGCCTCTAGTAAGTTCCATTTGGAATGTGGTTTGAGCCTTAGTTTTTGGAAAGTTTTATATAGAGCACAAGTCGAACCTGACATATGTGGATATTAAAGTGTGGGATACAAGACCATCTTGCATTTAAAATTTGGACTTATAGTAGACCTAAGAGAGAGGCCTTTACTGCCTTAGAAGAAAGGGATGTAAAGTTGTGTGTTCGAGGCCAGTAATGTCTTAGAAAGTTAAATATAGAGGTTAAAAGTTTGAAAGCAGTAGTGCCTTAGAAAGTTAGGCACGATAGTTATGAATTGGAAGGCAGTGTAATCTCGGGAAAAATTAGATACAAAGGTTGTGAAGATGTGTGTGTATATGCTGAGAGAGAGATACATGTGAATTTGCATAATAAGTACAAAGGCTGTGTGTGGATTGTGTTGCTCCTATCTCTGTTATTTAAAACCTTATCAAATCTACAATTATTGTACATTGATGGGCACGTGGTTTTACCTTGGGGGCAAAATAAAAGCTTTCTCAGACTGACCCAAAGACATGTTTTTAACAGTGAAAATGTCCTACTTTGTAGACATTGATAATTAAGGATCAAAATGGTAGGAGATAAACCAGCTGTGTGGTCACCCATAGATAAAGGAGGGGCAGTATCAGCCATGGTGATTGGAGGAATGCTCTGTCTCCTAGGGGATGAGATCAAGTCGACAGTGAGTGACACATGGAGCACAGACGTGCTGGCCAGCGACTCAGAACCCCAGACCAGAACCAGCTGGATCGACTGGAAGAAGTGGCCGAGGAGAACTTCATGCGTCCCTTCATGTTGGGGGCGCGCGACCAGGAGGTGAGTCCGTGAGGTGCAGGATCTGCTCTGACAGGGGTGCTTACAGAGACTTGCTGGAGATAACCAAGGTGTAATGTGTGGCCGTTACCTGTCATGTGTAATTCACCCATTCATGTTGGCGATCATCTTTTTTAGCTTTTGGAGGAGGAAATCAAAAAGCAGGCTTGGGAATCAATGCGTGCACATTTCGGCTACACTCAGAATCAAGGTCGTCAAGTTTACCATTACACTTGGACTGGGTGAGATGGGTAAAGTCTCATGCACATGCACTCACGTACCTCTCTCACACACTCATGCATATGCATCACACATGCACACATTCATGCTCCAGCATTTGTACAAATCTGTGTGTGGATGATAGCCCTTCTACCCCTCACTGTTCCTTCCCTCCTTATCCATCTTCCACACAGATGAACTTTATTTGACACTGTCTCATGTGCACTTGCATACTTAATCATGTTCGGACAGAAACAGTCACACAGGTAAACATGCAAACAACAGACTTATAAAAAGTAATCGAAAACTTGTACACATTGAGGAACACGTATGCATGCTTTCAGACATTCACACTGGCATGCATGTTTCAAGAAGCAGGTTCATTGGTTTTGTGGAGTGTGTTTAGCCAATGATGGAAACACAGTCCTGTATGTATGTGTTCTGTATCATCGTTTGTTATGTGTTTTCAGCCTGTGTCGGAGATGTCGGAAACAGCCAGTGATGCTTGGAGCACAGATGTTCTGGCCAGTGACACTGATGAGAAGAACTCTGAGCGACTGAGAGAGCTGGAAGATCAGGTAGAAGTGACCGAAGGATATTAGACCAGCCAGCTTAACGGTCAAAGGCACATAGAAAAAAAAAAAGAAGAAAAAAAAAAGAAATTGGTTACTGTACTCAAGTGAATTCACCCTTTGAATTTTTCAACCTCAGATTAACTTCATGATTATGTATACACGGTTTTCAGTTTCGTATACACAAACACAAACATTGCCTCCCATTTCCCCTCGACACATGAAACCACTCACACTGTTTTCCCACAAACAGACAAATGTCTGAAATAGACATCATATTTCATGACTGTCACTTCCACTGGACACACAAAACCACTCAGGAAAATGTGTGAAACTGTGATGGCACTTCACTCTCTAGCACAGAGCACAGAGTAAATGTTGGAAGAATGACTCGCCTAGATACTGACCAGACCTCCCTCTGTCTCTGTCTCTGTCTGTCTCTCTACACTACTCCTACCCGTCCTGCCTTTTTATCCCAACCCACCTTCTCCCAGATCGCCCGCCACACCACTTGTAAGGATGTGATAGCCTGACGTGGAGCAAGCAGTCAAATGCAGGCAGGCTGTGCCATCAAAGACAGTGAAGAGCTGGTAGGTTCTGCCACAGGAGTGATCGTGATCTTTCCTGGGACTGATGACTTGACGTGTGATGATGTAGCAAGAAAACATGGCTGGGTTTTGGCATGGGTCATTTTACTTCGGCCTTTGGGTTGGAATACAAAATTTTGTCAGAAGAAAAGTTGATCTGTGTGTGCGCGCAGCAGATAGGAGAGCTCGGAATCCCACCAAGACAAGGTGTGTCCAAGGTTTGTCCTGTAAAGAGCAAAGAAATCGCACACAGCAAGGTGTGTCATGTAGATAAAGAATCCCCACACAACAAGGTGTGTCATGTAGACAACAAATGTGTGTACCATTAAGGGGAAAAAAATAACGAAGTCTTGTGATTTGTTTATTGATTGAATTCAGTTCATGTTGTTTATAACCCAGCCAACCAAGAGGGGCCCTACCAGGGCTGTCATGGTTGGCTTGGTGATAAACATATGAACTGAATTCAATCAATAAACAAACAGATCACACGATTTCATGTACTTTTTCCACGTGGCATGTTCCTCTGCTGTATGGGGATTGACTGATTATTGATTGATTTGTCCATTGTTCACAGGATGAGATCAGCAGCATTGTGGATCGGGATGAGGGAGACAACTCCATGGGACATGAGGATGTGGGCCGAGGTGGGTTGATTTTGCTGGTGGAGCATTGTTAACGTGGTCTTTTGTTTTTCACACAGTGTCAGTGTCCAAAAGATTTCGACATCATTTTATAAGGAATAGTTAGTTGTACAGGTTGTTCAGCTAAAGGTAGTCATGTTGGTTCCATCTCAAACACTGACAGGCCTGTGAGTTCCTGGTCAAGTCAGCATTCAAGGCATTGAAATGGTTGATGATCAACTTGCCAAGAATGCCACAAATGAAAAGTGGGGCAGATTGTCCGCCCCTCACACAGTCTGAAACCTAAAGCTCAGACTTATTTCAAAGACCTCTGGCAAGAGGAATGGAACTCACAGTCAGATAAACTCTTCCAGATATAAACCTGAAACAGTTTTTTATGGTGTGCCATCAGAGGGCCTGTTGAGAAGAAAAAGTCTTGTGCCATTTGCCCACAGGCCACCCCTTTTACTGTCATTCGCATCTTGTAAAGTGTGAAGAAGCTATGTGGTGCATTCCATGTGACGTACCACTCACTATAAACATTCTTATAGAGTGTAGGGATTCACATGATGACAGAACAGTTTACATGGAAACCTTGTTTAGAGATCTTTTCATGTACATGATTTTATGAGTTTCTGAAAGAGATAAAACATTTTGCATCATATCAAAGATTTTACAAAAGAAAAATTTTAATGAAAATCCCTTTTTTTTGTAAAGAAAATCTGTTATAATGAGGTGTGTTTGTGTTTTTTTTTTTGTTTGTAATCGATGTTTAGATTTGACTTCAGTGAAGTGACTGCCCTGATATGATCCTTTGTGGTCAATTAGGCTATAAACAACATAAATTGCGGCACCATTTCACCTGCCACAGATACAGAAGGGACACAGAACAAACCAGGAGCCATTCCTAAAAACGGAATTCTAAGCTTGCCCATATTCCCTTGTCTGTCCCATGCACATAGCAACACAGCAACCACAACTGAAGGAATGAACCAACACACAAGCCATTTCTTACAATCTCGAATGGATGACACGCACAACTGATGCAAGTAAATTTTTCCTTTGTACGATGGACATGAAACGTAGAAATAAGAAAAGGAACACCGCCTGCCTTTAGTACAGTATGACTGGTTTCCAGACACTGAACTCTCTAAACTCGCTGCATGATAATGATGTTGGACAGACGACGGCAGTCTGGAGGCCATGGGTGCTGTGGGTGGCACTGCATCCAGTGCCGCATCGGAAGACCTGGCAGAGCTAGCGGAAGTCTTCCAGTCATCTCCAGAAAGCCTCAAGTCGGGGCGGGAGGATGGAGGTGACCCTCCGAAACGACCGGTCTCTGCTGGTGCCGCTGTTTCCCACCCCACCTCCACATTTCTCCAGTCCCTCCACCCTCCCCACATCCATCGGCCTGCCAGCAGTCACGGAGGGAGGCAGCTTGATCCTCATCATGTAGTACGCAAGGCAATGAAGGAACGGCACTCAGAGCACCTGCTGAGTTCCTCGATGGCCGACAGGAACCATCCCCACCACCATCCACACCATCACCATCACACCCCTGCCTCCCAGCGTGTGATGATGAACCCGGGGATTAACGTCTGGGTCAGCACCAATGGACAGCTCAGCGGGAACAGTGCTCCAGACAAAGGTCAGGCTGCGCCCTTGAATGTCTCATCGTCGTCTTCTGGCTCAGGCCAGGCCGACGGTCCATCCCCAGTCCCGCTGCGTCGGCAGCCTGGAGCAGAGAGAAAAGAGAGTCCACTGAGTCAGACCCCGACCCAGGAGAAGGAGAACAGAGCTTCGCAGGACAGCGGGAACCCGTTGATCGAAATCACCGAGGCGGTGAAGAGTCCCGGCTCTGACGTGGCGTCCTTAGTGGAGCTGGACCAGTCGGAAGCCCTCAACCTCACAGAACAGCAGAACACTCGCATCGACGAGAGCCGCCTCTCCACCGCCCTGAGCATGTTCGACCCATTCTCCTCGTCGGAAGTGGAAGGGGAGACCGCGGAGATGACTGCCAACGTCAATAACAACCGCGTGAGTGGAGAGGGTTTGAAGGATTCATTCGACGGGGTGTCATCCGGCGCAGGAGACAACCTGGCTTCCATGCCTTCGCGCTCCATTGACAGTGCCATAGAACTGCTGTGTGAGGATGACTCAGTGTTCAAAGAGGTCAAGGCCAACGGGGGTCTGTCCATAAGTGCTGGTCTGGCGACAGAGGAGAAGGAGAGGGGCGCCCAGGGGAAGAGCAGTGGGGGTGGCGGTGGGGGGGTGCGCTGGGGTCGTTTGTACGAGACGCTGCAGATAACATCTCCATACGCTCTGACGACAAGGTATTGTTTCAGTGTCATGTGTGTATGCGTGCGTGTGTGTGTGTGTGTGTGTGTGTGTGTGTGTGTGTGTGTGTGTGTGTGTGTGTGTGTGTGTGTGAGTGAGTGAGTGAGTGAGAGAAGGAGCGAATGAGCGAGCGAGTGAGATCTTTCAGTGTATCAAAAGGTGTTGAATGGAAGATCTAAGTGCCTGTTTGCCACAAGCATTAAAAGGAGGAGCTTAGTACCGGCAGGTTTCACAGTATTTAGTTGTTTTATGGTCCATGAATTTTGTAAGCCAATTTCAATATATTGGTGCGAAATAAAGATGTTGAATGAAACTGTATTGCATGATTATATCTTGAATAATAAAATGTATGAATACAATTCGGTTTGTGTGATTAATTCTGGAATTATTTGTGTGTGAATGGTGGCGATCGTGAGAAGAGCGACAGACTGCATTTACTCTTACCAAGCACTTCAACAAATCACAGTTTATTTCAAAGTTTTTCTTTTTTTTTAATCGAACATTTTGGCCACAGAGTGGTAAACTACAGCGCGATTAACGATTACAGCAAGAAACCGGACACAAGGACGCGAAATTTATCACGTAAAAGGTTTCGGAAAAATTGAACTGAAAGTCGGACGTCATCTGTCGCTCGAACACTGGCGATCGCCTTTCCAAATTATCATCTTTTTCTTGAAAGGAACAGAACTTTATTCGTTTCTATGGGTTGGATTTATTATTTTAAATACTTTTAGGTGAAAAACAAAATATTTTAAAGGTTGATTTCCTTGCGGAAAGCGTGTACCAGGCTTTGATTCCTACCTTCGAGTCCGTCTGTCACCCGAGTCTAACAATCGCGACTTTCATTCTTTAAAACATTTCCCATTGTACATTTCGTCTATTTATACTTCTTCTGACGTCATTTCCTCTTCCTACATGTGAATGGTTGTGGCGTGCCTCGAATGTTGGTAAGAGTTCAAGATTTTTGTATTTTTCGAACTTTTTTTTCCGTCTGTCGACAAACGATCGCCATCATAGTGTGCGACACTGCTTCCACTGAGGTTGTTTTACCCATATTTTGCGGATTTAATGCATAATTCATTTGATTTACGTACACAATAACACTCGGAAAACACATGATTGGTGGCTTACACCAGATTTGACCATGTGTTGTTCGATTCAGTTATTTCAAACAAAGAGAAACCGATGGGTCAGATTTTTGGCAAGCGTTGGTTTGAGTGACAGATGTTAGTAGCGACCGTTGTTGACGCGGACAGACGAAACTGCCAATCATATGCAAATGGACAGACTGAACGTGGCGATTGTTTGTTTGTAGACAGATATGAAACTATGACATTGTAAAAAAAAAAAAAAAATTGATTGTCAAATGGGTGTATTTTTTGGTTCAACCTCTGTCTTAAAACCATTAATAACATTACATACTTATATATAAAATTTCCTTGACATCATGAAATTGTAAGAAATGTGCACAAAATATGAAAAAGTATTTTTTAAATGACTGATCTCACAGATTGAAATGTGCTGCTATTTTACAAGTACAATTTTTTTCGATTTTTCATGAAAATTTATGATTAAAAAAAAAGTTTTTCATAAAAAAAATAACAAAGTGTGCTTCGATAGGACTTACAAAAAAGTCATAAGTTGAAAGAAAAAATAGAAGAAAAAAAAAGGGGGGGGGGGGGAGTGAAAAAAAGCGACATGATTAGTAATAGAGTACATACTCACAAATAAAATTGCTCACAGTCTTCTCACATTTGCGAGCGAAAGAAAATATGCATCTATTCTAGATTTTTTTTTTCACTTTATTTTGCTTAAAAAAATATTCTCTCTTTGCTCCTGAAGTCTTGCCTTTTGCTGTCCTCATTAGAATCAAGATGCCATCAAAGTCAGCAGTTTACCGTGAAACTCTAAGGAAGAATCATGCTGAGAAATATGAAGAGATGCTGAGGAAAGCAAGGGAGCGAAACAAACGGAACAGGGATGCCAAAAAGGAGAAATGGCAGTCTGAACCGCAGACTCGTGCCCTCGTACAAGAAATAGAAAAACACAGAGAGCAGCAAAGGTAAGGTTTCTCTGTGTGTGTGTGTGTGTGTGTGTGTGTGTGTGTGTATGCGTGCGTTGTGTGTGTGTGTGTGTGTGTGTGTGTGTGTTGTTGTGTGTGTTTTCTCTATTAAAAGAAACTGAGCAACAATGCATGAGTTTGCACATGCAGCCCTTACAGTTTGATGACTACATTTAAAAAAAATTTAGTGTGTGTGTGTCTGTCACTGACTCTGTGTGCATTTCTTCCCATTCACAAACCTCTTATTATCCAGAAGCAAGATCAGTAATGTTGAAAATTGATCTAGTGCCTCTGACAATGCGGTTAAGTTAAAAAAAATTTTTTTTAACATTTTTTCCATGTTGTGCACAATCTCTCCAGACTTTACTTCCTTACAAAAGGTATATATCTCAGAAAAGAATCTTTTGTATAGAAATCCATGCAGCATTCTATTACTTTGTAGTGTTTTGTATGTCATACCTGTCTATTTATTCTATTCATTTCTGTTATTTGTGTAAAAAGATATTCTCTGTTGTAAAAATGATATTTATAAACATTTAACAAGGAAATACAATGTGAAAAATAGAAATTGATGCATATCTAATAATTTTGTAACAACAGAGGATACTGTTCATGATCAGTTACTTCCATTTTCTTTTACCATTTTGCATTTGTGTTAAAGGGAAAGATGGCACCATTACTACGCCAACAAAAAGAAAAAGGAGTGACCCATCACCAGGCAGACCAAAACCAGCCAAAGACAAGCATGTCATGACAGACCTACTTCTGCCAAACGCCCCAAGGACATGACACTTGCCGAGTTAAGAGAACACAAAAGAAATCTGAAGAGAGTCCCGGAAACGGGAAACCCCAATGAAGACTGTATGGAGAAAAAGGAAAGACAAAATTTATCAGAAAAACAGGCGAGCAGCCCAAGCAGCTAAACGTCAGCAGCAAAACAAAACATTAGTATCAGCAGTGAATTCCTCTCATCAGCCTGATTGTAAGGAGATCCCTGTGGAGGTAGCCAGCCCCATCAAGCAGTCTGAGTATAATTTTGTATCCTCAGTGAGAAAGAAACTTTTGATGAAAACACCGTCCAAGTTTGCAAAGCTGCTGTCAAACTTAGCTACAAACACTCACTGCGCCAGAACTCAAGAATCATTAAAACGTCAAGGGTTATTTCTTAAAGCAGAGAAACGCCAATGCAATATAAGAAATCTGAAAGAAAAGATTTCTTCTGCAAGACGTACATTATTTGCAAAGCAAAGAAAAAGAAGAAAAGATGCCCTCCCTGACAAAGACTGCCAGACAGTAAAACCGTTTTATGTTAGAGAAGATATATCTCGAGCTTTGCCACACAAACGTTTGCCACAAAGCATGGCCCTGGATTTGTTATGCAACAGACTCTGAAGAGTGCTCACCAGATTTTTTTGACAGATTATCCTGACATTAAAGTTGGTTACACCCTTTTCACAAGACTGAGACCAAAAAATGTCAGAAAAATCTCCCACAGTTACTTGGACACATGCCAGTGTGTGTACTGCATAAATGTCAGGATGAAGGTCCTGGCACTTAACCATGCAGTGCGAGTGGGAAACCTCAACAGCTCTATGAAGGTGGAGGATGAAAGGGCAATATATAAGCTGCTAATTTGTGATAAGGGGAAGCACCTTTCCACAAACCAGACTGCATCAGGGGTATCTGCACTAGCTGCTCCGACATAAGAAAAACAATTGGAGACCACTATTCTGAGCTTGCGTCAGTCAACCCCAAAGTCAGCTGGACTCGTTGGAGCAGGCATTCTCCCGGTTCTGTTCATGAACCAGTTGTCAATACATCAGATGTCCAGGAGTTACTGACTGAACTTGTGGCAGACCTGACTGCCCCTGCTCAAGGCACCACATTTGTGCAGCATTTATTTACTGCTGACTGGCAGCACAGTCAGTACTGTGCCCTGAAGGAGAGTCTGACTGAAAAACAGCTGATGCTTGTTATGGACTTTGCTGAAAATAAAAAAGCCAAGCCCAAGATGAAATAAAATCTGCTCATTTTAGCAAGCAGCAGTTTACTCTCCATCCTGTTGTAGGATTCTACAAAGATAATACAGGTCAGTTAGTCCGGCATGCTGTTGACATTGTGACTGATGATTGCTGCCATGATTATCATGCAGTCCACCATTTTACCAAGCTGACCCTGAACCATTTCAAAAACCTGGGCATCATAGATGACACATCTTCGGTGTTTATTTTCAGTGACAACTGTGCTGCCCAGTACAAGTGCAAAGGCAATTTTGCTGACTTAACGTACTACAAGGGGCATGTGCAGAGAGTCTACTTTGGTGCTGAGCATGGCAAAGGGGAAGCAGATGGGGAGACTGGTGTGATCTCCAAGGCAGTGAACTCTGCAGTGCTGTGTCGCCAAGTCAATATCACAGATGCCAAGGACTTTTTCAACTGGTGTGAGACAAAGCTGACAAAAGATGCTCCACATTCAAAACGTCAGTTTTTGTACGTTAGGACAGACAACATCGCTCGACAAAGATAGAATCGGAGGTGAAACCAGTCCTGGAAGCCGCAAGTTTCATCAAGTCATTCCCATTGCACCTTTGCTGTTTAAATGCAGGGATCTGGCCTGTTTTTGTGTGTCCTGTTTGACAGGATGCCACAATGAGTGTGAAAACAGGCAGCACACCAGAGGGCTTCAAATCCATGAGCTGCAGCAGGATGCTGATTGTGATATAGATGACAGATCTTCCCCAGCATCAACAACGTGTCCATCTCCAACTCCACCATCAGTGCCAAGAAAAGATTTTTTTTCTTCACTGCATCAAGATCGTGTTGCATCAAAGAGAATTGGCTTCAAAAATTTTCATGCATGTGCCAGCGAGTGCATTCGCAAAGCAGAGGTCTACCCCTTGCATTTTCCAGCCATTGAACCATGTCTGTCCAAGCATAGGGCTGTTCCAGACCAGACCGCTGAAAGATGGTTGCTAAAGGGTGCAGTGCCCCATGAGTACTATCCAGTATCCACTGAGGTGGATGGCAACTGTCTCCCTCGCGCGTTGTGTACAGCTGTGTTCGGACATGATTCCCACCAAGAAATACGCGTTCGGATAGCCTGTGAGATGGCTACAAATAAAGATTTGTACTTATCTCCAAGCTATCTTGCCCGAGGAGCTCTCCTGGATGGAATGACAACAAGAGATTTTTATCACTAATCTGGTGACTTTGTTCATCATGATATGGAGGAGGCGTTCAAATTAGAAACCATGGAGACAGTATCTGATTCAACATACATGGGTCCCTGGCAACTCCATGCAGCAGCAAATGTTTTGAAATGGAAAATTCATTCCATTTATCCCAAACTGGGAAGCCCGCTGGTAAGAAGGGAGGTAAACCGAGTCTTTCTGCCCGAATCCACTCCTAAGCACAGTCCTGTCTACATCATGTGGACTTCGAACAGAGAGGATATGAAGCAGATCCAATCCTAATTTTGGATCGCCAACCATTTTGTACCCCTTGTCAAGGGGGTGGACAGTGAAGCACCATCTTCTGTGACAGGAGAACAAGAGGACAGGGCACCACGGGTTGAGACTATGTGTCTGTGGTATACTATTTTGGAAAGAAAAAATTACCCAGACAATTTTATGGGATGATTGTTCCTGTACCATCACATGTCTCAACATTAGAAGGACAGTGTGTTGTAAAATTCTTCCAGAAATCCAGCCTGGGGAACTATTATGTCCTTGAAGACAAAGAGTATGTAGTTGGCATCTTAGAAGACAAAGTGACTGTAGTTCCTCCACCAACTAGGAACAACAGAGGCCACTATATATTCATGGACTAGGTTCCAGTGACTGATACGTGTGTGTGTCCTGAGTGTGTGCGTGCATAATCCTGCTTGATCTATATGGATTAGATTTTTTTCTTTTTTTTATTGATATATTTGAGTATTAGATTTTAAGATTGGTCATGTTTAAGCATTGTAAGAAAGCACCAGCTCAAAAAAGTTTGCATTCAAGCGGCTTGACTTCTGAGACTCAAAACTGAGTTACCGTCCTTACCTTTCAGGACACAGGTCATGTTTATATCAAAATAAGGCTTAAAGCACAGATTACAGATTACACAAAATGTTCTGTAAATGTCTTTTGATAATTATCACAGCTGTTTTAACAAGGTTTTTTTTTTTTTTAAAAAAAGGATCAAACGCATTTTTTCACTTTTTGCATTCGTCAAAAATTAGAGGGGTGGGATAGCATGTTTTCTTTTAAATCAAGAATTCTTCTTAAATACTGTAGAAACTGAATTATTTTTGTGTACAAATGTTGTTTCCATCTTTTTGTATTATTTTTAATGTGGTTCTTGATTTGCAGAAGTGTGTAACAAATGTTGAGGGTAAGTTTTATGTGAAAAATTGTTTTTGTCAAATACCTGACCTCATAAATCATCAGAAAACCCCCTTAACATGTGTTTATGTGTTCTAAAATATCTTGCTTATTCATATCTATTATAGACTGTGTGAATTGGAGCATCGAATGAATTCTAAGTGTTGAAAAAACCATGCTTCTAGTCTTAGAGATGATTTTTCATCGTTTGAAGGGGTATGTAGTTTGTGCTTGAATTTCTCATGAAAACAAGCCTTGGCTATAATTGTTTTGGTTGATATATTCAGCAAAGGGTTCAAACTAATGAAAAATAACCTCAGTAACAGTTCATGTCAGCATTTGTTTTTTTATGTATGTGCCTGCAGACAGTAAATTACAGTGTCCAAAACTGTGAAACCTGCCTACCTGTATATTGCAAACTGTTAAAAGGAAGATCATTCTTAGTGCCTGTGTACCACAAGCTTTTTATCTGAAGTCTTGGTGCATGTGCACCACAAGCTGTAAAAGGAAAAAGTTGTTGCCTGTGTATCACAAGTTGTTAAAAGGAAAATCTTAGTACCTGTGAATAACAAGTTTTTGTAAGGAAGATCTTAGCGCCCATGTACCACAAGTTGTGAAAAGATCTTGGTGCTCGTTGTTAGAGTGAGGATCATAATGCCAATATACCACAAGCTGTTAGAAGGAAGATGCTTATTAGCACCTGTGTACCACCAGCTGTTAAAAGGAAATGTTAGTGTTTGTGTACCACAAGCTGTTGAAAAGGATCAACTCAGTACATGTGCACGATAGTGCCTGTATACCATGAGCTGTTGAAAAGAATGGGAGTTTTTGGTGCCTGTGTACTACAGGCTGTTGAAAGAAAGATGTTAGTGTTGAAATCTTAGTTTTGGCGTCATATACTTTACCATGTCAGACCATAGCATTCAACGGCAGTTAGTCAGCTCTGCCAGGCCGAAGATTTTTGTGGCTAATGCAGTAATAAGACAGTCAAGTGACGCCCCCCCTACTTCCGCCATGTGCAGAAAGCCGAGGTGCGCTTGTTTACCTCATTCTTCTGAGGCCACACTAAGGTAACCCCAAGAACCTTGGCGCCAGAGGGGAAGGAGGGCGGGCATTTGAGCCTGACATGGTAAGTATACTAGCCAAACAGGGAGTATAAGAAAAACTCCCCATTTTGGCGTCATATACTTTACCATGTCAGACCATAGCAGAATTTAAAGGAATTGGAGGAGGGCAGTGCCCTAATGGTTCTTGGGGTTAGATGGCGGAACGGAAATAGCTGCATTAGCCACCACAAAAGAGATCCCTTTTGAACCATCAGCCCGGGTCATTCGGATGTCCCTCAAGTAGAAGTTTATGAAGGGGTTTTCCGAATGCCAGAAGGTTGCCTCCAATAGATGGCGCACGGGGACAGAGTGCTGGAACGCCGCGGAGGTGGCTAGCACTCTGACCTCATGAGCTCGGGGGGATATGGCCGGGCGATTCTTGTATGCCTGGGCGTAGGCAGATCTGACCGTCCTGGACAGCCATCTGGAATTGGTGCCCGCCGAGATGTCCTTAGAATTGTTGGGGTTAATGGAGATGAGGAGGTGTCTCTGGGATGCGCGCCTGGGGCGCGAGCGTTCCCAGTAGTATCTAAGGCACCTAGACGGGCACAGGTCCATGTCCCCCCTTTTTCTTGACTGCCGAGGATATCCGCAAGTGAGCAGATGACGATGGAGGGGGAGGAAGAGCCCGGATCCTGGTTTTTAGCTAAGAATTCAGGGAGGAACTTCAGGGAGACAGAGCCGTCCCTGTGGAAGGCCACGTCTCTGGGGTCTCCGCTGAGGGCATGGATTTCGCTTCGCTGTCTGGCCAAAGCCAGGGCAAGGAGAAATGTGGTCTTCATAGAAAGGAGGTCAAAGGGGATGGTGGCAATAGGCTCGAAAGGAGGTTTCCTAAGAGCGTCAAGAACAATAAAGAGGTCCCAAAGGGGTACACGCCTAGGGGACTGGGCCTCCCATAGGACCACCCCTCTGGAGATCTCTCTGAGGAGGCAATCGTTCTCAAAAGATGGTCCGCCTAGTTGGCGGATAGTGGTGCAGATGGCCGATCTGTAGCCCCGGATGGAGCTAGCAGATAGCTTATGCGCCGAGGCTAAGTGAGATAAGAAGTTGCCTGCCTGGATGTTAGAGGGCCGGATGGAGCTAGCAGATAGCTTATGCGCCGAGGCTAAGTGAGATAAGAAGTTGCCTACCTGGATGTTAGAAGGGGAATCATGGGAACGGAGTTGTCAGAGCACCAGGAGATCCATCTCTCCCAGCGGTAGTCATAGAGGGACTCAGTGCTGGGTCTGCGCGAGGCCGAGGCTAAATCTCGCAGGTCCTGCGAGGCTCCAGCCCCCGCGAGGATGTCTAGGACGGACCGGGCTCTGTCCGAGTGGGAGACAGGGGCAGATGCTCGCACCCGGGCGGACACAGCAGCCAGGCGTGGAGGCGGAGCATCTGGGGGTTGGAGTGAGGGCGTCCGGAGCGGGGTTGCCTGAGCATGTCCCACCTGGGGTTTAGTTGAAGAGGGGGAACATGGGAGAGGGCTTTTAGGTCCGGAAACCAGGACTGGGTCGGCCACCATGGGGTTATGAGGATCAGCTTGGGTCTCTCCAGTCTTGCCTTCCTGATCACTTTGTGGAGGATCGGGAAGGGGGGAAAGGCGTAGGCTATGAGACCCGACCATGACAGGGACAGGGCATCGATTGCATGTGCCTGGGGATCGGGCACGGCAGAGACATAGACTGGCAGACGATGGTTGAACCGGGTGGCGAAAAGGTCAACCATCGGCCTGAACCAATGATCCCACACCGACGCTAGGGTCAGCATATTGAGCATCCATTCTGTGTGTAGGAGAGATTTGGACCGGCTGAGGGAGTCTGCCAGGATATTGCGTGTGCCCGCTATGTGTCTCGCTCGAAGCGTGACTCCGTGTGCCAGACACCAACGCAGGAGAGCCACTGTCTGGAGGGAGAGGCTGATGGAGTGAGCCCCCCCCCCCCCCCCCCCCCACCCCCTTGTTGACATAGCAAGCTACCGACGTGTTGTCCGTGAGGAGGAGAACACATCGGTGCTCGACTTGGGACTGAAAGCGGAGGAGGGCCAGCCTGACTGCTTCCAGTTCCAAGACGTTCACATGGAGGCGTGCAGTCTGAGTGTCCCACACTCCCGAGGCATGACTGTTCTCCAAGTGGGCGCCCCAGCCCGAGTTGGAGGCGTCGGTGAAGAGTTGGAGGGGCTGGGTTGGGAGGGAGATGGGAACCCCCGGGGTGAGGGTGGCGGGGTCGAGCCACTCCTCCATGGCCCACAGGAACCAAGGACCGAGGGGAATGGTCTGGTCCCATCGGTCGGAGGTCTGTGACCAACGGCGAGGGAACTCCCTCTGGAGTTGGCGCTTGGAGACCCGACCTAGGGGAATGAGGGACGAGAGGGACTCCATCATCCTCAGGAGGGAGGTCAGGGTTCTGGCCGAGGTGTGGGTGGATTGACGAAGGCGGGAGATGAGGTCCACTATGCGGGCGGACCTCTCCGAAGTCGGGGAGACAGTCATGGAGATAGTGTCGAAACTCATACCCAGAAAGGAGAAGCGCTGACTGGGGTTGAGTTCGCACTTGCTGGGGTTGGTGACGAACCCCAGCGTGGAACACAGGCTGAGGAGGCGGCTGGTGTGGGATAGGCATTGTGCGTGGGAGGGCGCCAGGATGAGCCAGTCGTCCAGGTACACCAGGAGGAGAATGTCCTCCTGTCTGGCCAAGGAGGCCATCTCCTTGACCACCTTCGTGAAGAGGAAGGGTGCCAGGGAGAGGCCGAAGGGGAGCGCCTGGAACTGGAACACCCTTCCCTGCCAGACGAACCGTAGGTAGCGTCTGTGGGATGGGTGTGTGAGGACCTGGAAGTAAGCGTCGTTCAGATCTATGGAGGTTGCCCAGTCCATGTGGTGGATGGAGTCTCTGATCTGAGTCGGAGTGTCCATCTTGAACTTGGTGGGTCTGAGGAACTTGTTGAGGGGGGAGAGGTCGAGGATGGGTCTCCAGCCTCCCGTGGGTTTGGGGATCACAAAGAGAATGGAGTAGAACCCCGGGGTGGTGTGGGAAATCTCCGTGATAGCCCCTTTCTGGAGCAGTTCCTCGACTTCCAAGTGAAGAGCCTCTGCTTGGCCCGGGGAGGGGTGGCTGGGGGAGGGAGGCGTTCGGAGGCCCAAGGTAGGCGAAACCCGTCTTGTAACACCTCCACTATCCAAGGGCTGAGCCCCAGACATCTCCACTGGGGGGCATGTTGGGATAGGCTTCCCGCCAGGGGGGCCAACGGGCTGGGCAGGGGCGAGGGGGCAGGAGGTGGTGAGGGTTTCTCTGCCCTGGCGAGCCCGGCGGTAAGTCCTCCAGTCACCTCCGGGGTCGTGCCTGTTGGCCGAACCGAAAATTCTGTGTGGGACGTTTCGGCTTCGGCCTTGTCAAGTGTGAGTACACCTGACAGGGGGGGTTCTTATACAGGTAATGTGCAGTGGCAGAAACGGAGCGATCACTCAATCCCTCACACCACCAGACCACAAGAGGAAGAAGTTTCGACAATACTTTTATTCACATTACAATCATTCACTCGCACTAGCACTCCAGATGGGGTATGGATCCTAACAAAGAAGAGAAAAGATAGTCGAGAGAGGAAAAACAAAAAAAAAAAGGGCATAGAAGAGAAAGGCACTATTCAGAACTAGCTGACCTAGGGGACAAAGTAAATTGAATAGACCACAAAAAAACTCCCAAATATCCCAGGATCCCGCTACTGTCCCAACCTAACCCACTAACCTGCTACAAGGACATTCAGCAGAATGACAGAAGAAAGACAGTTCTAGAAACAATGCTACATCCAACAGGACCTACACAGCTAGAATTAAACAAATAAAAAACAAAAAAACAAAACGAATCAGTGACAGGCTTTAAACCCACGCACACGCACGCCAGACCCACGTCCACACTACACGAGATGGAAAACTCAACTCGAGTCCATGAGCCGAGGAGGTTCGCAGAGGGAGGTGGATCCTGTAGAGGGGTGACGTTCGTAGTGGGCTGGTCTTCCAGTCCGAGGTGAAGCAGGTGTCCCAGTGAAGGAGACAAGGCTCACCACCACCAGTCCGCACCACCAGTCCGCAGGTCTGAGTAATGACTGGTGCCTAGGCGAAGGATGACTGCAGGGTCCGTAGATGCTGGTCGCCCAGCCAGCCCAAGACCGGAGCTGCAGCTGAAGAAACAGGGCGAAAAATCACGCCCTATGGCGGAGATCAGTCTCTAGACAAGAAGTCACCACCCTATAGTCCTTGTTGTAGTCAGTGTGTGGCCACATAGTGGGTCCGGCAGTGTGTCACAGAGTGAAGGGTCACAATACCGTAAATAAGGTCAACACTGTCTTTGTCACCACAAAAGGGCAAATGAACTAGAATAACTTCTTTCCTCTTTCTCCTTTGCTTTTACTTGACCTGTACTAAGGATAATTTCCTTAGTCAACAAAAGCTCCAATGAAAAAAACACAATTAGAATTCATCCATATGTCTGTCACACAAACATATAAGACAAGGACACAACGAGAACGGAACCACATGTGGGGCGATACGGCAGGAATTCCACACTCCGTGGTCTAAATGTTTAGCTGTTCGCATGCTCATGCGTTCCACGATCCGTCTCATGTCTGTGAAGCAACAAGGAAAAATGAAACTAACATTTCTGATATCCTTCCGGCCAAAATCACATATTGAGCGAAAGACAATATTTATCACATAATTCCAGTCTGACACCTTTGGAAAAGAAGGGAGATAAGCATTGACTCAACCTGTGTAATCAGGAAAAAAAAACACAGCTTCCATTGACCGAAATGAAGGGATATTATATAGTAAGAGATTTTCAACTTAGTCCAAAGTGACAGAGCCCTAGCCGCTAAGGACCAAAAACGCAATTAAAGATAATGCGTTTCTACAATTCTACAACAAGATGCATATCTCGATGCCAGTTCCATACCTGCTTCCCCTCTTTGGAGCAGTTACACACAGAAAAGGTGTGCCAGAGCCAACGGTACATGAAGGCAAAAGAAAAACCTCTCAACCGCGGAAAGGTTAGAAAACCCAAATAAAACAAAACACTGTCCAAAACAGAACATATAGTTACCAAAATGGCGGGTGGGCGAGGTGAGAAACGGTTCGCTCCCCAGTCCAACGAAGGGTGGAAGCCGAAACCGTGCCGGTCCACACTGAAGGGGACTCCAGGTCAGGGACGACCCAAGGTGGTTCATTCTAGGTGGCAGGGATAGGGATCCCAGGGGTGTCCAGTGGAATACTTTCCGAACTGCTGAAGTGTGAAAGACTCTTCCACACAACCCACACCGAAGTGGATAAAGAAAAGTGGGCCCAGCTGGCAGAGATGGAGATCTCTCCGACTCGACGGTCCGTAAACGAGTGCCACACCACTAACCTAAACAAGATGGCAACAGGTAAAAACAGCTCACCCATGGCACCTGACATCAGCTGATGAACCATGTGGAAAGCAATAAAAGAACAGAAAAAGAAGGCGTTAAAAGAAAAAAAAAACGAAGAGAAGTATTGGAGGATGGGAGCGAAATGCACGGACGTAGCGCACCCGGGATAACAAAAATAGCACACTGGTCAACACCCGGCCAATGTAGTAAAGAAGTCACTGGTAACACTCCACTTTATACTGGGTTTGAAAAGAAATGATTTATCTTCTCAACCAAAAGTATGTACGTCTGTGACAACACCCCCCAACCAAAGAGGCTTGTGCCACTGAGGCACAGCCTATCACAGCCTCCAATACGTTTTGTATACCCTTACACTTATGTAGATTTTCCTTTCTCTTGAACCATGACTCGCTATTCCATACGGCAGAGGTAATCAGCCTTCGTCATCTTCATCTTCATAGTCATCAGTGTCATCATCCAGTGCCTCTCTGGGGGCACCATTGCTAACCAGGGCACTGGAGATAGACAAGGGGATAGGGTCCGACGAGGAGCAGGACGACTGCTGCTGTTGTTGCTGTCCAGGGACTGCTGGGAAGCCGTGCATGCTATGTCCTGATGCACTGCTTCGGCTGGCTTCATCTGCAGCTTGAATTCCTCCAGGTCACTGCCTGGGTCAATGACGGTCAGTGTCTGGAAGCACTGTGTGTAGAGCTCCAGGGCCTTGGCATGGAAGACCAGCTCAATGCTGACAAACTCTGTCAGCACCTTCTTCATGTCGGTGATTTTGGCCTGAAAGCTGTGAACCTGTTGCTCCAAGGCGTGATGACTGCGAGAAGCTTCCACACTGGCCTTCTGTAGATCCGATTCCACCTGCACAATCTGCTGTTGGTTCTGTGGCATCTTCATCTTGATCTGTTCCAGCTGCCTCTTCTGCATCGCTTCCCTGGACTGGGCATTGAAGGCTTCCTTCAAGTCATTCTTGGTCTGTTCGCACAACAGTCCATAGCCACTGAGATTACACACCACTTTCTTTTCTAGCCGATTCACCTGAGCCTCCCTGTAGTTGTGACCAGCTGAGGGACTTTCAGCAAAATGGGTCATGCCTTTGCTTAGAGAAGGGTTCCATTTCACATGTTCTGCGTTCTCTGTTATCTCCCTACATACGTGGTCACCTTTGTTACGTAGACGTGCTGTTTTACGTGTGTAGGAGACAGAGCTGTCACACAACTGGCCCAGGTATCGCTCCATGGCTGTGAGGCGGTCCTGGTTGGTGTTCGACTCCCTCTCATTCGCTCTCATTTCAGCGCATGTTTGACTCATTTTGCGTCTGCTCCTTTGCTTTGCTAGCAATGGTTTTCTACTCCTCGAGGGTGCAGAACCTGCTGATGTCAACAGCGCCACAGACATCCTGGTGTTCTGGCCCTTCGGAGTAGTTCGTTGGTGAACATCTCAGCTGCAACCGTACCTTTTGACGTTCTTTACCACTCCTGGCCAGTAAAAGTCTGGCTGGATTCTCTCCAGGGTCGGACGTGTCCCCAAATGTCTTGCCATAGGGGTATCGTAGCCTAGGCGCATGACCGAACCGCGGGGTGCTTCTGGTGCGATTAGCTGAGTGGCAGATGAAATAGGTGACGAGTGACGGTGACGTCTGTGTACCAGTCCCTTGCGTCTCACGAACTCTACCGCACTGCTGCGGGACGTCCTTGCTGGTTCCCCAACCAAACTCCGGATTTTGTTGAGGGATGGATCCTTTGTTTGCAAGCTGCTTACAGTTGAGGGATCCATGGTAAAGATATCATGCTGAGTCAGGGGCTTCAGGAGGGGTTTCAGTGCCTCTTTCTCTCTCTGTGCTTGGGAATGCGTGGTGGCGGCCACATACACCTCAGGTGGCAACTCGGATGATATCTCCCGACGTTGACCATCCCCAAAGTACACTGAATTGCCAATCAGTAGGGAGTACGCAGGTCGCTGAAGGGTGACTGCCCATACCTTCCCTTTAAAATATGGCGTAGAGACATCTACCAATACTGTAGATCGGGTTGCCCTGAAGGATGACTCGATTCCTGACACTTGGCACTCTTCCCCTCGAGGTGCCTCACTAGGGACTAACTGCTTGTCGATGAAGACCGCTGTAGCTCCTGTGTCCCTGATAGCCTCCACTTTCTTGCCACACACCACCGACGGGAAGGTAGGATATGATGGGGACGTGACCTCGTTCTCTCCAAATGCCACCCTAACGTGCGAATCGCCGGGTCTTGTTTTGTCCTTCCTCTTGGGACAATCCCGAACGAAATGCCCCTTTTCCCCACAGAGGAAGCAAAGCTTGGGCTTGGCTCCGACGTTCCTGGAATCGCTGGGGACATCGCTTTTGGAGGGTGACGGTGGTTTGAAGTCACGTGACTCCCGATCGGCGGGTTTCCTACTAGTTCCGGATGTAGGCATCCGATAGTGACGACGTGCATCTGCGAAGGCTTCAGCAATCTCGATTGCCCTGGCGAATGTCCTTGGTTTCTCTTCACCCAACTTAAACTGCAGTTCCTGAGATACCGAATTCATAAGTTGCTCCAAGAGGAAACAATCCTTCATTTCCATTTCTGAGGCTTCAATCCAATATTCCATAGTGCGCCGGAGGCGCTCCCCGAACTGGTGAAAAGTCTCCTCTGAAGGTTTCCACATTGTGTGAAACTGCTTTCTATAGGACTCGGCAGTCATGTGCAGTCTCTGGCGAAGAGCCGCTTTTAACTCGGTATAGGAAACTCCGGGTAGAATGTCAACAAATGCCTCCTTAGCCTTCCCCGTCAGGCTACTGATGAGGTAAAGGGCTTTCTTCTGGTCGGTCAGCTGGTACGCAGCGGCTACCGCCTCAAAGTGCTCGATATAGGTGTCTGTGTTATTGCTAGCACTATACACTGGCATATGTAGCATGAGTGGAGCCACCGGAATATCCACGCCCTGATGAAAATCCGCTATTTCCCGATGGGCAGAGCCATGCTCGGAAGCAACCACAGATTGTGCCTCCTCTCGTTCGGCTGCATCCAACTGTTGAACTAGCTCAGCCCGGAGTCTTTCTCTTTCCTCCTCCAAATGAGCCTCAGAGTCCAACTCTTTCTGTTTCTGGGCCTCTCTGTCTAGCTGTTCTTTCTTCTCTCTCGACTCTCGCTCCAGTCTCCTTTCCTCCATCTCCTCTCTCCATCTCCGTTCCTTCTCCTCTCTCTCCAGTCTCCTCTCCTCCATCTCCAATTTCCACCGTCTCTCTCTCTCTTCTTGCTCTCTTCTCTCCTTGGCTTCTTTCTCCTCCCGCTCTCTCTTTTCCCTCGCCTCTCCCTTTTCCTTTTTCTCTTTCGCCTCTCTCTCTTCCTTTTCCAGTCTCCTGTCCTCCCTCTCTCTTCTCTCCCTTGCCTCTCTTTCTTCTCTCTCAATCCTCATCAGCATAAGGGGATCCATGGGCGCTGGTCCAGGAGGATGAGGCATAGGCGAAGGTTGAAAACGGAAGTCATCTCGCAGATACGGTGGAGGGCGAAGTCCCGAGACTGGAGTGGGTAGAGGTCGTCTCGGAGAGAGTGACCCAGGAGGGGTCATCTCCTGTATCGTGGACATTGCGGTGACTGGAGGACGAGTCCCACCAGAAGAAAACACGACCTGGGTAGTAGGGCCAGTCGTCGCCTGAGTCATGGGGCTCCCCATCCCTGGTAGGATTCCTGCACCACGAGTCTGAGAACGTGTGATCCGGCGCCCGTCGTCTACGTGTTCCATAATTCACAGTACACCTCACCACACACAAAGTCACCGAATCACCAAGTGATATACAAGATTTGCACAACCATGCAGAACCCTGTCGAACGAAATCCCACGAAGGTTCCCACGTGTGTGTCCACTTCGCACTCAGTACCACAGTCGACTACTTCGAAGGTCAAAGTATTTGGTGGCCCTTGGGGGGGGATCTCTTAGCCCGGCTCCGTCCTCTAAGGGGAGCCTTGCCCTTAGATTTTTGGAAATCTCGTATGAAAGACATTAAGCAATGGTGGCAGCTTGCCTTCTTCCCCTCGGACGCAGTGATCGTGCGTCCACCAGTCTGGTAGGGGAGGAACGGTCCTGCGTCCCCTCCGCGGACCCCCCCTCTACACCGACCATACGTTCTTCCACGGGAGGAACAGATTGCCCCGAGGAATTGACCGGTGGGCCCTCCGGGGCAGCGAGCGACTTCAGAAAGGTAGAGCGGCTCGACCCGACCTGGTCCTTCGCCATGTTGGGCACTGGCGGTAGGGCAATCACGGCGTGCACGACCACAAAGCGGGGACAAATCGGTCGATCGAAGGTAAATAACTAACTCGATCAACCTAGTGTACAGCACCCTAATAAAAGACCTAGTAGGGGAGCGAGATCGTAAGACACACGGCCCCCGTACCCTCGATCGAGGATGGGACGAACTCAATCACTGTAATGTAAGCTAAGTAAGGGATAGCAAGAAATTACGGGATGCGAGATCGCGAGGAACTCGAGCGATCTGCACTAGTACATAGACACTGGGTCTATGAAGGTGTCAATGGAGAGAACCTCCGTAATATCCCAGGTACAAAAGTGGTGAGGCAAGATGGCCGACGACGACCGGTCGAGAAAGAAAATGGCGGACCGGGACACAGGGCAAAATAGATCGGTTAAGAAAATGCTGAAGTTGAATGCTATGGTGTGACATGGTAAGTATACTAGCCAAACAGGGAGTATAAGAAAAACTCCCCATGCTTGTTTACCACTAGTTCTTACAAGGTACATCTTAGCATCCGTGTACTATAATCTGTTAAATGGAAGATCTTAGTGCCTGTGTACTATAAACTAATCTGAAATAAATGTTAGCGAACCGCCCAGAGAAACGTGGACAAACGAGTCACAAGACAAAACACAACGCGTTTCGACCTCTGAGGTCTTCTTCAGGTGAGATACAAACGAATAAAATAACGAAAATTCACTTAGCTTTGATCGCTTCAGATCGCTTCAGACTACAAACTGTTAAAGGGATGGTCTTTGTGTCCGTATACTATAAACTTTTGAATGGAAACTCTAAGTGCCTGTGCACTGTAACTGTCAAAAGGAAGATCTTGGTTTTCTTAGTACCTGTGTGCACCACAAGGTGTAGAATGGAAGCCTTTAGTACTTGTGTATTGTAAGCTGTTGGAATGGAAAATCAGAGTGCCTTGTCTGTACCTCAAAGTAGTATACCAGAGATTTTAGTTTCTGCATACAACAAGCTTTTAATTTAAAGGAAAGGCCCTTGTACCTGTTGTGTGGAGGACCTGTGAACCCGTCTGTCAGAAGGTGTTGAATGGAATCCTCAGTTAGTGCCTAAGTACCACAAGTTGATGAGTGGAAGGCCTCTAGAGATACATGTGTACCCCAAACTTTTTTTTTTTTTTCCACGTACTCAGGCTGATACTCCTGCGGACACTCCCTGTGTAGATAGGCAAGGATTAATCCCATCTACCGAACAAAGGGAGTGGAGTTTGTGTGTATGACCATTTTTTTTTTCATCCTGCCGTTAAGGCAGCCATACTCCAACTTCGGGGGAAGGCCCGAACTGTTGAATGACCATCTTAGTGCCTGTGTACTGGAAGCTGTTTAAAGAAAGATCATATGTCATGTATGCTGAATGGAACATTTTTGCACTTTTTTGTACAACAAGCTAGGACAGTAGGAGGTATGATGTTATTAATACTGGTTCTCCTGACCTCAACGAAAAGAGTTGTTGACAGGAGACGGTGAGTGTAGGCATGTTAGACAGAGGAAAGATGTCAGCAGGATTCAGCTTGACTGTTACGTGACACATGTTGGCAGGACTTTGTGACAGTCCAGCAACTTGACTGTTATGTAACACACATTGGCAGGACTTTGTGACAGTCCAGCAACTTGACTGTTATGTGACACGTTGACAGGACTTTGTGACAGTCCAGCAACTTGACTGTTATGTGACACATGTTGGCAGGACTTTGTGACAGTCCAGCAACTTGACTGTTATGTGACATGTTGAAAGGACTTTGTGACAGTCCAGCAACTTGACTGTTATGTGACACATGTTGGCAGGACTTTGTGACAGTCCAGCAACTTGACTGTTATGTGACACATGTTGGCAGGACTTTGTGACAGTCCAGCAGCTTGACTGTTATGTGACACATGTTGGTAGGACTTTGTGACAGTCCAGCAGCTTGACTGTTATGTGACACATGTTGGCAGGACTCTGTGACAGTCCAGCAGCTTGACAAGTAACTGACACATGTTGACAGGACTTTGAGCTTCAAAGAAAAGGTACCTGCTGGAGTCAGCTTGAGTGTTTACACACCTGTGTGTGCAGGACTTTGTGGAAGGTGATGACGGTGAGCGTTCTGGCAAGAAAGGCTCTGGCTTCTTCAGACACTTCAGAGACAAAATACACAAAGGTAGGTTCAGGGAGGAGAGTGCTTTCACTGTTTCAGTGAAGAGGTTGGTAAGCATTTCCTCCTTGAAACCCAGTTGGACAGGACATGTGTGTGCGTGTAGGGACCACAAGTGACAAGATATGCAGAGGCATCTACGGTGTCCAAACACTGGGATACACACAGATGAGTAGCCTAGGGGTACTATTATTCAAATAAGAACAACCTGTGTGTACACACTAGCTGTCTACTTCACTGAAAGCAGTAATGATTCAGCAGCATTTTGATGTACAGTTGCATGGATTTTGAGGGGAAAAGGATGTAACTGAATGAATTTTAGGAATAGTCCATACTAGCCATCGCCAAAGTTACCATGTGTGGTGACAGCACCAGTATTTTAGCATGAATCTAACAGAAATACCTTATTTGGTTGTAAATTTAACCAATGTCAAAGTTACAAAAATGTTTCATTTTGTCACTTTTGTGGAGAAGCGAATTAGTTTTCGTGAAAGAGTTCGGAGACTGACATCAACAAAGTTAACGTGAATAAGTTGAAATGTCGGATCAGCTGCTGAAGTTTGAAGAGGTGATGAAGCTACATTGATTCGAATGTAAAAATTGTTCACCAATGAAGATTTGTTAGAGAATACACTGAAAAGGGTGAGAAAATTGTACAGTGGACATTTCAAATGGAAAGTGAAACTTCTACGATCATCTTATGTGAAAAACGACGTGATCGAATTTGAGATCATGGGCCGAAACACCAGTCTCGATCTATGGAATGGTTACTCAGACTATTGGTTCCAATCCAGTTGATATTAGAAAAACGGTAAGTACACTTAAAAAGAAATTTCTGATTTAATTCATTTCAGTCAAGAAACTGTTATTTATTGTTTTTCAGTTTCTAGTTCCAAATTACTCTTAATTTATAATGGCAACGAAGCAAATGACTGTGTTACTGACTGATTTCAGTGCAGTATTAATATAATTCTAATGTTAATGAAATGTGCTTAAACTCATAATCAGAATCAATAAATTTCCAGAATTTGTTTTTGAATATGATGTGAATTGTTTGCTGTTTCATCCCTAGGCTGCCAGGGAATTTAGCCAAGAACCTGAACTCATTTGCCTAGGAATTTTTAGGGAAAATCAGGTAGTTGCTAAAAAAAAAAGTATTGTGGGCTCAAATGTGAACTAACATACATAAAGTATATATATTCGGAAAGGAAAATGAATGGACAATACAGGATAAAATGTTTTATGGTATTTTCTGTGAGTTTGTGACCAGTAGAAATTTTTTTTGGATGAAATATTTGAAAACACAGAACATATTTTCTGTTTTAGTTATCATTATTTGTTGTTGCTAGATAAGTATAGTTAGTAACTTGTGCGCAAAAATGTGTCAGTTGAACAAAAACAATGTTAGAATAAAATGAACATAATAAAATAGCTTACCTTACTGTTGCTTCATATGAAAATATTGCCTTTTTTGAAAGAATGGTAAGATCCACTTTCTCTCTTATTGTTGACATTTATGAAGTAATATTCTGCGCACAGGTATTAAACGGAAAACTCACAAGCCGGATAAAGAGTTGTGTGCTGGTAAGTGCATTGATAGTGTGTTTGTGTGTGTGTGTTAGTGTGTGTGTGCATGCATGAGAATGTGTGTGTGTGTGTGTGTGTGTGTGTGTGTGTGTGTGTGTGTGTGTGCCTGCGAGATGGGCATGCTTGCATTAGAGAATGAGAATGAGTGAATGAGTGGTAGTAAGTTGTGTGTGTGTGTGAGTGTGTACAGGTGTGTTTGTACATGTGTGCATGTGTGTGTGTATACATGTATGTGTGTGTGTATATATATATATATATATGTGAATACATATGTACAGAAAATCATTGTGATGTGTATGTCATACAGATGGTGTAGAGGGAACGTTCCGGAGTTCCGGAGAGGGAGGGGAGGGCAGTGACAACAGTGCCAGCAAAGTGGGTCAGTCCATACTCCTCTTTTTGACCCTCTACCATCCACTTTCCTTCTCCAGTCAGGCTCTGCCTCTTTCTTCCTCCGTATTCCTTCCTGCCTTCATTCTTTCTTTCTTTCTTTCTTGGCTTCCCCCTTCTCATTCATTCATTCATTCATTTCAAGAGGCAAGACGTTTAATCCTTTCATGAAAACAACTCCTCTTTTTGCCCCTCTGCCATCCAGTTTTCCTTCATCACGCAGTCTCTGTCTCTTTTTTCCTCCACATTCATTCATTCATTCATTCATTCATTCATTCATTCATTCATTCTTTGTTTCTTTCCTAGCTTGCCCCTTCTCATTCATTCATTCATTTCAAGATTTAAGAAGTTTAATCTTTTTGCCCATTTTAATGAAAACAAACTGGACTGATTCATCATAACAAACAGCTTGATGTGGGACATTCATAACAGAGTAGACCAACGAAGGTAAATTATATTTTGTGTTAACATCTGCAGTGTTGAACAAGGGACACATTCAGATTTAAGCAAACAGTCCAGACATCTTCAAATAAAAACACAGTTGAAGCACCTTTCCAAAATGTTATGAATTTGCCTTTCTTGAGTTATATTTTTTTTTTCCAGTCTGAAAATGTTATACATTAAACATTGATAATGGAGGGTGGTATTTTCTGATTATTGCTTTCAACTTAAGTCTGAAACGAATAACATATATGAAACATTGAAATTGGAGAGTGACATTTTCTAGGTATCACTTTCAGCTGCAGTCTGAAATATTTTACATACATTAAGTAATTAAACATTGACATTGGAGAGTGGTATTTTCTGGGTATTACTGTCAGCTTCGTCTGAAACAATTTTCATAGATTAACTCTTTCATTCCTACTTTTCTATGAACCATTACTTCCTCTTGTTAGTAGGTTCTTATAATACGAGTATTCCCTTCATTCCTGGATTTAGAGAGAAAAAAGAAGAAGTGTAAATGAGAACTGCCATGTATGCAGTAGCAAACCGGCCAGAGTAGAGCGGCGACCACTTTCCCATGCTGTAGGGGCCGTCTGGCATCCATTTAATTCATAAACACTGCTGCGCCAGCGACCTGGTCATGTCGTGTACCGGTGACGCGACTCGTGCGAAGTTCAAAGCGCTTACCCCGAGAACCGATTTTCCAGGCTGCAGGAAGGAAAGGAGGGATTTTGTGCTGCCCAGTTTTCCGGGCTGCAGGAAGGAAGGGTAGGATTTCTGCAAACCGGAAAACCGGGTTGTAGGGTTGAAAGAGTTAAACATTGAAATTAGAGAGTGGTAATTTCCTGGGTGTCAGCTTCAGTCTGAAATACTTTACATACATTAAACATTGACATTGGAGAGTGGTATTTTCTGAGTATTATCATTTTCAAAAGTAACACACCTTCGGTGGTTCTAGAATAATATGAAATTTGTCGTCTAAATATCCCATATCATGATCTGTACATATTCATCCACTCTTTATTCATTCAGTCAGTCTTTAATTTTTCTTTGACATTCATTTGTTCTTTCATTCTTCTTTCTTCCATTCCTTTCACCGTAGCTATTTATTCATTTGTTCATTTTTTGTTCTCTGTCCTTTTCTCCTTTCATTCATTTGCAAATTTATTCATTCATTCATTCTTTCTTTATTGCTTGTTTGCTTTCTCCATGCATTCATTCAGTCAGTCAGTTGGTCAGGCATTTATTTTCTGCCCCCCCCCCCCCCCCCCCCCTCCTTCATGCATTTATGTATTTATTCATTTATTTATTCTTTCTTTTTTCCTGTCTTCCTTTCCATTCATTCAGTTAAACTTTCTCTCGTTCCCTCTTCATTCATTCTTTCTTTCCTTTCAACCTGATGAGGCCTCTTGCTGTTGGCTACGCTATAAACAACGTGAACCCCTTTTTATTTATTCTTTCTTTCTTTTTTTTTCCCCCTCTTTATTCCCTTTTCGTTCTTCTCCTTTGTTATTCACTCAGTGCACTGGACCTCTGACTGATGTTTTCCAGAAACCTCAGACGACATTTTGGCCAAGTACAGGACCCCTAAAAAGGGCCTCAAGCCAGGAGCAGGGGCAGGCATCGTGGAGAATGGAGACCAAGGGGCAGACAACTCAACAGGGCTGCAGAACGGAGGGGTAGAGGAAGAGGGGAAGGGAGGGGCGGGGCCCATGGAAGACCACACCCCCTTTCTGGACGTGTCCAACCTGGAGGGCTGCTTTGCGTTTCAGGACGCCAAGCGCAAGCTTCGTTTGGTGCTCAGCATGTGCGAGGTCCAGCCCGGGTTTATTCAGGTGCGGGGCCGTGCGGGTCTCCGGTGGAGATATCTGTTGTGGCTGTGTTGGTGGTTATGAAGAGGTCTGGCCTTGTGCAAGAGATGGTAGACAATATCAAGAAAACAGTTCAGTGGGGATATCTTTGGTGGCTGTGTTGGTGGTTATGAAGAAGTCTTGCCTTGTGCAAGAGATGGTAGACAATATCATGAAAACAAAATTCAGTGGGGATATCTATGGTGGCTGTATTGGTGGTTATGAAGAGGTCTTGCCTTGCGCAAGAGATGGTAGACAATATCAAGAAAACAGTTCAGTGGGGATATCTTTGGTGGCTGTGTTGGTGGTTATGAAGAAGTCTTGCCTTGTGCAAGAGATGGTAGACAATGTCAAGAAAACAAAAGTTCAGTGGGGATATCTATGGTGGCTGTATTGGTGGTTATGAAGAGGTCTTGCCTTGTGCAAGAGATGGTAGACAATATCAAGAAAACAGTTCAGTGGGGATATCTTTGGTGGCTGTGTTGGTGGTTATGAAGAAGTCTTGCCTTGTGCAAGAGATGGTAGACAATATCATGAAAACAAAATTCAGTGGGGATATCTATGGTGGCTGTATTGGTGGTTATGAAGAGGTCTTGCCTTGTGCAAGAGATGGTAGACAATATCAAGAAAACAGTTCAGTGGGGATATCTTTGGTGGCTGTGTTGGTGGTTATGAAGAAGTCTTGCCTTGTGCAAGAGATGGTAGACAATATCAAGAAAACAAAGTTCAGTGGGGATATCTATGGTGGCTGTATTGGTGGTTATGAAGAGATCTTGCCTTGTGCAAGAGATGGTAGACAATATCAAGAAAACAAAGTTCAGTGGGGATATATATGGTGGCTGTATTGGTGGTTATAAAGAGGTCTTTTTCTGTGAAAGCGGTAGAAGGCGATGTCCAGAAGACAAAACAGAAAGGACAAGGAATAGGAATAGGGTGCAGGGGAAGTTAGGGATTGGACTGTATTTGAGGAAGGAGTGTTGGAGAAGAAGAAAGGGGGGTGGGATGGGGGTTAGGGAGCGGGGCATAGAGACATATTTGGTGGTGGTATATTGGGAAGGGGCTGTACTAAGGATGTTAACTGGGTGGTATATTGGTGCTTTCTGTGGAGGAAAGACAAGAGAAGTTCCAGTTTATGTGTATGTACTGCATGTATGTATGTCCTTGTATGGCAGTGCTAATGCACATAATTATGTCAGAATGAGTGTGTTAGTGTGTATGCATGTGCATATGCGTGTGCGCACACACACACACACACACACACACACACACACACACACACACACACACACACACACACACACACACACACACCCTCTCTCTCTCTCTTTACATGAAACTAACATATTTGATGTCCCTGTGTATACAGCTTCAGTCTCACAGTCCTCGGCAGGGGTCAGGGTCGGGGTCATCGCTGCGGGAACATGATCTGGTGTACCTGTTGAGGACACAGTTGGCGGAAGCTGTGAACCTGCAGAACAAGGACCTGGTTACACGGCTGCATGAGGTCATCCGTTGTGTCAAACTCTTCGACGCTGACGGGTGAGTCACCAGCTGTGTTAAAGTCTTAGATGAGTCATCCCCTGATAGGTGTATCATCCGCTGTATCAGCTCTTCGATAGTGATAGATGAGTCACTCTGTGTCAGCTGGTCAAAACTGCTAGGTGAGTCATCCTGTGATAGATGATGTCACCTGCTGTATCAACTCTTGATACTGATAGGTGAGTCATCCTCTGTATCAAAAGCAGCAGGGGAAGACAGAGAATATTTATTAAGATGAATGAATAAAGAGATGATAATAATAATGATAATAATGGTAATGATTATAATGAAAAGAGTGAAAAGAATATTGATAATATCAAAAATGGTTTTGAATATGAAGATAAGAAGATGAAAAGATTTAAACAAAATACTGACAGTAAAGTCAGAATAAAGATTTTGAAGTAATTGAAAAAGGAAAACTCAAATGAGACGAAAAAAGAGAAAAAAAAAAAATGATAGAACGATTAAATAAATGAATTAATGATAATGAATAAAGTCAATATTTTATGCATAAGTAAATGCAACCAGTTAGAACAGTTCAGCCACCAGTTTCTGTCGGAACACCCAGAACAGTTCAGTTATCCCAGAACGCTTGGGATTAGTTCCCCAACCAGTCAGAACAGTTGAGCTGCAAGCAGAGCCAGAGGTGGATTGTTACATGCGTAAGAAGCGGAGCGGCCGAAATCTCTTGAGAGAGGAACAGCATAACTGCATTGGCACTGTGGGTTGTTGTTGCAGGTGTAAGAAGCTGCTGAAATCTTTGAGGGAGGAGTACCGTAAGCGTGCGGCCTACATCTCCTACCTGGTGCGCTGTCGTCAGGGCCTGCTCTCCGCCCTCTCCCAGCTGCAGAAGATGCTGGTCCGAGTGGAGAGGTGAGAGGGCGCTGCACGGGGACACATGAACATGGAACATGTCACCCCGACAGATATTAACCCGACCCAGCTCCCATCATTGTCTGATCTCCTCCAGCTGTGCACTCCTGTGCAGACGCTGCATTCCTGTTCTGATGCTCATCTCCAGTAGATTGCTTGTTTCTATGTGAAGATCTTTGGGGTGCGTTCTTTCTCTTCGCTAGAACCCACTGCTTGGAGTACATTTCCTGTCTTCACACTCCTAATTCTCTCTCCCTTCAAGTTATCTCTCGACTACACTTTTTCACTGACTCGTAGCCTTAATCTTTTTGCCTAAAGTGTGTGTGTGTGTGTGTGTGTGTGAGAGAGAGAGAGAGCGAGAGTGAGAGAGTGCACTGAAAAGTCTCAAAGCATTTTTACACGCTTTTTATTATCATAGTCCCTTGGATGTCATCAGTCCTTAACATGGCATGGTGGGTGACCCAGTCAAACCACTGAAAGCTGTGTAAGAGATCACTATGACACCTGCAATGAGTGTGACTAGACCTTTACATGGCATGAAGGGTAACATAGACTAGTGGAAGTTTTGGAAGAGAACACTATGATACCTGCAATGAGTGTGACCAGACCTTTACATGGCATGAAGGGTAACAACAGTCAGACCACTGAAAGCTGAGGAAGAGATCACTATGATACCTGCAATGAGTGTGACCAGACCTTTACATGGCATGAAGGGTAACATAGACAAACTAGTGAAAGTTTTGGAAGAGAACATTATGATACCTGCAATGAGTGTGACTAGACCTTAACTTGGCATGGTGGGAGACCTAGTGATAGCTTTGGAAGAGAACTCTATGATACCTGGAATGAGTGTGACTAGACCTTAACTTGGCATGGTGGGTGACCTAGTGATAGTTTTGGAAGAGAACATTATGATACCTGAAACGAGTGTGACTAGACCTTAACCTGGCATGGTGGGTAACTTAGTGATAGTTTTGGAAGAGAACATGATACCTGGAATGAGTGTGACCAGACCTTAACTTGGCATGGTGGGTGACCTAGTGAAAGTTTTGGAAGAGAACACTATGATACCTGGAATGAGTGTGACCAGACCTTAACTTGGCATGATGGGTGACCTAGTGATAGTTTTGGAAGAGAACATTATGATACCTGGAATGAGTGTGACTAGACCTTAACTTGGCATGGTGGGTGACCTAGTGATAGTTTTGGAAGAGAACATTATGAAACCTGGAATGAGTGTGACCAGACCTTAACTTGGCATGGTGGGTGACCGAGTGAAAGTTTTGGAAGAGAACATTGTGATACCTGGAATGAGTGTGACCAGACCTTAACTTGGCATGGTGGGTGACCTAGTGATAGTTTTGGAAGAGAACATTATGATACCTGAAATGAGTGTGACCAGACCTTAACTTGGCATGGTGGGAGACCTAGTGATTGCTTTGGAAGAGAACACTATAATACCTGGAATGAGTGTGACTAGACCTTAACTTGGCATGGTGGGTGACTGAGTGAAAGTTTTGGAAGAGAACACTATGATACCTGAAATGAGTGTGACCAGACCTTAACTTGGCATGGTGGGTGACATAGTGAAAGTTTTGGAAGAGAACACTGTGATACCTGGAATGAGTGTGACCAGACCTTAACTTCACATGGTGGGTGACCTAGTGATAGTTTTGGAAGAGAACATTATGATACCTGAAATGAGTGTGACTAGACCTTAACCTGGCATGGTGGGTGACTTAGTGAAAGTTTTGGAAGAGAACACTATGATACCTGAAATGAGTGTGACTAGACCTTAACTTGGCATGGTGGGTGACCTAGTGATAGTTTTGGAAGAGAATGCTATGATACTTGGAATGAGTGACTAGACCTTAACTTGGCATGGTGGGTGACCTAGTGATAGTTTTGGAAGAGTACGCTATGATACCTGGAATGAGAGTGACCAGACCTTAACTTGATATGGTGGGTGACCTAGTGATAGTTTTGGAAGAGAACACTATGATACCTGAAATGAGTGTGACCAGACCTTATCTTGGCATGATGGGTGACCTAGTGATAGTTTTGGAAGAGTACGCTATGATACCTGGAATGAGTGTGACCAGACCTTAACTTGACATGGTGGGTGACCTAGTGATAGTTTTGGAAGAGAACACTATGATACCTGAAATGAGTGTGACCAGACCTTAACTTGGCATGATGGGTGACCTAGTGATAGTTTTGGAAGAGAACACTGTGATACCTGAAATGAGTGTGAGCAGACCTTAACTTGACATGATGGGTGACCTAGTGATAGTTTTGGAAGAGAACACTATGATACCTGGAATGAGTGTGACCAGACCTTAACTTGGCATGATGGGTGACCTGGTGATAGTTTTGGAAGAGAACACTATGATACCTGGAATGAGTGTGACCAGACCTTAACTTGGCATGATGGGTGACCTAGTGATAGTTTTGGAAGAGAACACTATGATACCTGGAATGAGTGTGACCAGACCTTAACTTGGCATGGTGGGTGACCTAGTGATAGTTTTGGAAGAGAACACTATGATACCTGAAAGGAGTGTGACCAGACCTTAACTTGGCATGGTGGGTGACCTGGTGATAGTTTTGGAAGAGAACGCTATGATACCTGAAATGAGTGTGACCAGACCTTAACTTGGCATGGTGGGTGACCTAGTGATAGTTTTGGAAGACAACGCTATGATACCTGAAATGAGTGTGACCAGACCTTACTTGGCATGATGGGTGACCAAGTGATAGTTTTGGAAGAGAACACTATGATACCTGAAAGGAGTGTGACTAGACCTTAACTTGGCATGGTGGGTGACCTAGTGATAGTTTTGGAAGAGAACACTATGATACCTGAAATGAGTGTGACCAGACCTGAACTTGGCATGGTGGGTGACCTAGTGATAGTTTTGGAAGAGAACACTATGATACCTGAAATGAGTGTGACCAGACCTTAACTTGGCATGGTGGGTGACCTAGTCAAACCACTGAAAGCAGAGGATGAGAACATTAGGCAACGTGGAATGAGTGCGACCAGATCTTTACACCTTGTGGTGGATGACGTGTTCAACACACTGAATATCTTTGGAAGAGAACAGCAGGGGAAGCCCACGCATGCCTTCTGAAGGTGTGGTGATAATGGGGGAACTTTGCGTGCAATGACTGGCAGACTCCTTCTTAACCCACGTCTGGACCCTGAGGCTGGGGCTGCCCTGAAGATGATAGAAAAACCAGTGCAATGAGAGAGTCACAGGTCATGTTCATGCGGAATCCCTCACAGCTTTAAAAAGATTTCGTTCAGAGATTGTGGCATACTTGGACATACGTTGCTATGGTTACTTTGGGGGCAACCCTATTGAAAGGTGAATAAGATAGTTATCAAATACATTTTTCTGGTTTTAGGGTAAATGAACAAGAAATAAACAATTTTTTGTTATATGTTTACTATTCTTGATCCCTGTTATTCATGTTATGAAGAGTAAGCTCCATTGTCTTTTATATTTACACAATGAAATGTTGCCAAAGCATTGACTCGACTGTTGTCTGCTTTGAGGTGATATCATCAAATTCTGGCAAGTAGTAGTCAGTGGTCCAGTGGAAATTGTGTAAGGGAGAAAAGGGTGAAAATAATTGGATTTATTAGTAGATGATTCGGACCATGCTTGCTGCTCCAAATTATCTCCCTTGTGGGCCGGTGCAGCTGCCATCATGTAAGAGTTTCCTGGTTAAGTCGTGCAGAACGAGCTCAGCATCACATCAGTAAGAAGCCTTGTCGTGTGTGTGTTTCAGAGACAAGGAGATCATCAGCAAGCACCTCATCAATGTCTGTGTGCGCATGTTCATCGAGCGCCATGAACGTCGCGTGCTGCAGTTTATTGCTCACTTCCAGAGGCTGGAGATGGCAGATGAGAAGGTGAGGGGAGGGGAGGGGAGGGGGGCACACAGGGGATCGGTGACGATGCTGGGAGGCAGTGGGGGGCGTGGGGGGTTGGGAGTTGGGATTAAATTAGTTGATTTCTTCCTGTTTTTCTTTTTAAATAGTCTAAATATTTTGCTTTTTAATCTGTGGCAGATCATGTTCTTTACCATAAACTTCTGTTCAGGGTTTTTGTTCACTATGTTAGATGCCAGTACAACATAAGGTTAATGTAATAGTAACCTGGTTACAGTCTGTCACAGAGTGTGGAGATCTGTCATGTGTGTAGTGCACTGTACATGCTAGGACAATTACATGTACATGCATGTGTGTGTGTGCTTTGTGTGTGTGTGTGTGTGTGTGTGTGTGTGTGTGTGTGTGCACGCGCGTGTTATTTTTCGTGATGAGGATGAGATAGGAAATTCGCCATTGATGTGCATGTGATACAAGTGCTAAGGATGTGATGTGATGTGTAGGGTGTGGGTGATGTGACAGTGATGTGGTGAGGATGTGGTGTGTCCAGATGGACTATGTTGATATGTGATATGGACACATTGTGGATGTAATGTGCAGTGTGTGGGTGGTGTGACAGTGATGTGGTGAGGATGTGTGTCCAGACTGACCACGTGGACGTGATGTGGAGTGTGTGGGTGATGTGTATAATGTGGTGATGGTGATGTGATGAGTTCAGACAGACCACTCGGATGTGATGTGGACACATTGCGGATGTGGTGTGGAGTGTGTGGGTAATGTGACCGTGATGTGGTGTGTCCAGACGGACCAGGTGGAGGGCTTCCTGAAGGAGATGTACAACGACCTAATGCAGGACGACCTGTGGAAAGGTCAGTGACCTCAGGGGTCAGGCAGTGTCCCATAGGATCCTGGGTCGGTTGACTTGACCAGGGATGGCACTAGATCAGCAGGAAATCACCACAGTATTGTAGTCACCTTGGCAGTGGCCTTGGGTGGTGTGGTTGATCTGTGACATGGTTGATCTGTGACGTGTGGCTGATGTATGGTGCAGTTGATATGTGGTGCAGCCAATGTGTGGTGCGGTTGTGTCTTGCGGTTATGTGTGGTGTGGTTGATGTGTGATGATTTTGATTTGTGTAGTGGTTGATACGTGGTGGGTTTGATGTGTGACGTGGTTTGTGCGTGGTGTGGTTGATTTGTGGTGTAGTTGATGTGCGGTGTGGTTGATGTGGTAGGGTGGACATGTGGTATAGTTGATGTGCGGTGTGGTTGATGTGGTGGGGTGGACATGTGATGTAGTTGATGTGCAATGTGGTTGCATAGTTGATGTGGTGGGGTGGACATGTGGTATAGTTGATGTGTGGTGTGGTTGATGTGGTGGGGTGGACATGTGGTATAGTTGATGTGTGGTGTGGTTGATGTGGTGGGGTGGACATGTGGTATAGTTGATGTGCGGTGTGGTTGATGTGGTGGGGTAGACATGTGGCATGGTTGATGTGCGGTGTGGTTGACGAGTGGCATGGTTGACATGATGTGGTTGATATGTGGCATAGTTCATGTTGTATGGTTGATGTGGTGCATGGTGACATAAGAGGGAAAAGAAGGTAGGCGTTCTTGTTTCAGCTGCTTTTGTGGGGTTGCCCCATCTTGTTTCCTTTTTTTGTACTTTAAAGCAGTCTTTAGCGAGAGAGTATGCATATGTGTATGTGTGTTCATACAAGGATGTATGAATAGGATGATTGTTTGTGTGTTTATCAGTGGTTGATTGATTGATGATGTATGTTCAGCGGCCAATGAGGATCAGCTGGAGCTGGGCAGGGCAGCCATTGAACGACTGTTGATGAGTCGCATTTACTCCCATGCCATGTTCCCCAACGCTGACGGCGACATTCTCAGAGATCAGTGAGTGGGGCTCAGCCAGCCTTCTCTTAACCCTCCATACCATGTAGGATCAGCCGTATTTCCAGGGTCTTCACAGTGATGTACAAAAACTGACTTGTCACCATTTTATGACATTGTATACTGGCTAAATCTTTTAAATTCAAAGGGGCTAATACTAAACAGGGCTGAAAATGGTCTGCTGTGTTGTAGATTTCTGCTGTTGGTGAACATCTTCAGTTGGAAAAAAAAAAAAAAAAAAATTGTGTTCCACTCAAGACAGAGAAAATGAGGGGAGGACGTCTACCCAGAATTTATTGCCATATGTGTGTTTAATTCCTTCGTGTTATTCCTCGTAAGTACCAGAAACCGGAAGTAACCTGTTTTGGAAGCAGTCTAGGCCAGAATGGCAAAGCAGTGGATCTTTTGTGCTGAAGTGTATTTATAGATTTGTTACTGAAACAAAGTTCGGCAAGAACTTTTGCATCCTGGACCTTTTTAAGCCCTGACGGAATGACAGAACAATGAACCCCAGCACAGTTTACAAGTTTATTTTAGTTTTTCATATGTCCAGATAGATTCATCATCAGTGCTGCTTGTACATTTCTGCTGTAATAAAAAACATATGAATGGTATGTTTGCCTACCTTAGATTGCTTGTACTGTGCTGCAAATGTACAGAGAAGAATTACATGGTTTATCCATCGAAGTAAAGTTCCTACAGCATATGAACATTTTCAGCATCAGATCTTTCACTTATTACAACTTTTGAACACCTCTTGAAATGTAAATTGCCTTCGTTCCACCATCTTATGTGTGTGTGTAAGGAGAAAGACCTGCCTAAAATCTGTCTGAAATCAACACCAAAAATACACTCATTTTACAGTTTGCAGAAAGAGCTTTGTTTAGATTAATGGCTTGCGTAGTTGAAGTATACATATGTACGAAAATTTATTACATTTTGGAGAAGTTATGATTTGGCACATCATAGCATCTGAGCGGGGGTTCTGAAGTTTTAACTTGGATGTAATGCCATTGAGTTAAAAGGTGTATCTGACTTTAGAGCAGGGTAAGAGAGTGTTCGTCATTGTGGACAGTGAACCATCAGAGAAGGTTGTCAGAGCCTTTCCAAAGTCTGCAGGACAGGGAAGGTTGGTTGGTGTGGACAGTGAGCCAGCAGAGATTGTTGGAGCCATCCCAGTGTGCACATGCTGCTAGTGTTGGAGGAGAATGATGCAGACTTTAGGGAGAAAGGGAAGGTTTGGGCGCTCAGACAATGCTGGCATGCTGTCAAGATTTTGCACCAGAGAAGTAGTCTTGTCTTTTAAGAAAACATTGAATGAAGTGATCATGGAAATATCTTGGTGGCAGTTTGGTGTTTGCACATAATCAGAATGGTTTATAAACAACATGGCTTTGGAATGGTTTGTGAAAATGATGGGGATAGTTTGTGAAAATAATGACAACAATTTGTCAAAATGATGATAATGTTTTGTGGAAATAATTTGTGAAAGTACTGCAAATGTGTGAACAATGCCTTATCTCCCCTTCTCTTCCCCCCCCCCCCCCCCCCCCCCCCCACCATCCCCACTCCTCCCTGTGTGCAGACTGGCCCAGCAGCACATCCGCAAGCTGAGCAATCTGCTGACCCCCAACCACAAGGATCTGAGGATTCCCCGGGTCTACCACTTTGAGTGCCCCTGGCCCGCTGCCCAGCATGACATCGCTATGATCAATGCTTACAAGGTAATGCTTTCCCGGCACTCTTCTGAGGTCTGACAGCCACTGTGGTCTGAGCTACTGTGGTTAGATAATAAAACAGATTTTTGACCACAGATCTTCAAGTAAAAATGAATAATAAATGTCTTTGAGGATTCTCAGAAGATTTTATAAAAAGGAAAACAGAACAAATACTGTGGTTAGTTTTCTGTGAGGTTTTCAGCTTGTGGGATTCAAGGCTCCAGTGTCTTTGTTGTTATAACTGTTTGTGCTTTTCTTGCCTGTTACAGTTTACGTGCAGCTTGCCAGCTTTTTGGCTGTCATCTGATGAATAGATGATGACACTGTGTATATTGTTCAGATTGTACAGTAGCTGTCCATTCTACTGTGTCTCTGTATGTCCACATTGTTTGTGGCACTGTCATGTTTATCATTCATTATCTGTGGGGAGTGTTTTTCAGTCTGAGGGCGATAAATGAAAACCGATGGTCTTGTTCTGCTGTTGGCTGCAAACTTTTCTTCAAAGTTTCCTTGAAGGCAGCATGCGTGGGCTGAGACATTCATATCAGGTATTTATTGTTTTTATTATTTATATATGCAACAGTACTCTCCACCAAAGAAGATGAGAAACGCAAAAGACTGAAGCAGTCACATAAAGTGGTTGCTTCATGTAAGATGAATTTCAAACCAAAGGAATCTCAAAGCCTCTCCCTGCGCTACGGAGAAGTAGGTGAAGCAATCACAGTCACTGTAGCCAACCAAGCTATTCCAACAGCAACAGAAAACCTAGAGGAGAGCCTTGGAAGGAAAGACACAGAGAGGGAAGAGGAAACCAAGTATACGGCAGAAGAAAGTCTGCAGATAATTGACCAGTATTGGATCCCTGGCAAATAGAAGCTATGTTCTCTGCGGCTCCTCAGGCCTCTTCTGATGTAGACACCAGCACTAGCACTGTGGGATCAATTGAGGTCAGAATCGGAGATGCTTGGTGTCCTACCTGCACACTGACATTGTATTCTTTTTTGCCACTGTGCAAAGTGGAATCTTCCTCTAAAATCCATCCGTGAGGAGAGCAAAGTAGGCAAAACAAGTTTACTAGCCATGCTTGAAGACTGAAGACCATGTTGTGAGATCAATCCAGGCTAAGCTGAAGTCTGGCAGACTGGCATGAGGCAGTGGTGTGGCAAGGGAAAACCTCAAGCTCAAGGAAGTAACGGGACACGCACAAACCAGGGGACAGGAGCTGCGGCTAACGGAAGTGAAGTGGCGTTCAAAAGCCAAAGGGAAAGCAGAGAGAGACTTGGTGATAGAGGAGCTGAAAAAAAAAGAGGATGCAAAGATAATCCAGCTGTCAAGCTAGGTCTACAGGGGCAGTGGACTACATGGGAAAGCACTCTCCAAAGATATTTCATCTGGAATGACATCTGGCACATGGCACATCGCAGAATCAGCTTCTTCCTCAGATCTGTATATGACATACCTTGGAAATCAAACCTGGTGTAAAGGGGGAAATCAGATGATCCTCCGTGTCCACTCTTGTCAGAGTAATTAAACAGGGGAACATCCCTTAGTCCATGCAGAGCAGCGCTAACTCAGGGAAGGTACACACGGTGGCACAACCAGGTGATTAAGGAGATTGCACATGCGGTAGCACTGTCGGAGGAAACACTGCACCACCAGAAGCTCCAGCAATGAAGTTCCACAGGGCAGGAGGCCACAAATCCTGGTCTGTGATATCAAGAGCATTGAAGCAGGATTAACTGAACGGAGAGGATGACTGGGAAAATATGGAAGACCTTTCAGATTGGGAGAACCAATCCAGAGATTATGAGGAACAGAAGTATTATACCAAAAATTGTTCTCCACCTAGGTTGGAAAACAACAGTGACGTGATACTGAAAAGGTGAAGTTTGGCCTCTACAAATGTGTCATAAAAATCAACCCATAGCTGCTGCAGTAGAGATGAAGAAGAAAGAGAGATGGACTGTCGTTTGTGGTTGTTGTTAGTTGATGTTTGTTGATGTATGTTGTTGTTTGTGTTTCTTTCTTTTGTTTTTTTTTTTTTTAATGCTCAGGCCCCCAAGAAGGAAATGAAGTAGTGCACTGTTGTTTATTTTTATTTTTGTTTATTGCTGTTTTCTCAGACCTCCGAGGTAGTGTGTGCTCTGATCTCTGTTGTTACTGTTGTTTTTGTTTTGTTTTTTGTTTTTTTTTGAAAGATTTTTAGTTTCTATTTTACAGTGTTTTGCCCCAAAAAGAGAAAAACAAAGTAAAAAAAAAAAAGAACTGACAAAACAAACAGTGCATGCAAAACTGTAGACATGGTGTAGACTTAAGATTGCCTGCGCATGCACTAGCTTTGCATGGCTGTTTAATGATGCACATAATGCAATGCAATGCAAGGAACGGGAAAGTAATGAAACATTCCTGTGTGTTACAATTAGGTTCTCTTTTTCTTTGCATTTCCTCTCTCTTTTTCTGATTATGGTTATATGACCAGTAGATTACAGATATATTACCAGTATAACAGTAACTGGTGATTACCATTGTTTGTTTATGGTTGTTGTTTATAGCATTTACTCAGAACCCCAGGGACTAGCCGAAGTGTGTACACTGTGCAGGTTTTTGTTTGTTTGTATGTTGATTGTTGTTGTGTGCTGTTGTTTATTCAGATATCCATAGACAAGTTGAAGTGTATGCTCCGTGCTCAAGTAATTTGTTTATTTTTGTGTGTGTGCTGCGCTGCTGTGTTGTTTATTTTTTGTTGTTGTGTTGTTTACACAGACCCCCAAGGACAAGTTGAAGTGTGTGCTGCGCTGCTCCCAGACCATCATGAACCTGCTCAGTCTGGCCAACGAGCGCTCTGTCCCTGCTGCCGACGACTTCATGCCCGTCCTCATCTTCGTGCTCATCAAAGCCAACCCTCCCTGCCTCCTTTCCACCATCCAGTACGTGGAGAGTTTCTATGGCAACCGCCTGCAGGGGGAGGAGCAGTACTGGTGGATGCAGTTCAGCTCCGCCGTTGAGTTCATCAAAACCATGGACTACGGCGCCACCTAAACGGAGGACTGGAACAGAGGGGTTGGGATGAGGGGGGAGGCGGGTGGAGGGGGGAGGGGGGGTCATCCAAACCATGGCCTGATGGGTTACAGCACCACCAAGGGGGAGGAGGGGGGGGGGGTTGAGAGGGGGGCAGCAGGTCAGCTTTGCTGTGGAGTTGATCAAAACCATGGTCTACAGCACTTAGAAATTGTCGTTTGTTTTGTTGTTAAGAAAAAGGTTTCCCAGTATTTAAAGTGGAGAGAGGCCAGCTGAGGGTCTGTCCAATGCTCCATGCCCTGAACTATCTGGGAAGCGGGGTACTGTGCACTGAAGACGTTGTGATGGGCAAGGGTCGCTCTTGTGTCCTTCCTTTGGGAAATGGTGGACTGGGGGGGAGGAGGATGGGGGGAGGGGAGGAGGGGGGGGGGGGGGCATGAAGTTCGTGCGGAGTGATGGGCAGAGAAAGGATGGGACTTTGACCCTTTCACCTTTAACGTTAGTGTCGGGGGATGATGACAAGAGCCAGTGGCGGTGGCGGAATGTGAGACAAGAGGTGAGACTACTCACCAGGCCATTTGTGTGTGTGTGTGTGTGTGTGATTCAGCAAGTTATTGTACGTGTGAAGCGTCAGGATGAATAAGGGGAAGAGGCAAAGGGGGTTGGAGAAAGGGGGGTGGGGTTTGAGTTGAAGGTCTTTCACGTTGTGAATCAAAAGCAGGGCAGGTGTGTCCACGTTGGCGCTGTGTCGGGTTGGGCAGAGGAGGGAAGGGGAGAGAGGGGACAGGTGGGACGAAGACAGTAGAGAGGTGGAAGTGAATGTAGTAAGAGAGGGGAGGATAGTCTCCTTCCTCATGGGCTCACCGCAGCATTATGAAAAGAAATTGATGAAGGGGATGAATTTTGTTGAAGACTGAAGTCTATTTGTTGTTTTTTGGTGGTTGTGTAGGCATAGTTATGGTAGTGTAGAGTGTTATCTTTAAGCATGTACTGTGCGAGTGTAAGAGAGAGAGAGACTTTGAGAACTAACGGGTAGGATATTAGGGAAGAAAAAACTCATAGGGCCGAGATATTATTCGTGGTCAGGTTCACTGTTGCACTTGGCGAAACTCTGTCAAGCATTTTACGCTACACTCCATCCTGTTTTACGTTGAGCTGCAGAGAAGAGGCGTGAAAGGGAGTGAGTGAGAAGATGAGGTAACGCTCTCTGATAGAGAGAGGGAGGGAGGGAGTCGGTGCGGAGAACAAGCGCGAACTAACGATATAATATGCAATACTGAGCATGGAAGAATGGTTGAGCATTTATTATTTTGTGGCAGAGAGGAGAGGGGAGTATTGTTTGAAGGATGTGGGCATAGGTAGTAGCAGGCAAGTGCTGATGGTTTTCAGAGAACTGATGTACGGTGGGCACAGAGCCTATGAAAGTGGGGTTGTAGGGTGATTAAGAGAGGGAGAGGCGAACGTGAGAGTACTCGAGACACAATTTATTGTACGAACGAGTGAGAGAAGTAGTTTAGTGTGGGTCATTTAACTTGAAAACCAGTGAAACTATATACTTATGAATTACTTACTTGTGAAAGAAACTACTTCTAGTGAGAGAGAGCGAAGAGAGAGAGAGATATATGGGTTGAATGATTAATAGAGAAAGAGAGAAAGTTTCATTTGAATTTCCTATCAACGAGTTGACTTTTTGAGTCTCCAAAGATGTAGTGATGGAAAGAAAGTATTATTTTGCATTGCCATGTTGAGTACTCTTCTTCTTCTTCAGAAACATAACCAACAGTTTTTGTTTGTGTTGTCCTGGCCAATGCTTTCACAGGTGGAAAGCATTCAGTACACCTCAACTACCCTCCCATTCCCCCACCCTCCCTTTTCTTTTTTAATCAAACAAATAAAATCCATTGACCAATCTGTGTTGTTTTGGATGTTGTTTTGAAGTGTATTTATAGAAATTTGATTTCAGTGGCTGTCCTTTATCATGTGTTCACTTCGTGTCTAATCGTGGAGCAGAGCTGTGTCTGTGTGAACCCATGCTGATTTTAACAAGATGTATGTTTGTACTTTGTACAATGATTTTCACGTCAGATTGTATAAGAAAAACGTTGGATTAGACTAAACGTCAAAATAATGACTGGATCACACAGAAGAATAATAAAAACCAGATCAGATTGGGAAATGACAGAAGTGTCGTGGTGTGCTGTAGGCAAGGACACTTTGGGAGTGTATCGTCAGCTGTTTGTGTGTGACTGTGTGCATTTTACGTAAACCTGATTTTGCATCTTATTGCAGTGTCAAAGTCTATCCACTGCTATTGTCCTCTGATCCTTCCTAGTAACCATACACGCACATACGCACACTCACGCGCACACACACAGAGGCACTCTCTCTCTCTCTTTGTCTCTTTCTCTCTCTCTTTGTCTCTCTCTTTCTCTCTCTCTCTCTCTCTCTCTCTTTTTGTCTCTTTCTCTCTCTTTGTCTCTCTCTCTCTTTCTCTCTCTCTCTCTCCCCTGGGGGGTTGCAACCTTGCCATGGTCGGAGGGCTTGCGTGGTCCCGTGATCCCTTAGGCTTTGCTGGCGGGGGCATCAATACTTGAAGATAGGCTGGTTTTTTTTTTTAATGCTTCTAGGCCTGAAAAGTCAAGTTGCTGTCTGGCCTAAGCATAACGTGGTAAGGAGTTGATGCCCCTGGTAGGGCCTCCCATGTCAGATAGGCTAAGGGTGAGGATCCTGACTAATAGTAACCGTCTTTTTCCTTTTATCTTCTGCCTTCTTATTTGGCTCTTTTCTATCTTCATCTCCCCTTCAAGTCTTCTTTCCCACACTCTTCTTTTCTCTGTGGTCTTCTTGAGGCCCACCGTGTTTGCCGTGCGGTGCGTCCTGTGATGGGGGAGAATAGGATCCTGGAGGTTGAGACCGCTGATGTGACAGCGGTGCATCAAGTCAACATACCTCTTTGGCCTGGACTTCCTCTAGACAGGTGGTCGAAGTGGCCCACTTCGATCAAGCGGCTGGTCGCGTGCATTCCCTAGTTCAGGCTAGAAGGTGGCGGTTGAGGTCAAACGGGTTTGGGAGCTTCTGTGGCAGGGTCGCTTTCAGGCCTGTGTATATCTCTTTTGAAATCCTGGTGCCCTGATATACTGGAATTCTGTATAAAATGGACATCCGCCTTGTTGGGACTTGGTGGCGGATGGGAATCGAGAGAGATGAATTTTAATGAATACAACATGGCACCAAAAACTAAGAAAAGACACAGGCAAGGTTCGGTAACGGACACGGATACTGATTCAGAACATGAGACAAGAAACCTTTCGGGCTTCTGGCCCAGCTGGCTGATTGTTGAGGGAGCAGATGAAGATAGACCTCTGTCGGGCCTGAGTCCTTCTGCAATTGCGAAAGGAATCAATGGCCTCAGCGGGAAGCCAAAGAGCGTCAAAAGATTAAGGAACGGGTTGCTTCTGGTTGAGTGCTCTTCCAAGCTGCATTCAGAAATGATATTGAAATCGACGACGTTGGTTGATCGACTGATCAGGGTGTCTCCACACAAAACTCTCAACTCCTCCAAGGGAGTAATCTGATATAGAGATCTGAGAGGAGTGTCGGAGGCAGAAATCAAGTCGGAACTGGCATCGCAAGGAGTGACCAACGTTCATCGTGTACTTGTGCGCAAAGGCAATGACAGAGTTCCAACTGACACCCTCTTCTTGACCTTTTGCTCTACTTCTCTCCCGGAGTCGATCACGGTGGGCTACCTGAGAGTCTCAGTGTCGCTGTACATCCCGTCCCCGCTGCGCTGTTTCAAGTGCCAGAGGTTTGGCCATGTGAGAGAGAGATGCACGGAAGAAGAGGTGTGTGGTACCTGCTGCCAGCCAGTCCACCAGGGTGTGTGTGACAGTCCACCACTCTGTGCCAACTGTGGAGGCAAGTACCCATCATCATCAAAGACCTGCCCAAACTGGTTGAAGGAAAAGGAAATTCAGAGAATCAAGACTGAACAGAGAATCCCGTTTTTTGAGGCGAAAAAGATTGTAATGAAGAGTCAACCAACTGCTGGGCTGTCGTTTGCAGCTGCAGTAAGGAAGCCAACAACAGTCAGCATTGGCGTGCAGACGGTTGAATCCACGTTTGCCGAGAGAGAGGCAGAAACAAAGTCTGTAGCCTCAGGCAGAAACACTGCATGCGACGAACCCCAGCAGTCCTCGCCTTCACATACGACTCAGTCTTCAAAGCCTACTCCCGCCCCCAGACTATCAGGGGGCAAAAGACCTACAGGACCTTCAGGGCGGCAGAAAGTGGAAGTTGTTGAAGTTCACGACAAGACCACCCCCTCAAAATCCTCCAAAGGGCACACTACAGCTGTCAGCAAGGGAGCTGGCGGTTCTGGAGGAAAGGCAAAATCGCCGCCGAAAAAGAAAGTGCCAAATATTTTATCAGATCGAGAGAAAAAAGGGGAGAAAAACACCAACAGATTTGCAGTTCTCTCGGATCTAGAAGATGTCAACATGGAATGAAAGGAACTTGCTGGTGAAGAGTTACAAGATTTATTTTCCTTCACCATATCTCTTTTATGATGGACACAACCATCTTCCACTGGAACATCCGAGGTCTCCATTCCAATTTTGAGGAGCTTCAACTTCTTTGCCAAGATTTAAAGCCAGCTGTAGTAGCTCTTCAGGAAACGCAGATGCACAAAGAAAAGTCCTTTTCTGTTTCAGGTTTTAATGTACTGTCTAAACCAGCCCAACCTACAGCTCTTGGAGTTCCAGGTGGGGTCTCGCTACTCATCCACAAATCTTTGTTGTTCAGCCCTGTCAACCTTAAATCTTCTCTTCAAGCTTTAGCTGTCAGAATCTCTCTCCATAAAACAATGACAGTTTGCTCTCTGTATATACCTCCATCATCATCTGTCAGTCGACAAGAGCTGGTTAGCCTCATGGAAGAACTCCCACTCCCTTTCTTGCTTCTAGGGGACCTGAACGGCCACTCTCCTCTTTGGGGCAGTGCAGACTCCTCTCCCCGAGATCTTCTTCTGGAGGATGTCTTCTCTGAGCTTGACCTGTGTTGTCTGAATGATGGCTCTCCAACATATCTACATTCGTCAAATGGCACTCTGTCTTGCATCGATTTATCAGTATGCGATCCTTCACTGGTCTTGGACTTTGATTGGAGTGTTCATGATGATCTACATGGAAGTGACCATTTTCCAATAGTCTTGAGACATAAATCGTCAGAACACATCATCTTACCAGAACGTCTTAACCTTAGAAAAGCCAACTGGGATCTTTTTGCTACGAACATACAAAAAGAATTAGTGGAGGATAAGGTTCTTCAAAGTCCTGACCCTGCTGAAACCTTGACGAACATCATCATCAGCTGTGCCAAGAACATCATTCCGGCTTCTACCACCAAACCTCAGATACCGAAAACTCCCTGGTTTAATGCTGAGTGCCAACAAATCCACAATCAACGCCAGAAGGCTCAACGTGTTGTCTGTCGCAGGCCATCAATACCTTATGCGAGGGCCCACCAAAATCTCCATGCCAAATCTCACTACATTTTCAAAAAGTGTAAACGTCAGTCTTGGAGAGACTTCTGCTCCAAGTTGACTTCAAAGACCTCCAAGAAGAAAGTATGGAAAGTGATCAGGAAAATTAGTGGAAAAAATACAAATCCTTCTATCCATCACCTGAAACTTGCAGAAGCCCTGATCACAGATAAACAAGCTGTAGCTAATGTGCTGGTCTCAACTGTTGAAAAGAACTCTTCCTCCGCAAATAAAACACCTGCTTTTCTGAAAAACAAAATTCTGACAGAAAAATCTCCTTGTAACTTCTCATCAGACAACACTGAAGCCTACAATCTGCCATTTTCGATCGATGGACTAAAATCAGCTCTGCAAAGCTGCAACGATTCTGCTCCTGGCCTGGATGAGATCCACTATCAGCTCTTGAAACATCTCCCAGAAAGCTGTCTCCAGACCATTCTGAAAGTCTTCAACAATATCTGGTCCACAGGGTGTTTTCCACCGTCCTGGCGGAAAGCCCTTATCATACCTATACCCAAACCTGGAAAAGATCTTTCGAACCCATCCAATTACCGTCCGATAGCTTTGACCAGCTGTGTCTGCAAACTGATGGAAAAAATGGTCAATGCTCGACTCATATGGAAACTTGAAACCGACGGTCTTCTGGCGAAAGAAGTGTGGTTTCCGCAAACATCGTACTACATTTTTTTTTTTTTTTTTTTTTTGTGGGCTTGGCTGCACCTTATGTGTAGTCAGGGCTGGCTTACCCCCGAGGGGGGACAGGGTGACCGTGGTAGCCTGCCAGCAGATCCACGCATAGCTAGTTAGCTTTATTCAATTTACTGTGTGTTGTGTAGTGAGAGTGTGAATGTTTTTTTTTTTTTTTTTTTTTTTTTTTTGCGTCAACCCCAAAGCGGCAGAGTAATCAACCTGATGATTGTGGCCGCTCAACGGATGATGATGATGATGATGATGAAGATGATACAGTGGACCATTTGATCCGTCTAGAATCTACGCTTCGGAACGCCTTTATTAACAAACATGCAGTGGCTATATTCTTCGACTTTGAGAAAGCCTACGATACCACCTGGAAATCTGTGATTCTTCATGATCTCCATGATCTTGGTTTTCGGGGTCATCTTCCACTTTTTATTCAATTTTTTTTGGCAGAACGACAGTTTCAGGTCCGGGTTGGCATCACTCTCTCTGATCTTCATGAGCAGGAGTTGGGTGTTCCACAAGGGAGCGTACTGTCTCCTGCCCTCTTTAGCATCAAGATCAACAACATTGTCAAGTCAGTTCCACAGGGTTCAGACTACTCGTTGTTTGTGGATGATTTTGCTGTCTGCGCAGCTGGAAGCCTGTACCCGAGTGTCCAGCGCAGGCTCCAGCTTTGTGTGGATAAAATTCATCAGTGGGCGGATGAAAATGGTTTCACTTTTTCTCCTACGAAGACAGTGCATTCACTTCCATAATTTTCGTCAGTTTTTTGCAGATCCTGAAATCAAAATAGGGAAATCTCCCATTCCAGCTGTCAAAGAGGCCAAATTCCTAGGAGTTATTTTTGACCAAAAATTCAACTTTCTCAGCCACATTAAAAACCTCAAAACCTCTTGCCAGAAAGCTCTGAGTATTCTGCGGGTCGTAGCACACACTGACTGGGGCGCTGATAAGAAAACTTTGCTGCATCTCTACAGAGCCTTGGTCCGTTCCAAACTGGACTATGGTTGTGCTGTGTACGGCTCTGCAAGACCGTCTTACCTAAAACTCTTGGACCCTATCCACCATCAAGGGCTTCGTCTCTGTCTTGGAGCATTCCGCTCCACTCCTGTGTACAGCCTGTACGCAGAAGCTGGTGAACCCTCACTGTCCAACCGCAGGCTGAAACTATCTTTGAATTACTATATCAGACTGTTCTCTGAACCGGAAAACCCTGCTTATGACTGTGTCTTTGACCCTCAGTTTGAAAGTAAATTCGAAAACAACCCCAACTCTGTTCCGCCGTTTGGTCTTTGTGTGCAGCCTCATGCACAGAATGCAGGTCTAGACCTAGGAGTTGTGTCCGATTTTTCCAAGTTTCCAGTCAGCCTCCATGGACCTTTTTCACACCAAAAAATTGTTTTGACCTTGCAGCTTTTCGCAAAGAGTCCACCAGCTCTCTGGCGTACAAGGCATTATATGCTGACCTCTTCGAAATTCCCATCCTATCAAAAAATGTTCACTGACGGTTCCAAGTCTGAAGGTGGAGTGGCTTGTGCAGCCTATAGCCCTGGTGCTCCTTCTCAAATATTGTTGGAACATATTCCTTCAGATGCTTCTGTCTATTCTGCTGAACTTACTTCTCTGGTTCTGACATTGAAGATAAGCTCTCAATCAGCAAAGAAGGACTTTCTGGTTTTGTCAGATTCACTGTCAGCTTTGGAGGCCATAGCTGGTCGCAACCTTCAGCATCCCGAACTGTTACACTTTTTTGAACTTTTTACCAAGTTGAAAGCGGATGGTTACAACATTGTTCTGGCTTGGGTTCCTGGTCATGTTGGCATCGGAGGGAATGAAATGGTTGATCGTTTGGCCAAGAATGCCACAACAGAGAAACTGTCAAACATATCTATCCCCTGCTCAGATCTGAAACCCAAAATTAATGATTATGTCAGAGACCTCTGGCAGGAGGATTGGAATACACAGACGGATAACAAACTCTTTCAGATCCGTCCAAACCTAAAGGAGTTCCTCTCATCTTCGTCTGGTGGTCGTAAACAAGAAACGGTTCTATGCCGGCTGCACACCGGCCATTCGTATTTTACCCATTCATACCTTTTAAAGAGTGAAGAGGCTCCATGGTGCATTCCATGTCATGTGCCACTCACAATGAAACATGTTCTTTTAGAGTGTTGGGACTTGCATGATGTGAGACACAAACATTTTACAGCAGATTCCATGAAAACCGTGTTCAGAGATGTTCCGCCGGACGCGATCTTTGAGTTCTTGAAAGAGATTAACATTTTTCATCGGATCTGAGGTTTTACAGTGGAAAGGTTTTTTTTTTTTTTTTTTTTTTAACTAACTTTTGGATTGGTTTTTAGAAGATGTATTTTAAAGAATTGTGTGAATGAAAGACTTGGAGTTGATTTTAACGTGGTGACAGCCCTGATATGGCCCTTTGCGGTCGGCTGGGCTATAAGCAACATTATCTTATCTTGGAACGTTGGTTTCTGTTTAATATAAAGATGTGATGTAGATCATCGGAACACTGACCATAAAATTTTTTAAAGTTATATGACGCATGCATGTTATTGAAACACCATCATCTTTGAAATAGACACGATCTGCGTCCTCCATTGACTATCGTCTGAAAAAAACATATGGCGTGTCACCGGAACACTGAATTCTTTGAAAACCGTATGACATTCGTCTTACTGATACTGGTTATGTTGAAGACCATATCATGTATATCCTAGAAACACTGCCGTCTTTGAACAATTATGTGCGTCCCTAAAAAGTAAAGAGCAAATGTCTTCGAAGCACTGGATTCTTTGGGGGAAAAAAATCATGCATGTTATCGGTTAAGAAAAGTGTGAGCATTGTTCTCTCCCCTCCGTTCTCCACTCCCTCCTCTTCCATCTTTTCTGACGCTGTAATGACAGTCACGTCCGTTAACTCCGCTCACCCGTTCTTTCCTGTGCGAGTTTCCATTGTTGTGTTTGATAAAAGAAAAATCTGGAGTTTCCCTGGTCTTTCCATACACGCAGACCTTCTTCTAGTTCTATTGAAAGCCAGACTCGCCCAATAAGACACTGGAAGAATTAGAGAGTTATCCAAATGAGATTTCTCCGATTAGACACTGGGTGATGGCTTTCTAGCAAATTATCTGTCTAGAGGCCAGACTCGCCCGAATAATCGATAGACAGTCATCACCCGCAATCAGGCTGAGAATGGTCTTGCTTCAGGTCGGATGTCTGACCTTCAGCCAATAAACCTTTAAAAGCCATAATCCCAGGTTTTTTTCGTTATAATTATTTTCGTTATTAAGGCTGACAATATTCTGGCTTAAATACTAATCGCTTGAGTCTGGCTCATAGTTGGATGACTCTCACGAAAGCAATCAGCCAAGCGGCGAAAGGGCTGAGAATACTGTGACCTCTAATTGTGCTCGTCCAGCTTCAAACGCACATGCACACACATACAAATACAGGTGTAATCTCTCCCTCTCTCTCTCTGCAAATGCGTGTAAATGTTAGCGAATCTGTGTGCGTGCCTTTGCAATTGTATTCAGAGAAGCGGTACAATATAACATTGCGAATGTGCAGAGGCTACATGGCATGCTGCCATACATAGACAGTTCTTGGGGCACAAGTTTTTTTTTATTACATTATTATAGTGATGGGCAGCAGCAGGAATTCCACTTTTAAAGTCATCGGCTCGGCTCATCTGGAGCTCGAACCCTTGACCATCCATACTCCAGGCGGTAGCCATACCACCGGCACACGAAACACTTCGCCATGTAAACACACGCACACATACTACAAACCCAAACAGGCATGTATGTAAACACACACGTGAACACTCTCTCTCTCTCTCTCTCTCTCTCTCTCTCTCTCACACACACACACACACACACACACACACACACACACACACACACACACGCTGGAATAGCAGACAGCCAAAATTCCTGTCCTATATTTTTGTAAGATAACATGTAGGAGCTGTGAAAGGACATGTGATGTGACATGTGATGTGATATGTGATATTCGTGGTCTGTCTTCGAAACATGACACTTAGGAGCTGGAAACAGACAGATGTTCTCTGTGGGTCTCCGAGAAGACGTGTAAGAACTGGAAACAGACAATTGTTCTGTGTGGGTTTTTAAGAGATAACATCTTAGCAGTTAAACCTATATGACGGCTATGGGTTAGTACAAAGTAAACTTTACGATTGGATACCCCCATCCCCACCCTCACCTCCCGCCCCTCGCCCACACCCAACCCCCCTTACGGAAACCAGGGTGTGCGCGTATGAATCCGTTCCTTTTTTTTCTTCAAGTCCAGTATACTGTTTTTCACTGGACCTGTAAATCCCCCCCCCCCCCCCTCTCTCTCTCTCTCTCTCTTTCGAAAGAGCGGTAAATTCTCTCTCTCTCTCTCTCTCTCTCTCTCTCCTCTCTCTCTCTCTCTCTTCCTCACACACACACAAACGCGCGAATAGATGCTGGGATGAAGGCTTTCCTTGGATTATCCACCTAGATCTGTATCTGTATCTGTCAGTATACGTTGCTGCATCCAGGAATCTGGCGTCGACGCAACGGATGGGGTGCGCAGCGAAAAAGTTAGTGGCGATGGGCTTTGGCCACCGCCTGCTTGAAGGCCTCAGTGCTACCTGAGTGCACAACACTATTGTCCAGTTGGTTCCACCTAATAATAGTTCCTGGAAAAAATGATTGTTTATACTGCTCTGTGCTGCAGTTTGGAACTGTGTAGCACCTGTCGTTGTTGCGTGTGTAGTTCTCCACTGTGTTGTTGACTACGAAGTCTGCTCTTCTTGGCGGACGGCGGATGCGTCGGCCGGGTTGTTGAGGCACAAGGAACTGCTCAGGAGGGATTGCTGGCACCAGCCCCTCAACCACCTTGTAAAAGAAGGTCAGCCGCAGGCATTCGCGTCCTTCCTGAAGGGTAGGGAGCTCATGTTTCCTCAGGAGGCCCGTTACAAAGCCAGGTGCTCTAGATTTATAGTCTCTGGCAATGAAGCGTACTGCCACTCGCTGTGTACGCTCCAGCTTGTCGATTTCCTGTTTCTCATACGGGTCCCAGATAATCGCTCCATACTCCAACAGGGCAGTGGGGCAGTGTCTGAGGTTATGGCATAGGAAACCGATGGTACAGTTGGCTTTCTTTGTGATGTAGTTGATGTGGGTTGACCACGACAGATCTGCAGAGAAATGAAGACTCAAGTAGGGGTTGGTGGAGACTTGTTTGAGAATTGAGTTTTCGAGGATGTAGAAGAAGGAGGTTGCAGGGTTCCGCGCCAGGCTCATGACGTAGCATTTCGTGGCGTTGAAACGCATGCCCCATCGCTCTGCCCACTGTTCCAGACTCTTCAGGTCCTCTTGGAGGGTGAGGTGGTCGCTGAAGTCGTTGACCTCCCTGTAGATGAGGCAGTCATCTGCGAAGAGACGCACTTCGGATTTGACTGCCTCCGGGAGGTCGTTGATGTGGCACAGGAACAAGAGTGGGCCTAACACGGTGCCCTGCGGGACCCCAGAATCCACTGTCGTAGAATTTGATGAGGTGCCCTCAACTACAACTTGCATGAAGCGTTCCGTAAGGAAGCACTTCAGCCAGGAATGGATGGGGCCAGTGATGCCGTAGTTGGACAGCTTATGGAGTAGTCGGTCATGGGGAACGGTGTCAAAGGCCTTGGAGAAGTCCAAGATCGCCATGTCTACTTGCTTTCCACGGCCGTATGAAGATAGGAGATCTTGTGTTGTGGTCAGGAGCTGGGTTTCGAAGCCGAAGCCGAAGCCAGGCTACTTGCACGTCTACCACTCACTGCTTCTCCCTTCCCCCTCTCCCCCGCGCCCCCCTCCTCTCCCAGCACACTCCACCATCTCCACTACAACAAACAGCTCCCCGTTCCCCATGGACAACGGCTCAGCCATGTAAAGCACAGTGATGTAACAGCTGTTGAAATCTGGCGTCGAGGGGTCCTGAACGAAGCTGCTGAACTGCCCGTGGGGGACTGTAGGGGAGGGGGCCTCTTTGGCTGTCGTTCGTTCCAGCTGGATTTTTGCTGCCTGTGTCAAAGACAACAGTGGTGTCTCAACGACCAAAAGCTCCAAACTGTTACACTAAGCTTCACTGAAACTGGTCAGGGGTTGATGAAATAATCAATTCAACAGAATTGAAAGTAGCGACTGAAAAATGTGCAGTGGTGCTTCAACTGCCTCGATGACCGGTAGATAACGGACATTGCATCAAATCGCCACTAGTCAGTCACACTTACAATAAGTTTCATTGAAACTGACCGATTAGTTGCATATTATTATTATTATTATGAACATTTATGACGCCTAATCAATTGAATGCCCTAGGCGTTTACAATATCACAACAGACATCAAATCACACAATATATAACAATCATACATGAGAAAAAGGCATCAAAATCCAAAGCAAGGACACAAACTCACAAGCATGCATACACGCAAACACACACTCACACAGACACGAACGCACACAAAGCAGACACTCGCATCACACATTGCAAACGTCGGGTCACAGGGAAGACGAAGTTACCTAGGAAACAGATGAGTTTTGAGAAGGCGCTTGAATGTGGGCAGTGAGGGTGAGTATCTGAGAGAGCGAGGCAATTGATTCCAGGTAGTTGGAGCTTGATAGGCAAAGGAACGTTGACCAAAGGTTTTAGTGCGAACAGTGGGGATACTGTAGATACGAGTAGGGGCCTGTTACGGTGGGGATAATGAAGATTTATGCCGTAAAAACCATGAACAACAGACGCATGACGGCTGTAGTTATTATGAAAAAAAAAAAAAAAAAAATTAACGAAGACTGAACGGTGCACTGAGCGACTTAAAGGAAAAGGTACTTAGCACACATTTTCATCTGGGCGACAACATATGCCAGAGGCAGCAATTTGCCTCATATCTGGCTCAAAGAGTCGCTGGCAATAATTTGTGCCGGGGCGACAATTTGTGTTGTAACAGACGTGTGCATTCCCTTACAGGATGAGCACATTATTTACATAATAAAACACACCAGATGTGTACTCTCATGCAGGGCAACCACATTTTTTTTTCACGATGTAGTAAGTCAAACACAGAGTTATATACAATATCACATTTATTTGGCACCAAACATTGACAGATAACACGGAATATTCATCCACACATTAAAACAGTAATCAGAACATGGATTTTACGGGACCAGAAAATCTTCAAAGATGACAAATAGCACAAGGCAAACGACAAGAGAATAGATTTCACATGCTGGGTTGGATCAGGTTGAGTGAGAGAGGGAAGTGGGGTGGCAGAGGTAGGTAGGAGGCGTGTGCATCAAAGTTGTTCGTGCTGTGCGTTACATAGTATGTCCCCTGAGACTTTTTTTTCTGGAGTATCCAGTTATTGCTGCAGAGGTCAGTCCAAAATATGGATGTATGAGAGACCTGTGGATAGCATTTCACCCTGTGACCTGCACACTGACTCGCTTTGTGAACCGTCATGACAACTGAAAACAATGTTCAGTAATTGGAACTAAAGACGACAGACTTTCCACACCAGGGTCACTAACGACTTCCTTTGTCACGAAGACATTATCTAGTAAGCGGAATCTCGGACGACCGACTCCTACACCGAGTTCACTGATGATTTCCTGTGTTATAAAGACTGTGTTTAGTAACCGGAATCTCGGACGACCGATTCCTACACCGAGGTCACTGATGACTTCCCGTGTTATTAAGACAGTGTCTAGTAACCGGAATCTCGGACGACCAACTCCAACACCACGGTCACCCCACATCACCACGTATCAGTGACAACTGCGAAGGAAAATGATCACTCGCCAGCTGTTTTCCTAATATGTAACCAATCACACCGTATTTGAAAGAGAGTGCGGGATATCATCAAGACGTATCTACTCTATTTTGCCAGTAAAAAGACAAAAAGCTGCGGTTATCAACAGCTTGCACTGCATGGGAAACACGAGGAGTTTATTTTGCTTACGTTTGCTGTGTGTAACCATTCTAATGACGACAAACATCAAGTCATAGCCTAATGTACATTGTACATATGCACTATTTTGGCATATTGTGTAGAACAGTGCTTGTCAATCTACCTGTCTGCGTAGTACATATTACTCTATATGCCTGTCCATCTTTTTGTATGTTTGTATATATGCATGCTCGTCCGACTCCGTTTGTCGGTCTGTTTCCACACCACAAACAATACAGCATAATGTACACTTGAACTTGAATCCAAAATTGACAATGTTACAGTTTTAACAACAATACTGATCATACCAAACACCAAACAGATGTACAAATGTATATCAACAATAAGATAAAAGTTAGCGTGTTGAGAAAAGTTAGCAGAAACAAGGCACAGAAGTTTGATCGTTCATCATGACAACATATCTTCGTTTGGACAAAGACAACACAACGACCGCATTCTATTTATCTGCGAGTCAGGAAAAGCACTTCGCTCTGATCTTCGAACTTGGAGACTGAAAAAACTTCTCTTTCGCTCTTACCTGGGATAACTGAACGCCCATGCTCTGTGAAAACCAGTTGCGTTAAATTTTAGCCATTTTTTAAGATAAAGATAAAGCTCAGTACAACATTACTATTTCACTCAATTTTTTCTCCCCGTTGTTTTGTTTTGTAGAGGGGAGATGGAGGATAGTTATCCCCCCAAATCCACACACACACACACAAAAGACACAAAGTGGAGAGAGAGAGAGAGAGAGAGAGAGAGAGAGAGAGAGAGAGAGAGAGAGAGAGAGAGAGAGAGAGAGAGAGAGAAGGATTCCTGAAGTGGTTTCTTCCTGGTCCATCCATTTTCTAATCTGAATGTAGCGCTCACCGCATAAATCTACATGTGTACTGTGCGGTTGTCCCTCATGACAACAGTGATTTAGCTGCAGACAGCAGTTTGGGCAGCTGAAAAGAGTAGTTTGGGCAGCTGGAGAAAAAAAAACCAGACTGGGCAGATGAAGAGAAGAGAGCAGAGTAATGAAGAGCTGCCCTCGGCTTAGAGAAGTAGGTGGCTGGTTTGAATCCCGGGGATCTAACGTAAACATTGGCGTTTTCGACACTCATACTAATGTGATACCCTGAACAGATACCCTGAAGGCCTTCAACATCAGCCACACAACATGGGAGCAGACTGTCCAGGACAGAGACGGGTGGCGATCAGCTGTCCGCAAAGGTGCAGAGACCTGTGAAAGCAACAGAACTGCTGCAGCTGAGCAGCGCAGGATGATCAGGAAGACCAGTATCAACAGATCTCCAGCTGCTGCCACCATCCCCTGTCCGTACTGTGATAGATCTTTCCGGGCGCAGATCGGCCTGACCAGCCATCTGCGCACTCACCCCGATCCCAGGATGACTAGATGGTCTTTGTCGAATCGAGGGACAACAACACACACTAATGTGATGTTTTCTGCAATGGACACGTCTATTTTCACGTTGGATCTTTTGTATTTCAACTGCCCATTTTTTATGTGGTGTCATCTGCTTTTGAAGAGTAATGCATCTTATAGTAATATCACCTGCATTTTAACCGCCTACTTTAATGTGGCGACATCTGCATTTTGATTGCCAGTCTTAGTGTAGTGTCTGCATTTTAACAGCCCATCGTAATTCAGTGTCATCTGCATTTTAACAGATAATCTGCAATAAGCGTCATCTGCATTTTAACCAACCATTTTAATTAGGGCCTTCTGCATTTTAACTACCCACCTTAATGGGGTGTGACTACACTGCATCAGTGTAGGTTTAGAAACAAATAGGTCTCCTCCTCTCATTCTCTTGAAGTTGTTAACCTGACTGCCACATCATCTGGAGTAGGTGCACATGGTTGTTACACCTGGAATCATCTAACCAGACACCTGGGGTGGATGTGGTCGTCACGTCTGAAGTCACCTAACCAGACACCTGGGGTGGGTGGGGTCATTCACCTGAAGTCACCTAACCAGGCACAGGGTGGGTGTGGTCATTCACCAGAAGTCACCTAACCAGACACCTGGAGTGGGTGTGGTCATTCATCTAAAGTCACCTAACTATACACCAGGGGTGGGTGTGGTCATTAACCTGAAGCCACCTAGCCTCTGAGATCACCTAACTAAACACCTGGGATGGGTGTGGTCATCATATCTGAAGTCACCTAACCAGACACCTGAGGGGAAGGGGGGAGGGGGGACAGTTGCACCTAAAGTTACCTTGTTTCAGTGTGTTCTGACTCAAGAGTCTAATAAAAAATTTACCTTAGGGAAATTTTCGGCCAGCTACTGCTGGTCTTCATCAGCCCCGATTGATTGGTAGTTGTGGTGGGTGTTGGTGTTCTCTGAGTTGTCCTCACTGGTGGAGTGATAGGTGTTCAGCACACACTTGTAAATGGGGGGCAACCATAGCCACAGTCTCTGTTCAAACGTGGTTTTCTCTCCCTGATTTCTATTGCTTCTTTCACTTTCCTTTTTGTGAACTGTGATTCAGCTGCAATTACGGTGGCTTGAAACTTGTTGGTATGGTGGGTTGTTGTTGTCAGATGTTCATAATACGCAGACGAAGCTTTGGTAGTGTGTTCATTTAGCCTTGTTTTCAAAGGCCGACCAGTTTCTCCAATGTAGTCCTCACTGCACTCCTCACATTGAATGTGATACACCACACCACTTTTCTTTTCCAACTCTGTTCTGTCCTTGACTTTTGTAACCTGTGATCGTATTGAAATTCACTAGTTTGTGTAATACTTGAACGCCGTGTTGGCTGAAAGTCCTTGACAGGCGCTCTGACATCCCTTTCACGTAGGGCATGCTGACAGTGATGGACTTCTTTTCGTTGGGATGCCTTTGTTTCGGTTTGGGGGTGTTGAAAATCCAGTATGGATAACCGTTGGGTTTCAGAGCTGTCTTGACGTGGTAAAGTTACCTTACCAGACACCTCAGATGGGTGTGGTCATTAGATTTGAAGTCACCTAACCAGACACCTGGGGTGAGTGTGGTCGTTGTATCTGAAATCACCTAATCAGACACCTGGGTGAGTGGCTGCAATTACCCTGAAGTCACCTAACCACACACCTGTGGTGCGTGTGGTCGTTATACCTGAAGTCCTCTGAGAAGACTCGTGGAATGGGTGTGGTTTTTACACCTGAAATCATCAAAACAAACAGCGGCACTGTCAGTTAGCTCGGAATGGAGGCTTATCTTTTTACCGGAATCTTCTCAAAGGAATACTGGTTTAGCTGCCCAGACGTTCTAAGCTAAGAAGATGTTTCCTAGAATCAAAGAGCAACTGTCTATTTTCTGTATTGTTAAAAAGGTGAGGGAAAAAAAGTTCCAGAAAATCAACAGCAAGTTTGAAGGCACTTTTAGAAAGTATATTAGCAAGAGTATTTTTTGATGTGAATGTTTTTAAAAAGTGCAAATGAATTAGTCATTTAAAGAGTATATTAGCATTGAATTTGTTTGAGACTTCGTGTCTGATAAATAATCTACAGAAATGATAAAACCATCACACGTAACGAAACTACAGTGCACTGTTGCAAATAAAAAGGAAATTAACGGACAACAAACTGAATAAAGTAAGCTGCAACGTCACTGAAGGAAATATAAGATAAAGAAAAAGAAAGAAAATCCCAGCAGAAAAAAAGCAAGCAAAGAAACAAAAATACACTAAGATAAGTAGACTACATTTGCCAAGTGATTTGCTGGTTTTCTGATTTACATGTGACCTTAGTCCGTTTTCAAAGTCTTGTGTGATTGAATACGTTAGCGTGTCAGGGGAAAACAAAATATGATACTCCATTAGGTGCACGACTGAAACGTAGCATTGCTATGAAGAAAACCCGTAACGGTATGATATATTTCCTCCAAATTCATGTAAACAGATCTACAGTTCTGACTTTGAAGCAAAATCCATTTCTAAGAAAATTTCTTTTCCAATCTAACATTTGGATTTACTTGGTTTGAAACATTTGCGCTAGTTTTCACGAGCCCTCGACTGTAGAGACTGAGATGATTGTTAGAGCGAATCAGTGACATTCTTGCCGATGTCGAACATGGAACAAAAACTCAACCACAGCCAAGTTCTGCATAGAAAGACTCTGGAGTGACGGACAGACATCCTTGGTCTGTTCATTTTACGTCCACACTGGTCGTAGCTGATACCAAATCACACTCAAAGCGTAACCCTCCACGACCTAATTCATTGAAAGCAGGATCTGAACCACCCACAAGTGAACGAAACTGAAAGTAAAATCCTAATCATCCACGAATGAGCGAAACTGAAATTAGAATACAAATAATCCACGAATGATCGAAACTGAAAGTAGAATCTAAATTATCCACGAATGAACGGGAACTGAAAGTAAAATCTAAATTATCCACGAATGAACGGGAACTGAAAGTAAAGTCTAAATTATCCACGAATGAACGGGAACTGAAAGTAAAATCTAAATTATCCACGAATGAACGGGAACTGAAAGTAAAATCCTAATCATCCACGAATGAGCGAAACTGAAATTAGAATACAAATAATCCACGAATGATCGAAACTGAAAGTAGAATCTAAATTATCCACGAATGAACGGGAACTGAAAGTAAAATCTAAATTATCCACGAATGAACGGGAACTGAAAGTAAAGTCTAAATTATCCACGAATGAACGGGAACTGAAAGTAAAATCTAAATTATCCACGAATGAACGGGAACTGAAAGTAAAATCTAAATTATCCACGAATGAACGGGAACTGAAAGTAAAATCTAAATTATCCACGAATGAACGGAAACGTCAATGATCCACCAATGAACAAAACTGATTGTAGGATTTCGATGAAAGAAACTGAAAGTAGAATCTGAATTATGTACGAGGGAACAAAACTCTCAGTATTATTTCGAATGAGCGAAACTGAAAGTAGAATCTGAATTATCCACGACAAGGAAAGAAACTGAAAGCAGGGTCTGCCAAATACGTCAGAGTTCTCTGGAACGGTTTTGTTGTCTGAGTGGAACAAACAATTCCACAGACAACAACTGTCCCCCACGGCTGACAGAAAGTTTTGCTTTGAATCCCGTCATTGAAACAAAAGGATTCATGAACACCACAGCAACAACAGAATGACTGGGCTGCCAAAGGAAGGACCAAAAAAATCACAGAACAAACACGTTTGTTTGTTTCGTCGTTTGAGGGTCCAGCATTTTCATATTTTGCTTCTTGTTTAAGTTTCCGCCTGAAGTCAGCCCACTTCTAAACCATCATCAACACCGGTCAGTATGAATGTGTACGTACCATTTGTGTGTGTGTGTGTGTGTGTGTGTGTGTGTGTGTGACCTCTCTCTCTTCTGCTGTCACGTGTTGCGTTATCAGTATGTCTCACCATCACATGCATGGCCGAGTATGAGGCTGGTTCTGGCTAACATCGTAATGAACGTGGTGGATGAAACATCCGTCATGCGCGTGTGTGTGTCTGTGTGTGTGCGTGCGCATATATATATATATATATATATATATATATATATATGTGTGTGTGTGTGTGTCATCAGTCTGCATTCCTGAATGGAAAAATTGAACACCATCAATGCCAATCTCAATGTTCACATTTGTATGCCATACTGCATATCAATACATCTATCCAGTCACTACAAAAATGACTCCATCAATCCAAATTTCTACTTTTAAAAATATCAAAGCTAGCTCAAAAAGAATGCAACAGATGCTGTTAGTCACTGTATGTCTGGTGATGTTTCTCTTTTTCACATAGAGATCCATCGCCATACCTACCCCACCCACCTTCCCTTCCCTCTTCAGTCCACCACTTTTTCATAAACGAGTTCAGATAATTATTTCCAAAGGCATTATTTTGCGACCAACTGGCAGAGCCCTTCTTGCTCTTCTGAGCTTGTCCGATAAAAAATTATTCCGCCGTCCACTCACGGAATGGCTTATATTTTGTACAGCACTTGATAGATTAAATTATAGAACGATCACTAGATTATTTTGCTTAATTAATGTACAAATATGATATAGCACACCAGATTTACTATTAGAGCATGTAATTCTGCAAAACAATGAAACTATTTTTTTAATGCGTAAGCGTATGCATAGTGAGTTTATAATTCTTAGACTGTCTTTTTAAAGTTAATGTTTACATCATAGGCGTGACGTTTTATTTCTTTCACTAATTTGTGCAACTTGGTTAGCGCGACACCCTCTTCCCGTCCCTTCATCCTTTGTAACTCTTTTTGTCATTATAAGAAAGTCACCCTCTGCTTACTCCAGTAACCGCCCCTTCCCCTCGATTTACATCAGTTTGTCTCCCTGCTAAATTCAAACTGCACCCTGGCACCGTTTGGACTAAGCCAACAGCTCCAGCGTATACACTGTGCTGTGTGCTTCTGAGCCCTCAGTAAGGAATATTGTGTAGAGCTCCTCTCTGAGTGGGATACAACGGAATGTGATATGATTATGTCTTACCCTGCTGTATGATCGGTTTCACAAAAATAGAAAGAAAAAAAAAAAATAAAAAAGATAGTTGTCAAACCTTTAGCAGACATTTGACTTTATTTATTTATTTATCTATTTTTTTTTTTTTTTTTTTGGCAGTTAAGAACACGAGATCTGTTGTCACGAAGGGAGCCTTAATGTTGCCACTTTACCATAGCCCCTTTCCCTTTTTAATCTTTTTAAAATATTTCTTACTCGTTTTTCAACTCTGTAAACTGCATTCAAACGGGATAAACAATTACCAGAAAAACAGTCGGACAAAGAAGACACCAATTCCAGAACTAGACAAGCGGTACCAATAGCCTGTTAAAGAAGACAGACACCCTCTCCATGCAGTAAAGAAATAGTGCCAGAGCTGCAGTCAGTTGAAGATTCCCGAGCCTGAGTTTGACAAGCACAATGACGTTGGAAAATATCCGGGAGTGGGGGTGTCATATTGACGCGCTGTCCACACATTTTAGCTTTAAACATCGGGGGATGGAAGGTGGGGGAGAAGATAGCCTGGGCATCTTAATATTTCCATTGGGGGGGGGGGGGGGAGGC
>CM065746.1:26394663-26399663 GCA_033310375.1 Conus canariensis | reverse complement strand
ATGTGACATACAACTGACTGACGTAATGGTGGGAAGATTGTCAATGTCAGTTGAAATTAGTTGTTTGACTCAAAGCACTTGGGGTTATAAAGCCTAGGATGATCTGACCAATGGGCATCAAGTCTGTTTTTGAGGGTATTCAGGGTGGGTGCTGTCACTACTGACTCGGGAAGGCTGTTCCACGTCGTCACCACTCTCTCCGAGAAGAAATTGCCTCGGACCTGCCGGCGCACTTGATTTTTGGCGAGTTTCTTGCTGTGACATCTGGTCTCACGTCCTGTGTACGGTTCAAATTGCGGGCTTGTTGCATTGTAGATCCCTGTGACATACTTGTACGTGTCAATCATGTCGCCTCGGAGCCTTCTGAATTCTAGGCTGGGGAGCTTCAGTTCTCGGAGACGTTCAGGGTAGGGCTTCTCTTTCAGTCTTCCGATGAGTTTTGTAGCTCGTCGCTGCACGTCTTCCACATCCTGCTGTAGACCTTTCTGCCAGTAGTGTGGGGACCAAACAGAATGTCCATACTCCAGCATCGGTCTGACCAGTGACTTGTAGAGCTGAACGAAGGTACGATCCGAGAGGTGGTCGAAGGATCTTCTGACTACTCCAAGTGTTCGATTGGCTTTGGCTGTAGCTTGGGCAACGTGATTCTTGAACGTCAGTTTCCTATCGATCACTACTCCCAGATCCTTCTCTCCTTCTGTCTCGACTAAATTGTGCCTGCTTTCCTGGCCGTCTGTTGTCATCTTCATGGTGTACGTGCGCTTATCCGGACTGTGCCCTAATATCATCACGCAACACTTCTGGGGGTGGAAACCAAGGAGTCAGTTCTCTGACCAGTCGCAGAAGTTGTCCAGATCTTGCTGTAAGGACTCCCGGGCCTCAACCTCATTACTCCGTGCGAATAGTTTAGTGTCGTCAGCGAAGATGCGGACTTCATTCTTGGCATGTCGGGGCAGGTCATTGATGTAGGCGACAAACAGCAGGGGGCCGAGGACGCTTCCTTGTGGGATGCCACTTGTTACTGCAGATTCCTCTGATGTCTCGCCTTTCACCGTGACCATTTGCGTTCGGTCTGTCAGGAAGTCTTTGATCCACGCGTGGACGTTGCCTCGGACTCCAAGTGCATCAAGCTTCAGCAGGAGACGACGGTGGGGGACACTGTCAAAAGCCTTCTTGAAGTCTGTGTACACTGCGTCAATTTTCCCGCCATCGTCAAGTGTCTGGGTCCAGAAGTCCAAGGTGTCCAACAGCTGAGTACTGCAAGAACGGCCAGGTGTGAAGCCATATTGCTGTTCACATATCAGATGATTATGCTGCATGTGCTCTAGAACTTTTGCTTTGACAAGTGTTTCCATTGACTTGCATAGGATGCTGGTCAGGCTGACAGGCCTGTAATTGTTTGGGGATGAGCGGCTTCCCTTCTTGAAAATTGGGGTAATGTTTGCCTTTCGCCAGTCATTGGGGATGCGGCCTTCCTCCAAAGATTTCTGAAAGATATTGCTGATGGGTAACGCTATTGAGTCTGCTGTCTCTACAAGGAGAATTGCTGGTATGCCGTCCATGCCTGCAGCCTTATTTGTCTTCAACCCCTTGAGTAGTTTCTTCACCTCTTCTTCCGTGATGTTGAAGTCTGTGAGAGCTGATTTGAAATCATAATCGGGTGGCGTTGGTAGATCTCCATCTGGTTCTTTTGTGTAAACACTTTGGAAAAAGTTATTGAGTACTTGGGCTTTCTCTTTGTCTGTCTTTGCAATTGAGCCGTCATCCTTCCTTAAGTCAGATATGCCAGTTTTTGATTTCACATATGACCAAAGAGGTTTCTGGTTCACTTTAGCTTCCTCAGCGATGGTGCGTTCAAACCTGGCCTTGGCTTTGCGGCATGCCCGAGAAGTCTTGTTGCGAGCTTTTGCGTACTCCCTAAAGTCTTCGTCAGTTCTCGTTCTGAGCCATCTCCTGTATCAGCGGTGCTTCTCTCTAACAATTTCCAAGGTTTCGTTGTCAAGCCATTTCTTCCTGGGTGCACTGTCTGCCTTGCCTTTGGGTACAAATTTACGCTTCGCTGCATCAAATATTTTTACAAAAATTTCCCATTGCTCCTCAGTGTTCTTATTCTCCAGTTCTTTTTTTCCAGTCGACTTGGTTTAGGAAATTTCTGATTTCATAGTAGTCAGCCTTGTGATATTTGTACCTGTCATACTTCGGCGGGGACGGAGGCGTGAGTTTCAAGTCAATCAGGAGAGTACAGTGGTCACTCTTACCTAGCGCCCCTGCCCGGGTAACCTCAGAGACAATGTCGTCTCTATTTGTGAAGACTAGGTCGTCGAGAGTAGGCTTCTGTCCGTCTCTGATCCTCGTTGGCTCTAGCTAGTATTGGATGAGGAACGCATCCTTTGTAGCATTGTAGCATTTTCGTACCTTCAGTTTCGGTCCCTCACAGAGTTTACTGCAAGTTCAGCTTTTTTTTTTTTGAAAGCAAACTGAGCTTGCTGTATAGGCTGCACATCAACACTTAATGCGCCATGGCCGTGCTTAAGGAATCAAATATTTATAGACACAACTAAACTGTTTTGATCATCTTTTTTGTAGTTGCAAAGCGAGGCGACTGCAGACGGAAATCTAAACAAATTTCAAATGCAATTAATATCAAACCGCCAAGAAAACGTAGACAAACGAATCACAAGACAAAATACGACGCGTTTCGACCTCTTAGGCCTTCTTCGGGCAAGATACAAAACACCCAGGACAACGAAAATGAACGAGCAATAACTTATCTTTGTTCACTTCAACGCAGGATGGGTGTTTTGTCTTGTGATTCGTTTGTCTACGTGTTCTTGGCGGTTCGATATTAATTACATTTAAAATTCATCTTTATTGTGTCTGAAAGTTGATCCTCCATCTTTTCTTTCATATGCCCATCAGGGTAAACGTGTTAGGTGGTTCCAAGCATACTGATTTAAATGAAAGGAATGGAGCTACTTTGAAGAGGTCACCTGGCTAAAGACAGGGTCATGCGCGGTAGAGGCAGCTGTGGCCAATTAATTGTAGCAACAGTGACTGATCGGGTGACGTACCCATGTGACGTAATGATGACGTCAAGGAGTGTGATATGAGTTATGTAGGGCGAAAGTGGGAAGGCCGGGCGGGTTGGTGATGTGGCTGAAAGGTGACGTCAGTGTTTGGGTGTGGCACACGTTTTGTGTACTATTAACTCTTGTTTGTTTGTTGTCATGCGTATTGTGTGTATTTATGGACTATAATTGCTTAATTATGGCGTTTGTTTGATCAGACGAATTAAACAATAACAACATTAACAGTAATGATGACAGCAGCAGCAGTAATAACAACAACAACAACAGCAGCAGCAACAACAACATCAGCAGCACAAACAGGAGTGTCAATAGCGGTGGCAGTGGTAAGTTCTTAAGTGCCACAGAAATGACAATAATACTGCCAGTAACGATACACTCTGTGGTCGTAGATCTCTCTCTCTCTCTCTCTCTCTCTCTCTCTCTCTCTCTCACTCTCTCTCTGTGCTCACCACACACCCCACACACACACACACACACACACACACACACACACACACACACACACACAGAGATTCATATTGTTTCATGCAATGATATGAAAAAAATCATTCCAGTATTGAAGAAAAATACTGTGCAGGCCATTTTTCAGTCACCAGCTTTAACGTACGAATTCTTTGTACACTTAGAGCGCACCCCTATTGGAAAATACTTATAATATTTTTATTAACTTTATTTGCGGGGGATAAGAAAGGAAGGGGAGTGGGGGGATAAAATGGGGGGGAGGGGGGGAGCAAAGGATTTTGTTTGTTTATTCTTTTTTCTTTTTTTTTCCTTTTTTTCTTTAGTACTGTCATCCGTTTTGACTTTAATTGATAGGTTAGTTGTTGGTTATAAGTATTTTGTTTCATGTTAATCTTCACTTATGACTTGTGTAAAGATATTCACACACTTACACATCCACAACTCTCTCACTCACACACACAGGCACACATACTCATACACACACGCACACACACACACACGCACACGCGCGCGCGCACACACTCACATGCACACACACATTAGCGTGCACGTGTACCCATACATATACACATACACACATTATGTGCACGCTCGCAATTACTTCCGTACACATTCACTTTTTTTTTTTTTGGTCTAATATCACGAATAGTGGATAGACGTTAAATGAAGGACACACACACACACAGAGTCTCTCACACACACACACACACACACACACACACACACACACACACACACACACACACACACACACACAGTGTCACACTTACACATACACACACAGAATCACACACACACAGTGTCACACACACACACACACACACACACACACACACACACACACACACATACACACACACACACACACACACACACACACACACACACACACACACACACACACAACGTGCTTCGCCACACATGCCAGCCCCAGACATAAAGTTACACGCGTATCTCATCCTCACTCAACCCACCAACTCCCATTACATACCGCACAGTACTGACCTTAGCTCGTGCTTCACGTGCAGCCTCGGCCTCTGCCGCCATGGCTCTCTGCAGCTGGATGGGCAGTCTGACGTCCTTTCTGGAATCGGTAGTGTCACATTATGTCACATCACGTCACGTCACGTCACGTCACGTCACGTCACGTCACGTCACGTCACATCACATCACGTCAGTCACGTCACGTCACATTTAATCGTTTCAAACCGCATCCAATACATGATATTACACCACAACACATCGTATAACATCATATAACAACACATACACACACACACACACACACACACACACACACATCCATTCTTACCCATCCACCTTACTACTCCCATCCAAGCATACACACACGCGTGCGCGCACGCATGCACGCACGTACGCGCACGCATGAACACACACACACTCACACGCACGCACGTACGCACACACACACACACACAACACACACAC
>CM065746.1:26389663-26392163 GCA_033310375.1 Conus canariensis | reverse complement strand
CGTATTATAATAGTAATTTGTGGTCATATGGACATGTCACGAAGAACAATATAATTTTGAACTCTGATGACAGCATGGAGATCGCAATCATAGTGTCCGTTGCTTTGTCCTGGTGTTATCAAATACACCTTCGTTTTTACTTCCACGGAGGGCTTTGTGGATTCATAACGTCAAAGACGACATTGTTTGTGTACTCATTGTGTCAACGATAACAAGTCCTTGATATCCTTCTTTTTGGATTCAAAGTGTCAAAGATGGGGACTCCTTGTAATCCTTGTTTGCGGATTCAAGAATTACATCTGCTTGAGGTTCTTGTTTTTGAAGTCAATGTGTCAAGAGGTGAAATCAGTTATGTCTATTTATGAACATTTCTTAATTTTGATTAGTTTGATGCGTCTGTGTGTCTGTTTCTTGTGGGTTTTTTTTTGGTTATATTTGGGATTTAAAAAAAACTATCAAAATTGTATGGTAAAATATTGAAAGACCACTGAGCTTGTTTCTGTCGTCCTTTTCGGTTAAAAAGATAAGGAAAAAAAAAACCCACCACCGCCGCCACCACCACCACAAACAAAACAAAATAAAATAACAATAAAAACCGATAACAATCAAACGATAAGAACAAAGCACAATAACATAAGATAAGTATTAAAGGATAAAAAAATGTGTAAAAAAAAAAAACAACAACAGGGGTTGAAAATCCAAATATTTTGATCAAAGTTCAAAAATCAAAGGATTACAAAACAAAGGATTTTAAACAAAGGATAAACAAATAGTAGAAGATAAAGAATAAAAATCAGAGCATAAAAACAAAATTTAGTTTCAAACGGATAAGAATAAAAGGATACAGAACAAAGGGTATCAATCAAAGCATAACAAAGCAAAGGAGATGAACAAAAGAGATAAGAATAAAAGGATACAGAACAAAGGGTATCAATCAAAGCATAACAAAGCAAAGGAGATGAACAAAAGAGATAAGAATAAAAGGATACAGAACAAAGGGTATCAATCAAAGCATAACAAAGCAAAGGAGATGAACAAAAGAGATAAGAATAAAAGGATACAGAACAAAGGGTATCAATCAAAGCATAACAAAGCAAAGGAGATGAACAAAAGAGATAAGAATAAAAGGATACAGAACAAAGGGTATCAATCAAAGAATAACAAAGCAAAGGAGATGAACAAAAGAGATAAGAATAAAAGGATACAGAACAAAGGGTATCAATCAAAGCATAACAAAGCAAAGGAGATGAACAAAAGAGATAAGAATAAAAGGATACAGAACAAAGGGTATCAATCAAAGCATAACAAAGCAAAGGAGATGAACAAAAGAGATAAGAATAAAAGGATACAGAACAAAGGGTATCAATCAAAGAATAACAAAGCAAAGGAGATGAACAAAAGAGATAAGAATAAAAGGATACAGAACAAAGGGCATCAATCAAAGCATAACAAAGCAAAGGAGATGAACAAAAGAGATAAGAATAAAAGGATACAGAACAAAGGGTATCAATCAAAGCATAACAAAGCAAAGGAGATGAACAAAAGAGATAAGAATAAAAGGATACAGAACAAAGGGTATCAATCAAAGCATAACAAAGCAAAGGAGATGAACAAAAGAGATAAGAATAAGAATACACAAAAACAAAGGATATTAATCAGAGGATAAGAACCACAGAGGAAAGGACACAACAAATCACTTATCAAAAATGAAAGAAAAAAGAAACTGAGGGTACGAAACACAAGAGCAGAATGTTTTTTCAAAAACACAGGATAAGAAATACAGTATCAATCAAACGGATAAGAAACGCAGAAAGGATAATCATCAAAGGATAAAAAAAAAACAAACACAAAAAACAAAAAAACACACATAAAAGAATCAAAGGACAACGAACAAAGGAAAAGACCCAAAGGATTAGGATCGAAGGGTATGAAAGGAAAAAGAATAAGATTCAAAGGATAAGAATCAAGTACTGCATATCAAAGGACCAGAGTGAGGGGATAGTCAACAAAGGATAAGAGTCAACGGATAAAGATAAAAGTGTACCTGACGAAAGATCAAGAAAAATAACGAAGGAGAAAGAAAACGAAGTAAAACAAGAAAAAAAAAAAATTCGCGTCTTATTTCAATGAAAGAATCACCAGAAGGAAAACAAACCTAAAAGTAAACCAAAGAACAACAACAACAACAAAAAGTTTGAGTATACGCTCTGAACAAACAAGCAAAATAATCCAGTTAACAGGAAAACGAATTAAAGAGAAAAAGAAAAAGTGATCGAAACATATTTTAAAAACGATTTTTTTAAGAATGTTTTCAACTAGTATGCATTTGCTGATTTTCAGCTACATATTCTTCCAAAACTCACATGAACTTTTTTAACAGTACAGGTGTGTTTAAAAATATATATAGTTCCCATACACCCAGATGAAATGAAACTAACTCCCAGCGATCGCATTATTCTTTTCCTATTTTTCAAATTAAGTATGAGTAAATTATGATGGT
>CM065746.1:26384663-26387163 GCA_033310375.1 Conus canariensis | reverse complement strand
CAGACAGACAGAGTTTGATTGTAAATGTCACCAACCCGACAATGAGAGAGAGAGAGAGAGAGAGAGAGAGAGAGAGAGAGAGAGAGAGAGAGGGGGGAGGGGGAGGGGACTGAACCGGATAAAGTTCTAAATGAATGATGAATAGTGAAGGTATGAAAACAATGCATCTTCACAAAACAACGAGAGTTGGAATTGTCTATATTGAATCAGAGGCGATCAAAAAGTTAAAAAAAAAATGGGATGGGAGAGTGGAGGGGGGAGGAGGGGGGGGGGCAGAGAAATGGAACGATAGAGAGGTAATAGTGGCGGGTGGGAGGGTGAGTTGGGTGAGGAGGAGAGAATGGAGAGTCATTGGGTGGGGGTGGGGGATGCGGAAGAAGGGGGTGGGGTGGGGGGATGGCAGGTGAGGATGAGAGAGAGAGAGAGAGAGAGAGAGGAGAGAGAGAGAGAGAGAGAGAGAGAGAGATCTGACCTCCTGAGGGGGCACATCGAAGGACACAGTCCGCAGGTCCACCTTCCTGTACTCGTCCATGCAGGGCAGGATGAAGAACATTCCTGACCAATCACATCAAACCTTTGTCAACAATCTGACCAATCACATTACACCTTTATCAACAATCTGACCAATCACATCAAACCTTTGTCAACAATCTGACCAATCACATCAAACCTTTATCAACAATCTGACCAATCACATCAAACCTTTATCAACAATCTGACCAATCACATCAAACCTTTGTCAACAGTCTGACCAATCACATTACACCTTTATCAACAATCTGACCAATCGCATCACATCTTGGTCAATATTCTGACCAATCGCATCACATCTTGGTCAACATTCTGACCAATCGCATCACATCTTGGTCAACATTCTGACCAATCGCATCACATCTTGGTCAACATTCTGACCAATCGCATCACATCTTGGTCAATATTATGACCAGTCACATCACATCTTGGCCAACAATCTGACCAACTACATCAAACCTTCGCCAACACTCTGACCAATCACACACACACACACACACACACACACACACACACACACACACACACACACACACACACACACACGCACACACACACACACATGGCCATCTTTTTGACCAATCACATCACAGATGACTGGCATTCTCATCAATCACAGCACACGTGACTGATATTCTGAGCAATCAAATCACACCTTAATCAATATTCTGACCAATCACAGCACACATGACTGACATGTTACCAAGAAAGTGATAATCACCGACAGTGTGGCCAGTGATATTGCACTAGGTCGAGGACCCACTACAAACAGATTGCCACGCACCCCACCCCCCACCCCCAAATTAAAAGAAGGAGAAGAAGAAAAAGAAAGAAGAAGAAGAGAACAGAAAAAAAAGAAAAGAGAAGGTACTGACATGAGTAAGAGAAGAACAAAGGTTACCACAGCGAAGGAAAAGAGAACTGAAGAAAATGGTGAGGGTTTCGGAAATAAGACAAGATTCAAGAAGAGATGGCAGATTACAGACAAGCAGGAAAGAAGACACATCTGACAGAAGACATGACAGAAAGAAGAGATAGCAAAAAGAGGACGTGAGACAAAGAGTAAATGTGTAGAAAGAAGACATCAAAGGAAAGAAGAAATGGCAAAAAGAAGACATGATTGAAAGAAGAGATGGCAGAAAGAATGACTGAAAGAAGAATCGGTAGAAAGAAGACATGGGTGAAAAAAAGAGATGGCAGAAAGAAGACATGATTGAAAGAAAACGTTGCAGTTACATGACGTGACAGAAAGAAAAATGGTAGAAAAAAAAACCATGTATGAAAGAAGAGTAGGCAGAAAGAAGACATATCTGAAAGAACAGATGGCAGAAAGAAGACATATCTGAAAGAACAGATGGCAGAAAGAAGGCATATATGAAAGAACAGATAGCAGGAAGAAGGCACATCTGAAAGAATAGATTGCAGAAAGAAGACATCTGAAAGAACAGATTGCAGAAAGAAGACATCTGAAAGAACAGATTGCAGAAAGAAGACATGATTGAAAGAAGAATCGGTAGAAAACAGACATGGGTGAAAGAAGAGGTGGTAGAAATAAGACACGACTGAAAGAAGACATGGCAGAAAAAAGACATATCTGAAAGAACAGATGGTAGAAAGAAGACATTTCTGAAAGAACAGATGGCAGAAAGAAGATATCTGAAAGAACAGATGGCAGAAAGAAGACATGATTGAAAGAATAAGTGGTAGAAAGAAGACATGACTGACAGAAGAGGTGATAGAAAGACGACATGACTGACAGAAGAGGTGGTAGAAAGAAGAGGTGACTGAAGAAGACATGGCAGAAAGAACAGATGACTAAAAGAAGAGATGGCAGAAAGAAGACATGACTGAAAGAAGAGATGGCAGAAAGAAGAGATGGCAGAAAGAAGACATGACTGAAAGAAGAGATGTCAGAAAGAAGACATGACTGAAAGAAGAGATGGCAGAAAGAAGAGATGACTGAAAGAAG
>CM065746.1:26364663-26372163 GCA_033310375.1 Conus canariensis | reverse complement strand
ATTAGCCACACTGCCTCCATGTTGAATATATTAGCCTGCTAAATGTCCGTGCAGAAACACTTCAACGACCACCGTCCACCACCACCGATCACGAAAAAAACGGACATTCTTCAACCCCTGTTTAGAACATAGAATATAAACAACAAGAAAACAAGAACCGTACCTAAAATAACAAACGCTTAGTAAGCATGATTGCGTAATGCAAAGCTTTGATGATTACACACAGAATGGAGCACATTATCACGCCACCTTTCCCATCTGTATAGATTTGCCCTAATTTAAAGGTTTATTTACCCCGCCCTGCTTTAAACAGGTTGCCACAATTAAAAGCAAATTTGGTTTCAAGTTCTTTTGGGAACAGCCTTTTTTTCTCACTTTTTCTTCTTTGAATCATTGAATTTCTGATATTCAGTTTCAAAACGAAACTCGACTCCAATGAAAACAGTATCACAATGACGACAAATTTATAATTTTTTTTTTTAATGTTACAATTCCTTCTGACTTCGATAGGTGAGTATTGACTGCCATACCTGAACTTTAAAGAAAAAAGATGTTACGTAAATAAGCGTATTTAATAAATCACAAAAGAAGCTTTCTGTTCTAACTCAATTTTGAAATTTCTTTAAACATTTCGTGCTGTTGTCGTGTGAATTGCGTTATCTCTTTATCTTGCAATTCCTGTTTGACATATTCACATAACCTTTCTTCGTGACTAATTGAGATCCCAAGACACAAATTCTGTGTTAATTACAAAGCGTCTTAAAGGATTAGGCCACAGTGAAATGAAAAGAACCTCCCCATGTAAACAATAAATAGCAGTACCCATTTTACAAGAGCATTTATTCGAATGCAGGAGTTATAGTATCAGTCCAGACCCTAATCTTTCTTGCTTTTAGTCTCTCTCTCTCTCTCTGTCTCTGTCTGTCACACACACACACACACACACACACACACACACACACACACACACACACACACACACACACACACTCACCTGAATGGCATGAACTTTCGCAAGCAGAGAGGAGAGAGAGAGAGAGAGAGAGAGAGAGAGAGAGAGAGAGAGAGAGAGAGTCTCGAATGAACTCGGGTAACGTAGGGAAGGATAAAGATCAGAATGATCTTGGATAATGCAGAGAAGGATACAGATCAGAATGATCTTGGATAATGCAGAGAAGGATACAGATCAGAATGATCTTGGATAATGCAGAGAAGGATACAGATCAGAATGATCTTGGATAATGCAGAGAAGGATACAGATCAGAATGATCTTGGATAATGCAGAGAAGGATACAGATTAGAATGACCTCGGATACTATAAAATAGGGATGAGAATGATCTTGGATAATGCAGAGAAGGATACAGATTAGAATGATCTCGGATGCTATAAAGAAGGATACAGATTAGAATGATCTTGGATAATGCAGAGAAGGATACAGATTAGAATGATCTCGGATACTATAAAGAAGGATAGAGATGAGAATGATCTTGGATACTATAAAGGATAGAGATTAGAATGGTCATGGACAGTGTAGAGAAGGATACAGATTAGAATGATCTTGGATGCTGCAAAGAAGGATACAGATTAGAATGATCTTGGATAATGCAGAGAAGGATACAGATTAGAGTGATCTTGGATACTATAAAGAAGGATAGTGATGAGAATGATCTTGGATAACGTAGAGAAGGATACATATTAGAATGACCTTAGATAATATAGAGAAGGATACAGATCAGAATGATCTTGGATAAGCAGAGAAGGATACAGCTTAGAATGATCTTGGATAATGTAGAGAAGGATACAGCTTAGAATGATCTTGGATAATGTAGAGAAGGATACAGATTAGAATGATCATGGATAATGTAGAGAAGGATACAGAATCGAAACATCTTGGATGCTGTAAAGAAGGATACAGATTAGAATGATCTTGAATGATGTAGAGAAGAATACAGATTCGAAGGATCTTGGATAGTGTAGGAGGAATGGGTGGGTGGGCGGGTGGGGGTGGGGGGTGGGGGGGGGGGGTTGGGGGAGAGATACAGATTCGAAGGATCTTGGATAATGGGTGGGTGGGTGGATTCGATTCGAAGGATTTTGGAGAGTGTAGGGCCGGGGGGATATAGATTTGATAGATGTCTTTTGTAGTCGTATAGCCCACAGTATGGAATCAAGAAGTCAGTCAGTTCGGTGTCCGTTGCTACTACACACATGCTCTACAGGGTTATCAAGTCATCGAAAAGGGACTTCTATGCTGTGCCAAGATTATTTACTCTGGTTACAACAGGTAGCTGATGTAACGTTTTCGTTCTTTCTCTTTTTTTTTCTGTCTGTCTGTCTGTCTTTCTGTCTGTCTGTCTGTCTGTCTTTCTTCTCTTCTTTCTCTTTTGCTTTCTTTCCTTTCTTTTCTTTTCTTTTCTTTCTTTCTTTCATTCTTTTCTTTTCTTTTCTTTTCTTTCTTTCTTTCTTTCTTTCTTTCTTTTCTTTTCTTTCTTTCTTGCTTGCTTTCTTTCTTTCTTTTTCCCGCTATCGCATTTTCTATGACATCGCTGTCACGCCTCTCACTGTGCCCTTTCTCTCCCCATTCTCTTTTCTCCTCGCTCCCTACACAGCCACATTCAGCTCGTGCTGTAGCAGTCTCAGTACCATCTGTCTCAAAGGAGCCGTCATCATCATCATCATCATCAACATCAACATCATCATCATCATCATCATCATCATCAACGTTACATTTGTTAAGTGGTCAATCACTTCAACACGATTTCATTGTGTTCTTTTGATCTCGGTGGCACTTTGACGATGCGCGCGCACGCACACACACACACACACACACACACACACACACACACACACACACACACACACACACACACACAGGGAAAGAGAGAGAGAGAGAGAGAGAGAGAGGGAGACAGAGACAGAGAGACAGACAGAGACAGAGACAGGCACACCGACACACAGAGAGAGGTGCTTTACGACAAAAGTAATTAATTTACTCGAAGAAATATTGACAGCTGTACGCGCGCGCGCGCACACACACACACACACACACACACACACACACACACACAGGGAAAGAGAGGGAGAGAGAGAGAGAGAGAGAGAGAGAGAGAGAGGAGAGAGAGAGAGAGAGAGGGAGACAGAGACAGAGACAGACAGAGACAGAGACAGGCACACCGACACACAGAGAGAGGTGCTTTACGACAAAAGTAATTAATTTACTCGAAGAAATACTGACAGCTGTACAAACACAGTTCAGAACCACACCCTACAACCTTCTTCACACAGAGAGAGAGAGAGAGAGAGAGAGAGAGAGAGAGAGAGAGAGAGAGAGAGAGAGAGAGAGAGAGAGACTTAGCGAATTTGGTGTCAGCGGAACGAACATTTGGGAATTTCAAATCCACACCAAAAGAAGCGCCATCACACTACTCCAGACACCACCACGACATGCCAAACCCTCACCTCGCCACAGATGGCCACGACACCGCTCCAAAGCAACAAGTGATGTTCAGGGTGTCCCCCCCTCGAACTGCCAGCCACACACACACGTAGACACATACACACACACACGGATTCCTACTGACTGTCCTTACCTTGCTCACAGATCGGTGTGCACGCTGAAACTGCGCTCGCCCCCAGTACATGCGCATCCCCGGAGGAAATTGCTCTGCGTTGATCACGTTTACTTGACATTGTAGAAAAGTAAAGTGTATTACAAAACAAAAACGCAGACCTGTATTTACCCTACTGCCCTTACTGTGTTGGACTGCGCTTTATTGACAAGTGGCGTGAAGAAAACGGTGAATACGTGCGTGAAGGAACAATATTTTGACGTCAAAAGATCATTTTACAGATTTTAACGCCGTCAAAAGTATCGGACGATGAATAAAAGAAAGAAAATGATGAAATTGACGATAGGCCATATCCTACCTTCTGTCCATCTTCCGTGGAAAGGGGGAGGAAGACGGAAAGGTGATTAAAGGAGAAGAAATCCATTCTTCTTCACTGCGTGTTATAGTTTTATCTTTGCTTTTTTCTTTCCCTTTTTCTTTCGCTCCCTTTCCTTGTCTTGGGCAATAGGTAGACACAAGACAGATGTACACACACACACACACACACACACACACACACACACACACACACACACACAGAGAGAGAGAGAGAGAGAGAGAGAGAGAGAGAGAGAGAGAGTCAAAAAAGGGGGGGGGCTAAAGTTGGGGGTGGGGGTGGGTGACAGATAGATACAGACAGCCGGAAATCCCAGAAGACAGACAGACAGACAGAGAAAAGCTAGTGTCCACAACAGGCGACCGTCCAGAGGAGGTTTGCACAGAAAACCCAGTCAAGAGACATTCTGGATTTACCCGGGAGGTCAAAATTAGAGGGGGTTGGTGTGTGGAATGGGTGGATCCGTATTCCTTTGACACCACTGCATTTCGCAGATGCTGCTGCCGCTGATGCTCCCGCGCGCTGCACGCCACATGCCAGCATGTGTCACGTGCTGTGCTTGCTGTCAAGACGTCATCGACCGGAGGAAAGAGTCCCACCCTATATCTTCTTCCGTCTTCTGTGATACACCGCAGTATACGGGAATTCCCCCCAGTCCTCAACCACGGGAATAGCGATGGGTCTTCGGACCAATGGACAGGAAGCTTACATACGTCGACAAATCATATACCCCGACATATACATTAACATTTACAAACTACAGAGACATAGGTGGAAAATAAAGAGGACGTTTAAACAATGTAGTTTTTTTTTCATTCAGCTATTGTCTGTGTAAAATCCACTTCATTTTCAAAACAAACATGATACACGCAGTGTGCTCTTTTTATCTGGCTCCCCACGTTGTCTCATGAGAATTTTCATAAGATTCCAAATCATGCTGCCCACCTCATCTTACGATTATCTACATGTGACCTATTTCCCCGCTATTCCGTTCACTTCACTGGTTTCCTGTTCAGCCAAGGATCTTTTATGAATTGCATGTCTCTCTACTATAAATCCTTTCAAACCTCCAGCCCTCACTATCTGACTGATCTGTTTGCCAAACTTGTAAACCGCATCACAGTCAAAGAGAAAAAAAGACGACCAATGTCAGGTAGGCACTCAAGGTCTGACCAGTGCATTGGGCTAATGCGTAGGTCAGATATCTGCTAAGTCGTAGTCACGAGACCCTCTTTTTCAGTTCTCTCATCTTAGTTGTTAATTTATTCATCCATCAGCTTAAAAATCATGTGCAGTGTGGTCTCAAAACTTAGCGGATGTGGTGTAGCGTATATGGACTAGTCCGCATTCAGTGACGCCTCCTTGATGAAACTGAAACTGAAACAGTCATGAACTCCATTCTTCTAATACTCGTCTCCTCCATATTCCTCTGTCCTAAAAAATGTCGGTCAGACGTTCCTTGGCCTGCCAGGCTCCTTTCATTCTGGAACAATCTCCCACATCAACTCAGACAGATACTCTGCCTCTCTGGCCTCTTTTAAATCAGACTTCATCACTTTTCATCTCCCATCTGAGTGATATATACACATACCGGTGCTGTTTTCAGGAATATTGCATGTGTTTGGATGCCGCGTTTATTCATCTAATAATGATTGTTTTTGTTTGAGAGGGGGGTAATGAATAAGAAGGGAGTGCGAGAGGACGAGGCTGGGTGGTGGTTCGCGCGGATGTAGAGCGAGCTTATGACTGTGGGGTGCGTTTTTTTGTGTTACTGCTTGTATTTGGTTCGTAGTTTGAGGTGTGTTCTTGTTGATTGAAAACGCCTGGAGCATTCAGCTGATTTAGAGTACAAACGATGATGATGGTGATGATGATGATGATGATGATGATGATGATGATCGAGAGAGAGAGAGGAGAGAGAGAGAGAGAGAGAGAGAGAGAAGAGAGAGAGAGAGAGAGAGAGAGATTGATTGACAGATAGAGTAGTCTTTAAAGGCTCGATAGATAGACAGATCTTGTGGTCTTTAAAAGCGTCGAGTCAGAGAGAAATTTTTTTTCCCGATGATATAAAAGCAAAAATAGAACTACTGAGCCGCCAAACGAAGGAACTAGAACTAACAAATCACAGAACACACATAACGCGCTTCGATCTGTTGGGTATTTTTCAGCAGGACAAACAACATTCCAAACAATGACAACAAAGGGCGAACGAACAGTCACGTGTCTTTTCGATCTGGGTGCACTGCAGCGTGGGTGGAAAACTAAAACTACGGAACGGAACTGTTTTGTAATTTGTTCCTTCGCCTTTTTCCTTCTTTGTTTGTTGCCTGTTTGTTCATTCGTTTGGCGAGTCAGCAATTCTATTTTTGCTTTTACGTTTCAGTTTCCGCCTGCAGTCGTCACCCCACTTTGAAGTCACCCTTTTCCGATCATGTTCAGCCATCATACTTTGGTTCCGTTCCATACACAACAAACAGTACGCTGGTCTGATTGGGAGGAAGAGTGGTGGGCCTTGTTCAGCCATTATGTTTCGGTTCCGTTCTATACACAACAAACAGTACGATGGTCTGATTTAGAGGAGAAATGGTGGGACTTGTTCAGCCATTATGTTTCGGTTCCATTCTATACACAACAAACAGTACGATGGTCTGATTTAGAGGAAAAATGGTGGGACTTGCTCAGCCATTATGTTTCGGTTCCATTCCATCCACAACAAACAGTGAGCTGGTCTGATTGGGAGGAAGAATGGTGGGACTATGTACTCCCCGTGTTGGTGTACACAGCAGAACAAGTCAGGAGGTTTTCTTCTGATCCACAACCTCTTCATTTCCCATCCCTCTTCGTTTCTGCCTCTGTCTGTTTGTGTGTCTGTGTGTCTGTCTGTTTGTCTCTGCTACCAACCCCTTCTCAATCCGTCACTTCTCTCTTTCTTTGTGTCATTCTGTTCCTATCACCATCGTCACAACCACCCTTCTCTGTCTGTCTGTCCGTTTTTTTCTGGCTCCCCGACCCCATCTCTCTCTCTCTCTCTCTCTCTCTCTCTCTCTCTCTCTCTCTCTCTCTCTCTCTCTCTCTCTCGCACAGTGTGTTCTTGAGCATGTGCTGTGTTCATTTTGTTCAATATGCCTTATAATATCAATTTTGTCAATGTCATAATCCATCCCTTCATGAGGGGTCATGGGGTCAGGGGTAATGAATAAATCATCCGTATCCGCCTGTCTCTGTCTGTCTGTCTTCCTGTCTCTGTCTGTCTGTCTCTGTGTCTATTTGTGTGTGTGTGTGTGTGTGTGTGTGTGTGTGTGTGTGTGTGTGTGTGTGTGTGTGTGTGTGTGCGCGCGCGCGCGCGCGCGCGTGCATATGTGTGTAGCGTCGATCACACTTGGTCATTCTCTCTCTCTGTCTCTGTCTCTCTCTCTCAAACAACACACACACACACACACACACACACACACACACACACACACACACACACACACACACACACGTACTGGAACAAGCTTGAACAGAGAGAAAACAGACAGAGCGCATCCACACACTTAAACACACACTGCTCA
>CM065746.1:26337163-26359663 GCA_033310375.1 Conus canariensis | reverse complement strand
AGAATGGCGAACGAGGGAAATGAGTGGATAGAGTCACTTTACATCCATCTAGAATGGCGAACGAGGGAAATGAGTGGATAGAGTCACTTTACATCCATCTAGAATGGCGAACGAGGGAAATGAGTGGATATAGTCACTTTACATCCATCTATAATGGCGAACGAGGGAAATGAGTGGATATAGTCACTTTACATCCATCTAGAATGGCGAACGAGGGAAATGAGTGGATATAGTCACTTTATATCCATCTATAATGGAGAAAGAGGAAATGTGAGGGATACAGTCACTTTCATACCCATCTATAATGGAGAAAGAGGGAAATATGATGATGTAGTCACTTTATAGCCATCTATAATGGAGAAAGAGGAAATGTGAGGGATACAGTCACTTTATAGCCATCTATAATGGAGAAAGAGGGAAATGTAAGACTATAGTCACGTTCATATCCACTAATGACGAGGAAAGCGGGAGAGGCAAAGATGAAATCACTTTTATCTCCACCTCAAACGGGGACAAAAAGGGCAAAACGTGAAGATAAAGTCATTTTCCTATCCATCTACAACGGGAAAGAGAAATATTTGAGGATACAATCACTTTTTTATGTCCACCTGTAATGGGGAAAGAGGGATATGTGAGGACAGTCACTTTTATTCTCACCTGTGATCGGAAAAATGGGATGAGCGATGTTGATTAAAGTCACGTTAATTACATTCACCTGTAACGGGGAAAAGAAGAAAATGTGTGGATCAAGTCCATTTCACATCTACCTATAACAAAGGAAGAGGGAAACGTGAGGATAAAGTTAACTTTTATTTTCAACCACAACGGGGGGAAGAGGGAAATGTAAGGACTAAGTCACCATTGTGCCTCAGCAGACAGATCCCCTCCCACCCCCCCTCCCCCTCCTTTCTCCACCTTCACCCTCTTTCCACCCTCCCCTCCTCCCAGCTTCTCTTCTATTAAAGTCACCACTCCCCCCCCCCCCCCCCCCGCCCACCCTCCCTCCAAACTGCTGACTCACAGTTCCACCCGTTCCACTTGGATCCCCCAGGGGTCCGTGGCATCGTCCAAGGAGGTCTGCACACAGTGACAAATACTTTATAGACAGAGAGAGAGAGAGAGAGAGAGAGAGAGAGAGAAGAGAGAAGAGAGAGAGAGAAGAGAAGCCAGAGGACGGAGTGGTAGAGGATGTGCACAGAGTCACACCAAGTCAGTCTGTGTATGTATATGTATGTATGTATGTATGTATGTATGTATGTATGCATGTATGCATGTATGTATGTGTATGTATGCATGTATGTATGTATGTGTGTGTATGTATGTATGTATGTATGTATGTATGTATGTATGTATGTATGTATGTATGTATGTATGTATGTGTAAGCGAGTGTTGTTTGTAAAGCGCTTAGAGCTTGGTCTCTAGCCGAGAATAGGCGCTATATAAGTATTCATTATTATTATTATTATTATTATTATTATGTATGTGTCTGTCTGTCTGTCTGTCTGTCTATCTATCTATCTGCCTCTCTCTCTGTCTCTCTCTCTGTGTCGTCAGTCTGTCTGTCTTTCTATCTGTCGTCTATCTATCTATCATCTATCTATCTATCTATCTATCTATCTATTTGTCTGTCTGTCTATCTAACTATCCACCTTCCTGTCTGTCTGTCTGTCTGTCTATCTATCGATGTACAAACAATCGGAAAAAAAAAAACAGAACGAAAAAAAAATCTGGAAACCAGAAGAAAAACACAGCAGCCTAACAGGACTAAATGAAAAAGACCTACACAGCTTAATTTGAATGATTAATGATGCGCGTTCCAGCGAATCATATACTTTAAAAATCCGAAGTTTTGCATCAATATTCCGCCAAAAAGACACACACCCCAAGGAAAGAAAGAAATGCTGATGTTCTACTGAAAAAAGAAAATCAGCTTTTGCTACCTGGAATCCACCGTACCTGATCACCTTTCATCCATCTTTCAGTTACCACGCTGCTCCCTTCTTTCATGACCTGCTCGTTCATCCATCCATCCATCCATCCATCCACCCACCCATCCATCCATCTGTCCATCCATTCATCCATCCATCCATCCACCCATCCATCCATCCTCCATCCATCCATTCATCCATCCTCCATCCATCCATCCATCCATCTGTCCATCCATCCATCTGTCCATCCATCCATCGATCCATTCATCCATCCATTCACCACCCACCCACCCATCCATCCATCTGTCCATCCATCCATCGATCCATCCATTCATCATCCATCCATCCATCCACCCACCCACCCATTCATCTATCTGTCCATCCATCCATCGATCCATTCATTCATCCATCCATCCATCCACCCACCCATCCATCCATCTGTCCATCCATCCATCCACCCATCCATCCATCGATCGATCGATCGATCGATCGATCGATCATCGATCATCATCCATCCATCCATCCATCCATCCATCCATCCATCCATCCATCCATCCATCCATCCATCCATTCCTCCGTCCCACCTGCATGAATTCACTGATGTGATCACGATCAGACAGGATCTCTGACAGGATCTTAGTGCCCAGCACGTTTCGCAGTGTGGTGGCCGCCAGGAGGCGTGTCGATCTCCCATAATCCTCCACGTTGTTGACGGAAAGAATGGCGTCGCGGATCCGGTAGTAGACCACGGCGTCCACCGCCACCGTCACCGAGTCCCGCGTCAACACCTGCAAGGGCCGTGATGACGTCATAGAATGAGAGACACCTGAGTATCGCTGGTAACGTCAGACGCGTTCCTATAGAGAAAGTCTCTGCTTCAAAATGACTGCGACCCCCCCCCCCCTCCTCCCCCCAACATCATCTACGCCATTGTCGAATCCATCCATGCAGATGTGTGAAGGGAACGAAGAGAATGATAAAAAGATGATAAAAAGATGGGTATTATTTCCGAGACCGCTTTTCTGTCTATCTGACAACGCTCAGTACAGAATCTTCTCGTCCATCATTTTTTGCGAGAGTCCAAATGAGGTACAAACCAGTGTCGTCTTCGTCTGAGACACAGAAGTGCGTTTTAAATCGAGTATACATTTTGAGGAAAAATGATTGCATTTCGTTTAGAAGAGCACAGTTTTCATGATTCCATATTTTTCCTGAGTCTTCTAATATGACAGGAAGAAACACACACACACACACACACACACACACACACACACACACACACACACACACAACACAGAGAATCACACACACAGATATTTACACACACACACACACACACACACACACACACACACACACACACACACACACACACAAACACACACACACAGAGAATCACACACACGGATATTTACACACACACACACACACACACACACACCACACACACAGATCACACACACACACACACGAATCACACACACACACACACACACACACACACACACACACACACAACACACACACACAACACACAGAGAATCACACACACAGACACACACACACAAACACGCACAGCACACAACACACCACACACACACACACCACACACCACACACACACACACACACACACACTGACCTCCTGAGGGGGCACGTCAAAGGACACGGTCCGGAGGTCCACCTTCTTGTACTCATCCGTGCAGGGCAGGATGAAGAAGAGCCCTGGCCCCTTGGCCCCCCCTGACGCCAGCCGACCCAGCCTGTAGATCACCGCCCGCTCGTACTCCTGCACGATCTGTCAGACACACACACACACACACACACACACACACACACACACACACACACACACACACACACACACACAAGGCCTAGTCTGCAGTACCGTGCAATCTGGAATTAACACACAGTCTCTGTAAGTTAAATCCAGACCCGAGCCTGTTTTCGGATTGTATTCTGCATGCGTATTAACATGTCCCTTTGATGATAGCAATCTATGAGAAGAAGAAGAAGAAGAAGAAGAAGAAGAAGAAGAAGGAAAAGGAGGAGGAGGAGGAGGAGGAGGAGGAAAAGGAAGAGGAGGAGGACAAAAAGAAGAAGAAGAAAAAGAAGAAGAAAGAGGAGGAGGAGGAGGAAGAGGAGGAGGACAAAAACAAGAAGAAGAAGAAGAAGAAGAAGATGAAGAAGAAGGTCAACAACAACAACAACAACAACAACAACAACAACAACAAGAGCAAGAAGAAGGAGAAGAATGGAAAAAAAAAAAAAAAAAAAAAAACGGAGAAAAGAAGAAATGAGAAATGAAAGATACGCTTGAATTGATCTTAAAATTGAGTTATGTGCTGTATGTACATTGGCAAAAGGAATATACATATATGCACACACCCCTTCTCTTCTTTCCCTTTTTGAACGCATACTGGTAGTCTCGAGCATGTGAATAGATCTATGTACATTTACACGAGCATGATGCACACATTCAAAAGCGGTTAAAAGAGACAAAAGGAAAGTAACCACTTATGGGTTTTAATTTTTCTGATTTTCCACAAACCGGTTTTTATTCTGTACTACTTTTCAAAGCTGTTAAGAACATGTTCATAAATTTCCAAGAAACTATCAAAGCCTTTACCAAGAAAGATAGTGTCCTGATCTCACTGTGTCTATAGCTATGGGAGTAAGTATCATAGTAAATCTTTTCTTTCAAGAGCATTTCCATTTATACCGCGACATTTGCGCATTGCTTTGAAGTCTTTTATGGACAGTTACTATCGTAAATTGTGCACAATCTTCAGACGTCAGGGAACTTGATTTTCAACTCTATCAGTTGTACTCTCTTTTGTACACACTGCAATGTATTTCAAGTTAAAGTCGTAGCAGTTATACCATAATGTTAATGCGTAGGCAATCATTGATAGAAAATAATACAGAAGCAGAGCTAGTAGATTGGGCATCAAAACTGAGCGAACAGATGTTTTTGAAAGATGTTTCAAGAGGGACGTAGTGTGATCATTCCTTGATAAATATGTGGTGTTTTTTTCCGAAGACGTTTCTACAGGGACGTAATGTGGTCATTCCTCGACAAATATTTTTCAATGACGCCAAGCATTTCATGTAAGTTATTTCTTTTTTATGCTGAATATGAACAATGACTAATGTTGTAACCTCATCTATTGCCTGTTTTGTTGTGTACGTATATACCTGTTTTGCATTTGAAGGTATGGTGTTGTTGGGTCCAGTTGACAAAGTTTGAATGTAATTTTGAAATATGTTTGTACCTCCTACACTCGTCTAGGATTTGTACGTGGGTAAACAAGATAAGCCACCAATATAGATGGAAAATAAGGGCATGTAATACTGAACCTTGTGATTTTCTATCGTTGACGAACATAATTTGGGGCTTTTTATTCACATTAACCATTACTCACTGTTTCCTGTTTGTACACACGAAATTCTGGAATTCGCTCGAAAATTCCAGTTTACGCTGTAATAGATTGCCAACGTACATCAGAAGTTTTCATTTAAAACCTGTGAAAAGAATACCAGTAAATAAATGTTTGTTTCTTTTACAATGAAAACAAGCAGTGAACTGCACGAGGGCGATATGACAAGAGATTCTGGCTGGAAGCCAGAGTGTCTTCAATGAGCACTTCGTACACTGACAGAGTGACTGTCAGCAGCAATGATGCTGATGGTTAGATTACACTCACGTTTGTCATTCTCAGTTTCTTCAGGTAATCTTGTTAATGAGGACGACTGTGCCAAGACAGAGGGATGAGGACATCTATCACCTAACAGACACCGCAGCACATGATTATGCTTCTACTGACACATTCATGTTCACCTGCAGGAATACACCCAAGCATAGAGATAGACAGACTGACCGATGGACAGGGTCACTCACCTTGATGCAGACACACAGGGACAAGGGAAAGAACAGAACGATCAGGATGATGGACAAAGCCATCAAGACGTAGCCACAGCATCCAACGTCCCCATCTGACACCGTCCCTGTCTCTGTTCCGACAATACAGCACACACTGACATGAAAAGGCCAGCAAGACGTAGCCACAGCATCCAACGTCCCCATCTGACACTGTCTCTGTCCCTGTTCCTACAATACAGCACACACTGACATGATAAGGCCAGCAAGACGTAGCCACAGCATCCAACGTCCCCATCTGACACCGTCCCTGTCTCTGTTCCGACAATACAGCACACACTGACATGAAAAGGCCAGCAAGACGTAGCCACAGCATCCAACGTCCCATCTGACACTGTCTCTGTCCCTGTTCCTACAATACAGCACACACTGACATGAAAAGGCCAGCAAGGTGTAGTAGCTACAGCATCCAACGTCCCATCTGACACTGTCTCTGTCCTGTTCCTACAATACAGCACACACTGACATGAAAAGGCCAGCAAGGTGTAGTAGCTACAGCATCCAACGTCCCCATCTGACACTGTCTCTGTCTCTGTTCCTACAATACAGCACACACTGACATGATAAGGCCAGCAAGACGTAGCCACAGCATCCAACGTCCCCATCTGACACCGTCCCTGTCTCTGTTCCTACAATACAGCACACACTGACATGAAAAGGCCAGCAAGGTGCAGCCACAGCATCCAACGTCCCCATCTGACACTGTCTCTGTTCCTACAATACAGCACACACTGACATGATAAGGCCAGCAAGACGTAGCCACAGCATCCAACGTCCCATCTGACACTGTCTCTGTCCCTGTTCCTACAATACAGCACACACTGACATGAAAAGGCCAGCAAGGTGCAGCCACAGCATAGAATGTCCCTATCTAATGCTGGCTCTGTCCCTAAAATACAGTCTAAAATGACATCCCACACACTGCCACGACAAAAAGAGGACACCAAGCACAACAATGACACCACATAACACATTGTCACAGTCTCTTTTTTGCTTTCTTTCTGCGTACGCAGGCTGATACTCCTGCGGACACTGCCTGTATAAGACAGACAGTGGAGTTTTGTGTGTATGACCGTTTATATTATCCCGCCATTAAGGCAGCCATACTCCATCTTCGGGGAAGTCACAGTCTCTGAAATACAGCACAATTACAACACATAACACATAAACACAGTCTCTGAAATACAGCACAATTACAACACATAACACATTGTCACAGTCTCTGAAATACAGCACAGCAATTACACCACACAACACATAGTCACAGTCTCTGAAATACAGCACAACAACTACACCACACAACGAGGAGTATGAAGACAACATACAAATGTCTCCAGACAGGTTAATGTCCCTACATGACACAGGCAGATCCTCGAATTACGACACAACATGAGCCGCAGGGTAAACATCGCTCGTGCGGCACGTGCACTGTCAGAGTACTCCCCCTTCGTCCTCTTCTTCAGTTAAAAAGACACAGGACACATCATAACACCACATGGCGCAAGCTGAGAGAAAGACTGAAAGAGACTCCAGCGTCACTGAAGGAAAAATCTCGCTACAAAGAAACACCCCAAGCAAAGTGCAAAGTAAAGCTTATCTCAAACGACAAATAAGAATATCTTCATTCTTCAGAAGTCACAAGTAAAAGACATTACGATGTACACGAAAGATAATTCTGCAGATGGATAAACAGAAACAGAATGGCAACATGATTACCAAAAAAAAAAAAAAAGAAAAAAGAAAAAAAAAAGAAATAGAGAAGTCCATATAGTTCAAGAGAGAGAGAGAGAGAGAGAGAGAGAGAGAGAGAGAGAGACACACACACACACACACACACACACACACAGAGACACACAGACAGACACACAGGAGGCGGGAGTCAAAAATGGGTGAGAGAGTGAAGTGAGGACGTGGGGGGGGGAGGGCACGAGGGGTGGGGGTGAATGGGGGGAGGGGAGGGGGCAAAGGGAGGGAGGGGGGGGGCAGAGGAAACAAGAAACAAGATGGGTCTCTTTAACCTCAAGAAAGGCACGTCAGACTGTTGGCGTGTGACAGAATCACGTGGCTGATGTTCACACACACACATTATCATGAGGCGTGAAAGAAAAGAAGGAGAAAGAGGTGGTCAGTGGCCTGTGGCGGCTAACCAAGTCTGACCTTAGTGGTCAGTGGCCTGTGGCGGCTAACCAAGTCTGACCTTAGTGGTCAGTGGCCTGTGGCGGCTAACCAAGTCTGACCTTAGTGGTCCGTGGCCTGTGGCGGCTAACCAAGTCTGACCTTAGTGGTCAGTGGCCTGTGGCGGCTAACCAAGTCTGACCTTAGTGGTCAGTGGCCTGTGGCGGCTAACCAAGTCTGACCTTAGTGGTCAGTGGCCTGTGGCGGCTAACCAAGTCTGACCTTAGTGGTCCGTGGCCTGTGGCGGCTAACCAAGTCTGACCTTAGTGGTCAGTGGCCTGTGGCGGCTAACCAAGTCTGACCTTAGTGGTCCGTGGCCTGTGGCGGCTAACCAAGTCTGACCTTAGTGGTCAGTGCCGTGGCGCTAACAAGTGACTTAGTGGTCAGTGGCTGTGCGGCTAACCAAGTCTGACCTTAGGATAGGTTGTCCCATCCCAGCGCCGAGGAATGGGGACAGAAGAAGAGGGCAGTAGAGAGCAGAAGAACCTTTAAAGAAAGAAGGAAGTAAGAAGCTGTTGTAATGGAAACAACTGCAAAGCTCTCGCTGGTGGAAAACATAAGAGAGAGAGAGAGAGAGAGAGAGAGAGAGAGAGAGAGAGAGAGAGGAGAGAGGGGAGGGAGAAGAGAGAGGGAGGGGGGAGGAGAGAGAGAGAGAGAGAGAGAGAGAGAGAGAGAGGGGGGGGGAGGGTCTTGTCACTGTAGAGATCAGCGTGATGCGCTAGAATGGACACAGACATGCGCAAGGATTAATAGAAAAGAGAAGTGTTCGCACCTGCCTGGCTTTTGTCTTTCTGCTTCAGTGCGAATGTTTCACTCTCCCCTGAGTCATTATCCAAACAGTGTGCACAGCGGAATACGCACGCGCGCGGCGCGCGTATGTGTGTGTGTGTGTGTGTGTGTGTGTGTGTGTGTGTGTGTGTGTGTGTGTGCGTGCGCGCGCGCGCGCAGGCAAGCAGACAGACATACAGACACACAGACAGACAGGTAGACATACAGACATACAGACAAACACACACAACACACACACACACACACACACACACACACACACACCACACACACACACAAACAGACCGGAGACTGTCCCGGGACCGACTTTCCTGGCGCCATGGTTGGTGGCCATTCTGTCCACAGACACACACAGTTCCCGAGCCTCGCTTTGACCAGGGTCTCCGACCTCTCCGCTCGCTGTGGGCACCACGATCACTCGGGCACTGGAGGGCACAGCTGCAAAAGGACACACACACACACACACACACACAAAACCACACACCACACACACACACACCACACACTATGAATGGGCATCAGCAAGAGAAGGGAGTGTAGCGTAGGAAGGGCAGAAGGAGAACGAAGAGTAGCGGGAGTAGGACGAGCTGGAAGAAGAAGAAGAAGAGGGGTATTAAGGACTGGGAAGAAGAGTAGAAATTGAAAAGAAGGAACAGACGGTAAGTTAAGGTAGTGCTGCTTACAGCCCAGCCGATCGCAAAGGGCCATATCAGGGCTGTCATCACGTTGAAGTCAACTCACAAGTCATTCATTCACACAACTCTTTAAATACATCTTCTAAAAAAAAAAAAAAAAAAAAAAAAAACAAAAAAAAAAAAAAACAAACAACCGGAATTTTGTTAAAAATCTTTCCACTATAAAATCTCAGATCTGATAAAAAAAAAAAAATGTTAATCTCTTTCAAGAATTCAAAGATCGCATCAGGTGGAACATCTCTGAACAAGGTTTTCATGGAATCTGCTGTAAAATGTTTGTGTCTCACATCATGCAAGTCCCAACACTCTAAAAGAACATGTTTCATTGTGTATGGTACATGACATGGAATGCACCACGGAGCTCCTTCACTCTTTAAAAGGTACAAATGAGTCAAATACGAGGAGTAGAAGGAGGAAGCAGGAAAAAACAGGAGCAGGATGAGAAGTAGAAAATGAGAAGCAGTCAGAAGGAAAAAAAAAAAAAAGGGACAAACAGACAAACATCAGAATTACAAGAAAGTCGGGTATGGATGCAGAATAGAAATACGATGAACTGAAATTGTACTAGAAATAGAGGAAGGGACAAACAGACAAACATCAGAATGACAAGAAAGTCGGGTATGGATGCAGAATAGAAATACGATGAACTGAAATTGTACTAGAAATAGAGGAAGGGACAAACAGACAAACATCAGAATGACAAGAAAGGTCGGGTATGGATGCAGAATAGAAATACGATGAACTGAAATTGTACTAGAAATAGTGGATAGGATTGAGACTTTGTCAGGAGAGGAGGAAGAGGAGAACTAGTAAAGGAACAGACATCAGGAAGAGGAGGAAGAGGAGAACTAGTAAAGGAACAGACATCAGGAAGAGGAGGAAGAGGAGAAATAGTAAAGGAACAGACATCAGGAAGAGGAGGAAGAGGAGAACTAGTAAAGGAACAGACATCAGGAAGAGGAGGAAGAGGAGAACTAGTAAAGGAACAGACATCAGGAAGAGGAGGAAGAGGAGAACTAGTAAAGGAACAGACATCAGGAAGAGGAGGAAGAGGAGAACTAGTAAAGGAACAGACATCAGGAAGAGGAGGAAGAGGAGAACTAGTAAAGGAACAGACATCAGGAAGAGGAGGAAGAGGAGAACTAGTAAAGAAACAGACATCAGGAAGAGGAGGAAGAGGAGAACTAGTAAAGGAACAGACATCAGGAAGAGGAGGAAGAGGAGAACTAGTAAAGGAACAGACATCAGGAAGAGGAGCAAGAGGAGAACTAGTAAAGGAACAGACATCAGGAAGAGGAGCAAGAGGAGAACTAGTAAAGGAACAGACATCAGGAAGAGAAGGAAGAGGAGAACTAGTAAAGGAACAGACATCAGGAAGAGGAGGAAGAGGAGAAATAGTAAAGGAACAGACATCAGGAAGAGGAGGAAGAGGAGAAATAGTAAAGGAACAGACATCAGGAAGAGGAGGAAGAGGAGAAATAGTAAAGAAACAGACATCAGGAAGAGGAGGAAGAGGAGAAATAGTAAAGAAACAGACATCAGGAAGAGGAGGAAGAGGAGAAATAGTAAAGGAACAGACATCAGGAAGAGGAGGAAGAGGAGAAATAGTAAAGGAACAGACATCAGGAAGAGGAGGAAGAGGAGAAATAGTAAAGGAACAGACATCAGGAAGAGGAGGAAGAGGAGAAATAGTAAAGAAACAGACATCAGGAAGAGGAGGAAGAGGAGAAATAGTAAAGGAACAGACATCAGGAAGAGGAGGAAGAGGAGAACTAGTAAAGGAACAGACATCAGGAAGAGGAGGAAGAGGAGAACCAGTAAAGGAACAGACATCAGGAAGAGGAGGAAGAGGAGAAATAGTAAAGGAACAGACATCAGGAAGAGGAGGAAGAGGAGAACCAGTAAAGGAACAGACATCAGGAAGAGGAGGAAGAGCAGAAACAGGAACATAAACTGGAGGAGTGACGAGAAGACGGAACAGGAGAGGAGGGTAAGAGGAGAAGTAGGAAGAAGGAACAGGACGGAGAACGGGAAAGGGAAGTGGAGGTGTGGTTGGTGAACTTAGACAGAGAAGAAAGAGGAGAAGTTCAACAGAAGCCCGAAGAATGAAGAGGGGGGAAAGCAAAAACTTTCAACGAAATGCAACAAATACAAGCAGGACGCGAACATTTATGGAGACAAACTGAAGCAGGATAGAGATAGTCCCGGAGGCGAGTCAGATAGGACGGGAAGTGCCTCACAGACAACCAGGATGGACATAATCGATGGGGAAGTCCAAGCAGAAGTGAAAGTCTTGAAGACAAGTTCAAGCAGAAGTGATAGTCATCAAGACAAGTCCAAGCAGAAGTGATAGTCATCAAGACAAGTCCAAGCAGAAGTGATAGTCATCAAGACAAGTCCAAGCAGAAGGGGATAGTTAGAAAGGCAGGTGTGACCAAAAAGGCTTTGGGGTGTGATCCGGTACTGCAAAAAATCAGGAAACTAGAGGGATGGGTTGGGTGGGGGTGGGGTGGGGTTGGGGAGTGGGGTGGGGAGAAAGCGTTCTTCGCCCCGCCGACCGCAGGAGTCCCACGAGGTCGGAGACGTGAAAGCAGGGAGGGGGCAAAAATGGGTTTGGGGGAGGAAGGGGAGGGAAGATGTGGGGGGGGGGGGGGGGGGGGGGGGGGGTAGGGCGGAGAATCTGCGGTTGAGTCCTCGTTCCGTGAACTCTGCGACACTACGGTTGAAAGGCGAAGTGGCCTTGTGCTGAATGTGACACTTCCTACCCCCTCCTCCCCACTTCAGCTGAAGCTGATTCAAAGGGAACCAGCTGAGAAAGGGGGTGGGGAGGGGTAGGGGTGGTGGAGGGAGGGGGGGGGTTGGTAAAGAGAGACGGAGGGGAAGGAACTGAAGACAAGGGTGGATGGCTGAGAGAGAGAGAGAGAGAGAGAGAGAGAGAGAGAGAGAGAGAGAGAGAGAGAGAGAGAGAGAGAGAGGAGCTGAGTCATTGTGTTGATAGTCGCTGAACCAAACGAATTGAGGACTGTGCTCTAACAGCATTGGCGGTCGGCTGGAATCGACACGAAGGAGCGTTTTTGTTTTTCTTTTTCTTTCTGTCTTTTTTTTTTTTTTGAACTTTTTTTATTTCTTGTTTTTTATTTTCATTTTTTAGTGTTTCTCATCCTTGCTAGTCTTGTCGCTGTTTTTACCTTGTTGCTGTTGGTATTTTCTTCATCTCGTTTCTCGTTGTTGTTATTGTTTTCATTTACAATTTATCGCAACTGCTTGTTGCTGTCATTTAAAACAACAACAACAACAACAACAACAACAACAACAACAACAACATCACCATCATCATCATCATCATTGTCGTCATCATTATCTTCATTAACACTATTATCATTGTTGTTATTGTTGTTACTGTATTATTATTATTATTGTTATAATTATTATTATCATTATCGTTATTATTGCTGTTGTTATTGATACAGAAGAGTATTAACACTAGCTTGAGTATGACGAAAACACAAATGAAGTGGCCACACTTTTTTTAAATATTTAAGTGTTCATTAAAAAAAAATTTCCCGAAGAATTTTGCTACATTGATGCTATGCAAATCACATCTTTTAGAGAGAGCTTTTGTAATTTGTGGCTTGAAAAGTGTTGTCAAAACACTTCCTGAATATCAGGATCAGGGTTCATAGTCTTTGTCCTCTTTGCTTCTTGCTACTGATGTTGCTTGTGTGAGTGCGTGTGTGTATATGTGTGTGTATATATGTGTGTGTGTGTGTGTGTGTGTGTGTGTGTGTGTGGTGTGTGTGTGTGTGTGTGCGCTTGCTTGCTTGCTTGCACGTGTGCACGCGCGCGCGTGTGTGTGTGTGTGTGTGTGTGTGAGAGAGAGAGAGAGAGAGAGAGAGAGGCAGACAGACAGAGAGAGAAGAGAGAGAGAGAGAGAGAGAGACAGACAGACAGACAGACAGACAGGACAGACAGACAAAGTGTGTAACATTTCCTACCCTTCCAGTCCTCAAAGCAATGCCAATAAGAAAGGGGGCCACAACATCAATACCATTCCGATCAATCCGACCCCTGTACAGTACCAGCAAACTGTGGTCGTATTTGTCCAGAGGAATCAGTCAACAGGTCGATTGCCGTGTTACTGATAGGTCATGACGTTGATCACAGTCCATTGTACTGATCTCAATGCGATTTCACAACGTTGCTGTACCATGCACACATTAATCAATCATCAGGATATTTTGGAAAAAAAAAGTCGGTTTATCATCTCGCATGAAAACACGTCTCGCGACTTTATCGTTGTAAAACAGTATCTAGCGAACTGAGCTTAAATTCCATTTTTGTTCCGAGTCTTTTTTCCCCCCATCAAATATGTCGTAGGCCTGTGACTCAAGAATACAGCTTCCTTCTTGATTTTTTTTTGTTTACATGTAGATTTTCTGCCAGTCTCCGTAACTGGTCACACTGACTTTTGGTACACAACTTCAACCAAAAAGTAAAAACAAAACAAAACAAACAAACGAAAAATCCCACGGGCATGGATATATATAGCGTTACCTCCCCTGTATATACTATTTCAGTGACTTCTTTCAACAGCATTTGACTCTCCTGGAAAGAGCTCCCCCCAAAAAAAAAACAAAAAAAAACAAAAACAGCTGTTTTCAGCCAGATTGAATGCTCCCTGACGTTATCGATCGAGTTATATATCTCCATCTTTCTTGATTGAAGGCAGCAAACCTTGCGCGTCGCCATTCTGTAGGTCGATTCAGAGGCTCTCTCACCATGAAAAGTTCACAAATAATTCTTGTGTCAAGCGCCTTTGGATTGGGACTGATGTCTAACGAATGCATGAACTTGTGTCAGTCGCCTGTGGAGCGGATAGATGTCTAACGAATGAATAAATTTGAGTAAAGTAGTATATAGATGTCTAACGAATAAATAAACCTGGTACCAGTCACAGATGGAGCGGATAGATGTCTAAAGAATGAATAAACTTGTGTAAAATAGTATACAGATGTCTAACGAATAAATAAACCTTGTACCAGTCACATACAGTGGGGAGAGATGTCTAACGAATGAATAAGCTTGTGTAGGTAATGTAAAGATGTCTGACAAATTAATAAACCATGTATTTATCACATATGGAGTGGATAGATGTCTAACGAATGAATAAACTTTGTATTAGTCACATATGCAATCGACGGATGTCTAGCGAAAAAGTCACATGCGGAGTAGATAGATGTTTAACGAATGAATAAACTTGTGTGAGTCATCTATGCAGTGGATTTAGGTCTAACGAATGAATAAACACTGTATCAGTCACATATAGAGAGGATAGATGTCTAAACCATTGAATAAACCGACCTTGATAAATGGCAGGGAGGAATTTATACGTAATTAATTTAAGAATGGGAACAAACTGAACTTGATGACTGACGGAGACGTTGTGTGTGCATGGTTTCACTTGAAAGAGCCGTAGAGAAGTCGATGAACTCAATTCACTTAAACAAACAAACAAACAAAATAAACAAACAAACATAATAATGTTACCAGTGCGGCAGCTGAAAGAAAGCTTGAAGCTTGGGCCTTAAGCTGTGTGCCTATGTTTTGTGACAACCACAGTTATTTCCCTAAGTCGTGTGCCTATGTTTTGTGACAACTACAGTTATTGCCCTAAGTCGTGTGCCTATGTTTATATTACGACAATCAAAGCTACAACCTGAAGCTGTGTGCCTGTGCTTATATTATGGCAATCCAAGTTATCGCCCTTGTTTCCTCTTCAAGCCGTGAACAACTTACCTGTTCCTTCCGTCGCCATTTTGTCATTATGTCAATACGTCTTCATCGCAATACAGCCATGGGCATGTCTCTAGAGGCGAACGTTAAACAGGCAGCGCGTTTAACACTTCTCTTCTCCCTGACAACCAAATTCTCTCTCTCTTTTTCTTTTTTCTTTCACTAACGATGATCGGCCAGATTCCTGAAACCTTGAAATAAACCACTTCCGCCGCTCTGGCGACGTTACGGTTGAAGGTCAAACACTGAGCACTGAAACTGTTTCTCGCCGTCAGCTCCCTTACGGCTCTCCTACATCTTACAGTGTGGATGAAAGAGCTCCCACACACAACACGTGTGGCTTGGCTGTCGGCTGGAGGGGTTGTATAACCACGCTGTACACTACTGGACTCGCCCCTCCAACTTCAGCTTCGCTAGCCCAGCGGAGGGTGTGGGCTTCGGGGTAGCTAAGGCGGCAGGTCTACCGTGAATGGAGGCGGCGGGTAGAGTTGTGTCCACGGGTGGGCTAAAAAGTAGAACGGTGAGCTCTCAGCAGTGTATGTATGTAGGTGGGGTTGGGGACGGAGAGATTCCTGGATTAATCTATTCCTCCAACACCCTCCCCCTCCCCCGATCCCCTCGCCCCCACCCCAAAGTCAAGCCGGGCAACGGTTTCTGGTAAAACAGGTTTTAGCACACAGGCGCAACGAAAATCAAGGGTTATTTCCGAACTGTTTTGTTATGTATATCACTGTAAAACACCCACGACATGAAAAAGAAAAAAAAACCCAAACAAACAAACAAGCAAACAAGCAAGCAAAAACACCCTTAGGTTAGTCTGTGTGGGGCGCAAAATGAACAAGTAGTCCGTATCCCAAGCCTGATGCGTGTTTCTTTCGGCCTTAAAAAGTGAGAAAAAAAAAAGAAAGAAAAGAAAAGAAAGCCAAGAACTCGCCAAGCATGTTCATCAGACTGGATGGAAACATCAAGAAAAAGAAACACCCGAAGGTGCTGGGGAGGACCCAGAGAAGCACTGTCTTCACCCGCCTTTTGAGCAGTCCTGTACCACCCTCGGAGGCCTGCGCTGTGTTGACGATGGGTACAGGCACTAGAACTCGCCAAGCAATTTCATCAGACTGGATGAAACACCAACAAGATGTGGCACTGAGAAGATCAAGCTGATGACCAGCCACGACTGTAACAACTATCAATACTGATATAACTGTCATGAACAGAAACCAGAAACTGTTCAACATTTACACTTACCAGGGATCTACCACAGCCATCCAAACCAGAGATCCTCTCATGGACAGCAAAGACAGTATCAGCACTGTCCAGACTAACACCTGTATGACAGGACAGTAGGACATTTATACAACACAAACGCAGGTTCCTGCTTGCACTGTGAAATCCCATCTTCCTGTAGACATACAAGGTATGGACCTTCACCGCGGATCTAGACAGAAGTATCCAAGCCGTTGAAAAGAGGTGTTGGGGGCCGGAATAGCCTAGTGGTAGAGCGCTGGACTCGTAATCTTGGGTTGCGGGTTCGAATCTCCGCCGGGCCGTTTCGGTACAGGGGGATTTTTCCCTCGGAGTTAACATTGGTTCTGACTCCATTTCCCATACAGTCCTTCGAATGAGACTATAAACCGAGGTTCCGTGTGTGAACGACACGCAGAACATCTTGCACACACGAAAAATCCCATCACCAACTTTCGGAAGAGAAGGCCAGTTTGGCCGTTGGTATGGATGACACGTTACACATAGCATGCACCTTCCCCGAAGTTGGAGTATGGCTGCCTTAATGGCGGGATAAAAAACGGTCATACACACAAAACTCCACTCCCTTTGCTGGATGGGATTAATACTTGCCTGTCTTTACAGGGAGTGTCCGCAGGAGTATCAGCCTGCGTACGCGGAAAAAAAAAGAAAAAAAGAAAAAAAGAGAAGAGGTGTTACATCAAGATACTGAACGTCAGTTACTCTGATCATATCACCGATGAAAAAGTACATCAAGCCCTCATATGACGATCTTTTGTAGCATCACGCTAAGAACAGAAAACTATGTTGATGTGACCTTGCTGCAGGATCAAAATAGCCTTGCTGAAACAACCTTCCAAGGAAGAATTGGATTTGGAGGGAGACGGAGGAGGGGAAGAGCGAAAAACAAGATGGATTGACAAGGCTGAAGACTGGACGGGCAAAACGTTTGTAGAGAGCCAGACTCTGGCACACAGCTGACAACACTGGATGGAGGAACCTGGTGAACCGTTCTTCAGTGCGGTGCCCCAGTGTGTCCTCGCGGAGTCTTGAAGACAATGAAGACATTCAATGAATGTCAATCAGCCGGCCGGTTAGGCTCGACCGGGTCTTCTTGTCAGTCCTGATTAGATCCCATTGGGTTCGATTGGGTGTTCTTATAGACCGTTAGAGGCGGTGTTTCTTCTTCTTCTTCTTCTTCGCCTTCTTTTTCTTCTTCTTCTTCTCTGTCTGTCTGTCTGTCTGTCTCTGTCGTCTGTCTGTTTGTCTTTCTTCCTCCCTCCCTCCCTTCCTTCCTTCCTTCCTTCCTTCCTTCCTTCCTTTCTTTCTTCCTTCCTTCCTTCTTTCATTTCTTTTTTTTTGCCCGCTTTTATAGACTGGCCTCATCTTTTTGAAAATGAGGACGAATGTGGTCACCGTGAACTTGATGAAAGGCCTGACTCGTACGCCTGACACTGTCCAGCGTCTGTTACCAGGATTCCACTTTTGTTTTTACTTCTGCTCGGTTTTTTCCCCCCAACAACTTTTAACTTTGATCTTCAGTGTACACCCATCTTCCTTCCCCGCTCACGATATATCTACTACCATGAAACTCTGTGCATGAAACACAGATGACTTTGCCACTCCACACAACATGAACAGCAATCAGACATCTAATGTTTTACCGTTATCTCTGGCCTCTTGTGATTTAGATGGTGTAATCATAAGCAACCATTATCTATTTGTATGTGGTGTGTATACTTGTGTGTTTGGTAATCGTAAACTGCGCTCATGAGGTAACAATAGTTTACTACTTCATTTGAGTTTGCCTCCGTGCCTCCGTAACTATGAGGTATGAAATGAGGCAGGGAACAGTAAACGATAAACTGTAAACAAGTGGGGTATTTTTTGCTCCCATAAGAAAACTTAACACAGAGTAACTTTTATTCAAGACTGGCACAGCCTTTTAAACTTGAATAAAGTCAGACAATTACATAGACGAACAATCTAATAGTGGGGGAAAAACCAAGTGCAGGCCAACAACTGAACTGTCTTCATAGTAATGACTTGGCAAAGATTAGGACTTAAGGAGGGGGGGGGGGGGGGGGGGGGGAATTTGAAGATGGAGAAACTGAGAACATGAAATTAAGAAAATATGTTACAGATATGAAAACTCTTCACTAGCTGCATAAGGGAACCATTGCAATCCCTTTTGAAGGCAGATATATTTGTATTGCCTGCTCCGAGGCCTTTCGTCCACTGGGGTGGACTCATCAGGGAGACACGGCTGGTTGTGTCTGCGCTCCTGGCGTCAAATAGAGACACACCACAGTCCATAACACTGTGGTGTTCTCACCACCAAGGGTGCAAAAAAGAATCCAATAGCACCCCCAAAGCAGCCAGCGAAGAGTAGTAAATGAAACCAAACGAAAGTGTGGGGAGGAAAAAAGTTGCTGAAAAAACTAAAGACATTATGCAAATAGTATAAAATGTAGGGGACAATCTTTGAGCCTACGCTTGAGGATCCACCCAAAGATGCAAGGGAGATCAAAAGACAAACACACAGACGGACAGAAACAAATGCAAATAACATCAACTTAATCAAAACAAAATCGGAAATGAAATGAGGCAGGGAACAGTAAACGATAAACTGTAAACAAACTGTCTTTAGTTTTTTCAACAACTTTTTTCCTCCCCACACTTTCGTTTGGTTTCATTTACTACTCTTCGCTGGCTGCTTTGGGGGTGCTATTGGATTCTTTTTTGCACCCTTGGTGGTGAGAACACCACAGTGTTATGGACTGTGGTGTGTCTCTATTTGACGCCAGGAGCGCAGACACAACCAGCCGTGTCTCCCTGATGAGTCCACCCCAGTGGACGAAAGGCCTCGGAGCAGGCAATACAAATATATCTGCCTTCAAAAGGGATTGCAATGGTTCCCTTATGCAGCTAGTGAAGAGTTTTCATATCTGTAACATATTTTCTTAATTTCATGTTCTCAGTTTCTCCCATCTTCAAATCCCCCCCCCCCCCCCCCCCCCCCCCCCCCCTCCTTAAGTCCTAATCTTTGCCAAGTCATTACTATGAAGACAGTTCAGTTGTTGGCCTGCACTTGGTTTTTCCCCCACTATTAGATTGTTCGTCTATGTAATTGTCTGACTTTATTCAAGTTTAAAAGGCTGTGCCAGTCTTGAATAAAGTTACTCTGTGTTAAGTTTTCTTATGGGAGCAAAAAATACCCCACTTGTTTACAGTCTATGAGGTATGGTTTACTACCAGACCAAAGAAAGAAAACCACAACATACGAGAGAAATGAAATAGTTCTTTTTGGTTAAGTTTATAAATCCATTGCTCAAACAAAGTCACTTGTTTTTTTTTTCTTTAGGACCAATTAGATCGTGACAATCGGTCAGCCTACTTTTCAACGTTCGGTATTGACTATTGATAAAGAAAGAGTCTGCTTTTAGACATTGACCGTTATGGAGGACGTTGCTTTTAAACGTTAACTCTTTTTTTGTAATGAAAGAATCTGCATTAAAAAAAAACAAAAAAACCGACTGCTGTAAAAGAGCCTGTTGTTAAACAGTCAATGTTATAAAAAAGGGTCTACGTTTAAGAAGGCACTGCTGCGAATGCACTTGGCTTAAATTGGGTTTATTTTCTTATTCTTAAATAGTTCCGAGTTTTGTTTCTGATTGATATTTTCAATGGATGGTAACTTGGTGTCAAAAGTTATTATCACTTTATCAAATCACAAATGATTTCATATGTCTCTCGTTGTGTGTGTGTGTGTGTGTGTGTGTGTGTGTGTGTGTGTGTGTGTGTGTGCGCGCGCGCGCGCGCGCGCGCGGTGTGTAAGAGAGTGAGTGCGTATGCGTAGCATGTGATTGTCAGTGTGTGTGTGTGTGTGTGTGTGTGTGTGTGTGTGTGTGTGTGTAGAGAGAGAGAGAGAGAGAGAGAGAGAGAGAGAGAGAGAGAGAGAGAGAGAACCTGCGAGTGTGTATGAGCGTATTATGTGCGCGTGTGATTGTGCGTGTGTGAATGTGTGTGTGTGTGTGTGTGTGTGTGTGTGTGTGTGTGTGTGTGTGTGTGTGCGCGCGCGCGCGCGCGCGCGTGTGTGTAAGAGAGTGGCGTATGTGTGGCATGTGATTGTCAGTGTGTGTGTGGTGTGTGTGTGTGTGTGTGTGTGTGGTGTGTGTGTGTGTAAGAGAGAGAGAGAGAGAGAGAGAGTACGTGTGATTGTGTATGTGTATGAGCGTATGTATGTGCGCGTGTGATTGTGTGTGTGTGAATGTGTGTGTGTATGTGTGTGTGTGTGTGTGTGTGTGTGTGTGTGTGTGTGTGTGTGTGTGTGTGTGTACGTGCGCGTGTGATTGTGTGTGTGTGTGTGTGTGTGTGTGTGTGTGTGTGTGTGTGTGTGTGTGTGTGTGCGCGCGCGCGCGTGCGTGCTTCCGTGCGTGCGTGTGCGTGCTTCCGTGCGTGCGTGTGCGTTCGTGTGCGTGCGTGCGTGCGTGCGTGTGTGTGTGTGTGTGTGTGTGTGTGTGTGGTGTGTGGTGTGTGTGTGTGTGTGTGTGTGTGTGTGTGTGTGTGTATTATTTTTATACCTAGTTTCCTACTGACTTTGTTTAGATAAATATCAGAGACAGACAGACAGACAGACAAAAGACAGACAGAGAGACAGACAGATAGACGGCCACAGACAGACAGACAGACAGACACATACAAGAGAGAGAGAGAGAGAGAGAGAGAGAGAGAGACAGAACAACACACACACACACACACACACACACACACACACACACACACACACAGACACACACAGGCAGACAGAGAAAGTATTACAAACATTCAACCGACAGGTTCTCTCACTTTGTATATACTTACTTTCTTCCACAACGTAATCAGACTAGAAAACAACTGCAAATTCACTTCAACAACACAACTGTTGCAACCGAAATACACACACCAGAAACACTACTGTAACAACACAAAAATACTTCAACAATAGCACCACTGTAACAAACACGCTTCAATTCCACCACCATAAACAACTCAACTGCGCTTCAGTGATACCACTATCACCCTTCTGCTTTGCTGTCCTTCACCGATCTGTAGAGACAAAGACAAGCTATCTCCCGGGTGCAGTGTGTGTGTGTGTGTGTGTGTGGGGGGGGGGGGGGGGGTATTGGACTAATCGTATAATACCTACCTATTATTCCGCGTTCAGACTGCTCCCATATTTCGTCACATACCCGTAACCTGATCTCCTGGTAAGACGGTGATTTAGACCCTGTCTCCGTTGGTCAACGGCTCACTCACAGTCTTGTGATCAGTCGCTTTCGTAATTCACGTTACCCGGGTCAATATTGACCTAAGGCCAGTCTAGTCCCTCCTAGCTATTTCCCGCTCGGACAAGAAACCATGTTCAATGGTGGAAACATACCCGATGTGACACAACATGATACGATGTGATTAAATTAAGAGTACCGTGGAAATAGCACTAACATGCTGCTTATAACAATGTGCGAGTGACTATGTGTGTGTGTGTGTGTGTGTGTGTGTGTGTGTGTGTGTGTGTGTGTGTGTGAGCTCGAACATGTGGGCAAAACCATTCCAAACTCTGTGGGGACAGAGACCCATGAAAGTAAGATTACATGAGGTGTAAAACCCACTAAAGTCAAACAATTGTCAGGGTAAGTTTAGAGACCCACTACAGTCAGACCACACAGTGAGGTAGGTGTAGAGACCCACTATATAGTTAAACCACACTGTGGGGTAGGTGTAGAGACCCACTATATAGTTAAACCACACTGTGGGGTAGGTGTAGAGACCCACTATAGTCAGACCACACTGTGGGGTAGGTGTGGAGACCCACTATAGTCAGACTACACTGTGGGGTAGGTGTAGAGACCCACTGTAGTCAGACCTCGCTGTGGGGTAGGTGTAAAGACAGACCCAC
>CM065746.1:26312163-26332163 GCA_033310375.1 Conus canariensis | reverse complement strand
AAACCATCCATCCTCATCGTTCAGGTAGAAAACCATCCTCATCGTTCAGGTGGAAAACCATCCATCCTCATCGTTCAGGTAGAAAACCATCCATCCTCATCGTTCAGGTCGAAAACCATCCTCATCGTTCAGGTCGACTGGAATGCCGAGGTTGGTGGAGATGCTCACAAAGGCTGGAAGAATTTCTGCGGCCCCTATTGTAAACAGACCACCAACGACAGAGGGCTACGCCTGCTAGAATTTGCCAGTGGTAATGACATGGTTCTGGCCAACACTCTTGGTAAGCATTAATACAATTTGCCAGTGGTAATGAACATGGTTCTGGCCAACACTCTTGGTAAGCATTAATAGAATTTGCCAGTGGTAATGACATGGTTCTGGCCAACACTCTCGGTAAGCATTAAGCATCCCGACGATGGACGTGGCACTGCCCCAAACGGTCAGAACCACAGCCAGATAGACTAAATCCTAGTGAAGAACCGGAATAGGTCTGGTATCAATATGGTTAAAACAAGGACACCTCCAGGAGCTGATGTTGTAGTGGACCACGACCTTGCCATGGTGAATTTTAGAATACGTTTGAAAAACAAGAGGAGAGTGAAAAACGGTCGTCTCAAAACTGCAAGATCCTGACATCGTGGAATAATTCCAAGAGGCCATAGGAGGTAAAATCTTCCCCACTGCTTCTCTTAGAAGAGGTCCTTGAAGCCCTCATAAACAATGTCAACCAAGAGATGGCTGACACAGCAATAGAGGTCCCAGGATTAAACAGATGGAAATTCAAATCATGGATCTCGAGCAACATCTTAGCGATGTGTGACGTTAGAAGGATTTTTGAACCGCTTAAGAATACTGAGAGGGAGAAATGCAGTGCTATAAACAAGAGAATCAGTGCACGAATGAAGTACGCAAAGGAAAGCTGCATCGAAAAACAGTGTGAGGATATTAAAAAAAAATCCTAGACAACAATGCTACGAAGAAAGGTTTTAAGATGGTGAAGGACCTGACCAAAACAACAACGAAGTCAGCTCAGCGCCATTCAGGACGAAACGACAACTGTCTCACACAGGAAGAAGACATCACTAAAAGGTGGACTGAACATTGCAGAGAACTCTACAACAAAGCAAGAGGATCTAGTTATGCTCACAGTGCAGTATTCATCAAATGAGGATGACTTCACAATACTCCATGAGGAAGTCATGGCTGCAGTGAAATCGCTGAAATGTGGGAAGGCTGCAGGCATCCTCGAGAACATCCCTGCAGAATTCTGGAAACTTGATGGAGATGCAGTGATTGATATCCTGACTACCATCTGCAGCCAAATCTGGCACACCGGGGAATGGCCCACGCCATGGACTCAACCACTGATCGTTACTCTCCTCGAGAAAGGAAATCTCCAAAACTGTCAGAATGACCGCACTGTAAGTTTGATCAGCCACGCCAGCAAAGTAATGCTGGAAATCATTCTGAACAGACAGCAACTGCAAGCAGATACCATCACTGCTGAACAACAGGCTGGATTCCACAAAGGTAGAATTTTCATCGAACAGATTTTTGACCCACTCTAGAACCAATGGGAGTTCTACCACGTCTTCGTAGATTTCAAAAAGACTTTCGACAGGGCTTGACAGGGGGCACTTTGGGCAACAATGAAGAAATTTAACATCGGGCAGAAACTTATCAACAACATCCAACTGCTGTGCCCCAAAGCGAATAGTGCGGTGCTCTTAGAGGCTGCTGTTGGAGAATGGTTTACACTTCAGTTGGAGTTCGTCAGGGCTTCCTTCTATCTCCTTCACGTTTCAACATATTCGTGGAACGCATCATGACTGATGCACTTAGTTTTCCAACCCATACAGACAAATCGATCACATCACCAGTCAAGTGCGTCAAACTATCAGGAAGCATATGGGACCGAAGATCTTCTGACATCAGTCAAAAAAACAAAACAAAACAAACTGCGTTGGAATGACCATATGACAAGATCCAATGGCCTTGCTGAAACAATCGTCTAAGGAATTATTGAAGGAGGGAGACGAAGGGGAACACACACACACACACACACACACACACACACACACACACACACCACCACCACCACCACCACCACCACCACCAACAACAACAACAACATTGCTGAGTTAGTGGACAGGGACAACATCTGCAGAGACCCAGCCCTTGGCACACAACCGACAAAACCAGAGGAAGCTGGTGAACTCTTCTTCAGAGTGAGTCCACAGTGACTGCTCTTGGAGTTAATGGAAAAGGAGAAAAGATGAGAACGACTTAATATCTAATACGTTGTCACTTTTGAAGTGTAATGCCTGAAACAAAAATGATTTGCTAATCAATTTGAAAAAAATTATACTTCCTTCTTTCCACACAATTAAATAGAGTTCCAAAGGATCCATCCCCTGTGAGCAGGGCTTGTTTTAAAACATCGATTCTCATCTTTCTCTCCTTTCTTCTTTTTTTTCTTCCTCTAAAAATTACATCTTATCCATGAATCTAGATTCGGTACATCACGGCTGTTTTACTACACTTCAGTTAAAATAATGATGGAATGATGCCCGTGTCTTATTGTACTGCAGTTTATCTAATGATGGAAGGATATCCTGTGTTTCAGTGTACTGTTCTCGCGGTTAGTAGACAAGGGAGGGAATCCAGTTGTGCAGGGGGGTAAGAGACCTCAAGAGTTTTGTTCTCTCCTTCCTTCCCCTCTCAACCCCTCTCTCCCTCGGCACCGCGGTTGGTTTGTTGTGCGTGAAGCGCATTCATTTTTGTTTCCACTTTTCGTCTGTCATACTCTTTACACAAGACTTTCACACATTAAGCCATCACCTCTCGTAAAACAATTGAAAGAAAGAAAGAAAGAAAGAAAGAAACAGAAAAAGAATGAAACAGAAAAACAACAACAACAAAAAAAAAACAACCCCCCGTTAGATGCTGTTTGTCCAGGGTGTGGTACACCCGAGTATTCTAAACGTTTCGATGGCCTTGAAGCCACGCTCGAGTTATCATCGGAGTTAGCAACGTTCGCCGAGAACAAACAGAATCAAACAACATTCCTCCCCCCCCCCCCCCCCCCTCCCGACTGAATCTATGAGGACACGTGAGACCCCACTCAATAGATCCGTTTGTGTGTAGGTTCTATCGTTACTGCAGATTGTTACGATGACGAATTTGGAGGAATGTAATGATGATGTTTTGAAGCTTGGCGTTGCCTTTCCTTTGCTTGATAGAGGATAGCAGAGTATCTCGGGTGGTGTATGATTCTGCTTCTGCCGTGTCTGTTTCTTGGCTTTCTGCCACCTTTCGTACCAGCAGCCATCAGATACGGTGTAGGTCCTACCCATTGATAGTTTGTTCAGCTCACCATCTGCATGACTCACATCTGAAAGACTTATCATCTGCATGTCTGACAGTGTGAGGGCATTCTTTATCTGCACCGTTCAGGAGAGTTCCTCAGCTGCAGTACCCAGGGTGGACCTCTGTCAGCAGATGACTGGAGCGACAACTGCACCGGGTAGTTGATCTCGGTCTCAGGCCCCCATGTTTGGGCAATGGGGTGCGTGTGTGGAGAGAGAGAGAGAGAGAGAGAGAGAGAGAGAGAGAGGGCGCGAGAGGGAGTGAGGGCAAGACAGACGTGGGGGGAGGGGGCGAGAGAGGAGAGAGAGAGAGAGAGAGAGAGAGAGAGAGAGAGAGGGGTGGGGAGCAATGTCGAGGCCTTTTGTTCGATGCATTATCACTACCTAGATGTTCTTCTGTTAGCTGACTAGTTCTCTGTCCAGGGGTGGAAGTGGAACAGGATATAGAGCAGACTGGTTCTGTGTTTAAAGGTGTAAGAGGTGTGAGATACAGTGCAGATCTGATCTCTCTCTAAGGGTGGGAGAGATGTGGGATACAGCGTGGGCTCGCTCTCTGTTTAGGTGTAGTATCGGAGTGGGATGTAGTGTAAATTGGTTCTGTTTCTTTTTTCTCTTCCACAGACACACAAGAGTTGTTAACTGTGTTGTCTTTAGCATTGAGACAGAGAAAGAGAGAAAGAGGGGGGGGGGGGGGGGTGGTGAGAGGCAGAAAGACAGACAGACAGAGACAGTAAGAGAAAGAAAGAGAGAGAGGGAGGACATCAAAAGAAGACTGAAAAAAAGACAAAGACATCCATTTGCGTAGAAAAGAGTTTACTGAACAGGTAGGGCAAAAGAGACATACAGAAAAACAAGACAAGAGGAGATTTTTTTTTCCATAGTAATCAGATGTTGATACTTCTGAAATCCTAATGATAGATAGACAAAGACAGTTATAGTGATAAATACACAAATATACACCAAATAGTCGTTTACATAAAAGGAAAGAGAGAGAGAGAGAGAGAGAGAGAGAGAGAGAGAGAGAGAGAGGAGAGAGAGAGAGACAGACAGACAGACAGACAGACAGCGTGCAGAAAAGCAAACTGTAATATGATGACACTGTAACATACCAAATACAATGACTTTACACAGATACATTTATAATATTAACACAGGCAATGATTATAATCAGGTACAATGCTATGTATAAATATGGAACACATTTTTTTTTTAGTTACTTTGCTTCATATCCATGTTTATGTGATTTGGGTATGAGAGAGAGAGAGAGAGAGAGAGAGAGAGAGAGACAGACAGACAGACAGACAGACAGACAGACAGACAGACAGAGACAGAGACACAGAGAGAGACAAAGAGACATAGAATTGTAGTCAGAATGTCCTAAGTTGGGACAAACATACCATCAACATTACTCCTCTCTTTTTCATTATTCTTCTTTCTTTGTAGGAAAGCGAAGATCTCATAACAACAATATCAGTGAGCGGCAGTACTGCAGAAACATTGCAAGGTTAAAAAAAAAAACCTGTTCCAGTTAGCAGTGTAGACAAACAGAATTCTCCAATAAATGCTATAGATAATCAATTTTCTCCAGAACACACCGAACAGAAACCGATTTCTGCTGCAAACATAATACAAAAATAAATATCTCCATTAGGCATCATGGGGAGAGATATCATTCCAGTAAACGATCACAGAGACACACAGAATTCTCCGTTAAATACCATACAGAAGCAAAACACCCTTGACAACGAGAAATTTACTTGATATAAACAATTCGAACTTGTCAGTGAATTGTCTCTACCCCTTCTTGGTTTTTTTTTTTATTTTTATTTTTTTTTACTCTTGGCTTTCCGTGGAGTTCTGTCTGAATCAGTCGCATGGGTGTTGCCCAAGGACAGACCTTTTTGTCTCCGATTGGACAGATATCACACTTTAGAGGAGTAAACAGCCCCAAAGCCAAAGGTCACAACGAGTGAAGCACAATGACACATGGGGCAGGTCACCATCACAGCACACATTCTACCACAGCAAACAAAATATACTCAATATCACATACACCTCAACAGACTCAGTTGAGCAATTAAACTTTTTTTTTTCTTCTAAACTCAACAAAAAAAGAAAGAAGAAGAAAAATGTTGGGATTAAATTGTCAGACATGCATGCTAACCTCTCTTACGGATGAGAATCAAAAAGTGATTTCCTGGACAGTAGAATCAACAACCTGTATTCCCTCCTGTCTACTGCTAGTCCAATGTTGCTGTAGGCCATTGCTCATAGCGATGTGTGTGTGTGTGTGTGTGTGTGTGTGTGTGTGTGTGTGTGTGTGTGTGTGTGTTGTGTGTGTGTGGAGTGTATCAAGTGCACCAAAGGTTCTAACATTACTCCTTTTATAAAAATGTGATTGCAGAATGTACAGATAGGTGTTCATCATTCGAATAGACTTTTCTTTCCAGTGTGTCTTCAAGGCAAAAAATAAAAATAGAAAACAGCCCCCTCCGTCCCTCCCTTAAAAAAAATGCAAAGGAACGTCTGTTATATCTGAACCCAAGAGACATAAATAGGAATATATCCACTGCTTAAAAAAAGTACAACAGCAACAAATAGAAGAGGAAAGGGGAACCAGCTGTGAACCATTTGGTGTAGTCTACTTCCCTTGCACCACAGGACGATAGGGGAGAGTGAAAAAAGACCATTGCCTGGATATACATGACTACACTAATACGCCTACAGTAATGATGACGAGCACCGCATGATGTGGGGGCTACTCTAATAAAGGCGACAATATCACCAGGTCTTCGTTAAGTAGTGACGCAGGCAGGGAAAAAAAAAGGTGTAAAAAGACGATTCCTTCTACCGGGGATTAGTACCATACACGGACAGGGTTAGCACCCTTACAACACAGGACGTGACGTAAAAACCACACACAGCAGATGACCATACACGTTAGTGAGTGGGAGGATTTGGGAGGGGAGAAAGTCAAAGGACATAGAGGAAAAGTCTGGGAAACAGACACCACAGTCACAGCAAGTATTTCATTTAAAAACAAAAAGAGATGTATTAAAAGCTTGCATCTGTATCAACATTTACAATTCTGTGCAAGTTGCGATGCTGTGAGAGTTCTCCTATGTGCTCATGAGTAAGTCAGCGTGTATGCCTACTTGTGGAAGTGCGTGTGTGTTTGTGGATGCGCATGTTAGAAAGTTTGTCCAAAACTGCATCAATCTTGTTCCATGAATTTTCCTGCTTTCAGACTTCAATTTGTGTTAAGAAAATCACAAGTTCCACAATTGATGGTATTAAAAACGCATAACCAAAGAAAAGAACTCACAAAGGTTAACACCTTTCTGTCTGTTAGACAGTGTCGTACTTTACATGAGAACTGAATACAACATATCATCAAACATACCTTAAATGGGTCTGACCGATACCAAAGCCACTGACAGAGCGGTGTTTATATAGCATGTGTCTATACGAGTCACCACAGGTTTGGCACATTTTCTTCACCAGTCCACTTAGCCACATCAGCTACAAGTTGGACCCCAAATCATGTGACACATTTACTGCGCTTCAGACAGGATTTACAGTGCCTAACAACACACTGGTGCCGAGTATATTTATCTCCAAAGCCTGTACATCAAGCGACGGAAAAATGAGCTGCTACTTGCATTGTAACTGTGTGTGCTTCCTGACAGACAAGAGAGAGAGAGAGAGAGAGAGAGAGAGAGACACAGAGAGAGAGAGAGAGAGACAGAGAGAGAGACACAGAGAGAGAGAGAGAGAGAGAGAGAGAGAGAGACAGAGAGGACAAATACTGCAGGAGATGAAAATTTGTTTTGCAACAAAATACTTTGAACTAAAAGTCTGACAAAAATTATTGCTTACAATTGTACAAAATCATTTATTACCATCATTATTACTATCAATGTTCGTTTTATTCAAAACTTATCAAAATGTCTACATTTCTTGAGTTGTGACAATCAGAGGAAATAGAAAAATTGGGCCATGCCCAAACCAAGCTCCAATATTCAGCACAAAATGGAGTCTGTGAGCGTTGCGCAGTCAGTCTCTTCAACCTTAACCCTTGTACCCGCCGGAGCGCTCTCTGAAAGACAGAATGAAAGTGGAGGGAGATGGGGAAAGGGCAGGAGGGAGGGAGATGGGTGTTTCAACTACTCAGAAGAACAAGGCAAACAATTCCCCTCTTGGTTTTTCCATTCAATTTTCCTGGTCATTAAAGAAATAATTCAGCTTTGAAAACCCTCCCTGGCCACAGCCACCAAGTTCATTTCATTCTGTATGTTGAATCAGGTCTGCTATGTCTCCCTCTGTATCTATCCCCCACCCAAGACAGTGTCTGTTTCAATGACATTTATGACAAACAATGCATGTGTCCTTGTCGATACAAATCCTATACGAGCATCAGGTTTGATATGATGCAAATACGCATTCAAAATCACAATAAGATTACACACATCATGTACAGGTTTCAGGTTTGCTATGATGCCCTTACGCATAGAATCACAACAATATTATGTGGAAACAAGAAAGCCAATATTTCTGCAGCTTTGCGTATTTCCAGATGATTTGTAATCCAAACTGCAGGCTTTTCCCAGAGACTGTCTTCAATTTTTTGGATTTTTCCACATATAGAGGCGGCTTTTCCAGAGTTTTCAAAACTTATCCAGAGGTCTAGACGTCCTATTACCCTTGGGAGAGGGAAGCAGAGAAAGAGAAGAGGAAGTTGGCAAGCTGGCGTTGCATGTTGGTGTGGTGAATATCTTCTCTAGGTCATCATCACCTGTGACCTTCATCCTATGACCTTGACCTACAACCTGGAGCTTCCCTGCATGAAGCCCTTCAGCATGTCGATGGGGAGGGGGAAGATGATGGTGGAGTTCTTCTCTGCCGAGATGGAGTTGAGGGTCTGCAGGTAGCGCAGCTGAAGGGCCGCTGGAGACTCCGTGATGATCTCTGCCGCTTCCTTCAGGGCACGGGAGGCCTTCTGCTCCCCCTCTGCTGCAATCACCTGAAACAATCACAACTGTCTGTTCTGAGTAACTGCCTAGACTAAACAGAGGTCTGTACTGAACAACTGTCTGCACTGAACAATTGTCGGTGTTCAGAAACTGTCTGCAATGAACAACAGTTGAACAGACTGTACTGAACAGTTGTAAACTGAACAACTGTCTGTACTGCACAACTGTCTGTACTGAACAACTGTCTGTGCTAAACGACTGTCTATACTGAACAACAGTTAAACAACGGTCTGTACTGAGCAATAGAATGTACTGAACAACTGTTTACTGTCTATAAGGAACAACAGTTTTGTATGGAACAACACTGAACAATTCTGTACAGACCAACTGTTCGCGCAGAACATCAGTCTGTACTGAACTGTCTGTACTGCACACAGTCCATAGTGAACAACTGTACTGAATATACACTGAACAGCCGTCTGTACTGAACAGCCGTATGTACTGAACAACCGTCTGTACTGAACAGATGTCTGTAATAATAACTGTCCGTTCCAAACAATAGTCTGTACTGCTGTCTGAAGTGAACAGCAGTCTGTACTGAACAACTGTCTGTAGTGAACAACTACAGCTGCCTGTACTGAACAACTAAAACTGTCTCATTGAACAACTGTCTGTACCGAACAACTCTAACTGCCTGTACTGACCAATTACAACTGCCTGGACAAAATAATTCCAGTGAACAACTGTCTGTGCTGAACAATTGTCTGTTGTGATCAACTACAACTGTCTGTGCTGAACAATTGCAGCGAACAATTACAACAGTCTGAACAGAACCTTCTATGTACTAGGTCACTGTTGTCATGTACATGCACAGGCATGTGTGTATATGTGTGTGTGTGTGTGTGTGTGTGTGTGTGTGTGTGTGTGTGTGTGTGTGTGTATGCGTGCATGTGTGACTGACTGACCTTAGCACGTGCTTCACGTGCAGCCTCTGCCTCAGCAGCCATGGCTCTCTGCAGCTGGACAGGCAGGCGCACATCTTTCCTGTTAACAGAATGACAACAAGAGACAGTGTAAACATTGCATCACAGTAACCATTGCATCATATAGGGACGTCTTTCCTGTTACAGAATGACAACAAGAGACAGTGTAAACATTGCATCATATAGGGACATCTTTCCTGTTATAGAATGACAACAAGAGACAGTGTAAACATTGCATCATTTAGGGACATCTTTCCTGTTATAGAATGACAACAAGAGACAGTGTAAACATTGCATCATATAGGGACATCTTTCCTGTTATAGAATGACAACAAGAGACAGTGTAAATATTGCATCATATAGGGACATCTTTCCTGTTATAGAATGACAACAAGAGACAGTGTAAACATTGCATCATATAGGGACATCTTTCCTGTTACAGAATGACAACAAGAGACAGTGTAAACATTGCATCATATAGGGACATCTTTCCTGTTACAGAATGACAACAAGAGACAGTGTAAACATTGCATCATATAGGGACATCTTTCCTGTTATAGAATGACAACAAGAGGCAATGTTCACATGGCGTCATAATAACCATTACATCATATAGAGACAAGTTATAGAACGACAACAACGGGACAGTGTAAATACGGCATCTTAGTAACCATTGCATCACATAGAGACGTCTTTCCTGTTACAGCATGACAACAACGGACAGTGTAAACATTGCATCACAGTAACCATTGCATCATACAGGGGACGTCTTTCCTGTTATAGAATGACAACAAGGGATAGTGTTCACATGGCGTCTTAGTAACCACAGCATCATATAGGGACGTCTTTCCTGTTATAGAATGACAGCAACGGACAGTGTGAACATGGCGTCATGATAACCATTGCATCATATAGGGCGTCTTTCTTGTTATAGAATGACAACAAAAGACAACCTTCACATGGCGTCATAGAAACCATTAGGGACGTCTTTCCTGTTACAGCATGGCAACAACGGAAACTGTTCACATGGCATCATAGTAACCATTGCATCATATAGGGACGTCTTCCCTGTTATAACATAACGTTATAGTAACCACTGCATCATACAGAGACGTCTTTCCTGTTATAACATGGGGTCATAGTAACCATTGCATCATACAGGGGCATCCTTCATGCTGTAACATGACATCATAGTAACTATTGCATCGTATAGGGACGCCTTTCCTATGCACAGTGTTAACATGACATCATAGTAACCATTGCATCGTATAGGGACGTCTTTCCTGTTTTAACCATGACAGCAACGGACAGTGTTAACATGACATCATAGTAACCACTGCATCATACAGGGACGTCTTTCCTGTTGCAGAATGACAACAACGGACGGTGATAACATGACATTATAGTAACCATCGCATCATACAGGGACGTCTTTCCTGTTACAGAATGACGACAAGGCACAGTGATAACATGACATTATAGTAACCATCCGTCTTTCCTGTTACAGAACAACAACAGTGGTAACATGGCATCGTAGTAACGTTGCATCATATAGGGACGTCTTTCCTGTTACAGTATGACATCATAGTAACCACTGCATCATATTGCAGTAACTTTTGCATCATATAGGGACGTCTTTCCTGTTACAGTATGACATCATAGTAACCACTGCATCATATTGCAGTAACTTTTGCATCATATAGGGACGTCTTTCCTGTTACAGCATGACATCATAGTAACCACTGCATCATATTGCAGTAACTTTTGCATCATATAGGGACGTCTTTCCTGTTACAGCATGACAACAATGAACAGAGTTCACATGGCACAACACACCAACCATTCCATCATATATTTTCCCCTAATACCAATGTCAGAATACCTATTGGCCTCATCATACTGCCATTTTTTTTCTTATGTACAACATCACAATAACCATCAACCTGCATACTGGCGGTCACGACTGGCCAGATACTCACACTTCCACCCGTTCCACCTTGACTCCCCAGGGGTCAGTGGCCTCGTCCAGAGAGCTCTGGAAACAACAGAAATAATAGAAACACCATGGACGCACTCATAGTCACGGACATAAACAGAGCAAGGATACAAAGACAACTGAGAACACACACACACACACACACACACACACACACACACACACACACACACACACACACCCCAACCGGATACAGTCAGAAACAGCCATAAATCCACAGACAAAAATCCCCCCCTCTCCCTTCCCCATCCACTCCTTCCCATAGCGCGCGCGCACACACACACACACACACAAACACACACACACACTCAGCAGCTGCAGTATTGACTTAGACAACAAAAATACCAGGAAAAAAAAGACAATGAATCAAGAAGTGGTGACCACTGGAACCTGTAGAAAAGAACTGGCGGAGGATTACAACCGCTAAAAATGCCTTGGTGTGGAAGCAAAAATACCTTGGGAGACAGGAAAAGCACATTTCGAGTCATCATCGACTCCTCTTCAGGCTGACCATAGATCAAAGAGCTGTGGGAGGCAGTAGTGAGCTTTGGTGATGACTGCAGTTCAGAGACCTGATGATCACAGCTCACTTCACTGATGCAGTTTGACAGAAGACATGATGGGGTCAGGAGGTACGGTGATTGGGGTAGATCAGTGCAGCAAGCAACAAGGACAATCAGGGAAAGAAGGAAACAGTGGGGGGGGGGGGGGGAGGGGGGGGGGGGGAGAAGCAGGGGGGAGGGGGGCTTGGGGGCTGGGTTAAAGAGGGAGTGGAGTGTTAGGTCGATTGGGTGAATTCACCACCGAGGGTTACTGGAAGCCCCACCTCTGTCCCTTCCTCCGCTTTTACCTACTTCCCTCCCTTTGTATCATCCCCCCCCTCCCCCCCCGCTTACTGTCATGAGCAGATAATGAGGGATGTCTTGTGAATCCAGTGTGTCACTTTACCTGCATTAGACGAGTGTTGATCTGATGAACGGTCCTATTTGCATCTGTGACAGATGGCCTGATGTATATACCTACCTGCATTAGATGACTGATGGCCTGATGTATATATCTACCTGCATTAGATGACTGATGGCCTGATGTATATACCTACCTGCATTAGATGACTGATGGCCTGATGTATATACCTACCTGCATTAGATGACTGATGGCCTGATGTATATACCTACATGCATTAGATGACTGATGGCCTGATGTATATACCTACCTGCATTAGATGACTGATGGCCTGATGTATATACCTACCTGCATTAGGTGACTGATGGCCTGATGTATATACCTACCTGCATTAGGTGACTGATGGCTTGATGTATATACCTACATGCATTAGATGACTGATGGCCTGATGTATATACCTATCTGCATTAGATGACTGATGGCCTGATGTATATACCTATCTGCATTAGATGACTGATGGCCTGATGTATATACCTACCTGCATTAGATGACTGATGGCCTGATGTATATACCTACCTGCATTAGATGACTGATGGCCTGATGTATATACCTACCTGCATTAGATGACTGATGGCCTGATGTATATACCTACCTGCATTAGATGACTGATGGCCTGATGTATATACCTACCTGCATTAGATGACTGATGGCCTGATGTATATACCTACCTGCATTAGATGACTGATGGCCTGATGTGTGGATGTGGACCTACCTGCATCAGGTGACTGTGGCCTGACGAATGTTCTTGCCTGCATCAGGTCACTGATGGACCAATGAACGGCCTTACCTGCATCAGGTCACTGATGGACCAATGAACGGCCTTACCTGCATCAGGTGACTGATGATCCAATGAACGGCCTGATCTGCATCAGGTCATTGATAGTCCAGTGAATGGCCTTACCTGCATCAGGTCACTGACGGTCCAAAGGACAGCCTTACCTGCATCAGGTCATTGATAGTCCAATGAACGGCCTTACCTGCATCAGGTGACTGATGATCCAATGAACGGCCTTACCTGCATCAGGTCACTGACGGTCCAAAGGACAGCCTTACCTGCATCAGGTCATTGATAGTCCAATGAACGGCCTTACCTGCATCAGGTGACTGATGGTCCAATGAATGGCCTTACCTGCATCAGGTGACTGACGGTCCAATGAACAGCCTGATCTGCATCAGGTCATTGATAGTCCAGTGAATGGCCTTACCTGCATCAGGTCACTGAGGGTCCAATGAACGGCCTTACCTGCATCAGGTGACTGATGGCCTCACGGTCGGACAGAATCTCAGCCAGGTTCTTGGTGCCCAGCACGTTGCGCAGGGTCGTGGCGGCCAGCAGTCGCGTGGATCGGTTAGAGTCCTCCACGTTGGTGATAGACATGGTGGCATTCTGAACCCTGTAGTACACCACGGCATCCACCGCCACCGTCACAGAGTCCCTGGTCAGCACCTGACAGAATGACACTGAGGATGTTAATGATGCTGATTGCTGATGGTGGTGGTGGTGGTGGTGGTGGTGGTGGTGGTGATGATGATGATGATGATGACAGAGAGGGCAATAGTCGTAGAAGCGCCTTTGGACGTTAGAGAAAAGCAGCAAAGAGTGAGGGAAGGAGTCACAGTCTGTCCTCTAAATATCGGAAGAACTGAATGAAGGACGGGGAGAACAGTCATAGACCTTCCTTTGCACATTAGAGGAACACAGTGAAGGACGAGGGGAACAGTCACAGACCTTCCTTTGGGAATTAGAGGAACATAGTGAAGGACGAGGGGAACAGTCACAGACCTTCCTTTGGGTATTAGAGGAACACAGTGAAGGACGAGGGGAACAGTCACAGACCTTCCTTTGGGAATTAGAGGGACATAGTGAAGGACGGGGAGAACAGTCACAGACCTTCCTTTGGGAATTAGTGGAACATAGCAAAGGACGAGGGGAACAGTCACAGACCTTCCTTTGGGCATTAGAGGAACACAGTGAAGGACGAGGGGAACAGTCAGACTTTCCTTTGGGAATTAGAGGGACATAGTGAAGGACGGGGAGAACAGTCACAGACCTTCCTTTGGGCATTAGCGGAACATAGCAAAGGACGAGGGGAACAGTCACAGACTTTCCTTTGGGAATTAGTGGGGCATAGTGAAGGACGGGGAGAACAGTCACAGACCTTCCTTTGGGCATTAGCGGAACATAGCAAAGGACGAGGGGAACAGTCACAAACCTTCCTTTGGGAATTAGAGAAACATAGCAAAGGACGAGGGGAACAGTCACAGACCTTCCTTTGGGCATTAGAGGAACATAGCGAAGGACGAGGGGAACAGTCACAGACCTTCCTTTGGGCGTTAGAGGAACATAGGGAAGGACGAGGGGAACAGTCACAGACCTTCCTTTGGGCATTAGAGGAACATAGCAAAGGACGAGGGGAACAGTCACAGACCTTCCTTTGCACATTAGAGGAACATAGTGAAGGACGAGGGGAACAGTCACAGACCTTCTTTTGGGCGTTAGAGGAACATAGGGAAGGACGAGGGGAACAATCACAGACCTTCCTTTGGGCGTTAGAGGAACATAGGGAAGGACGAGGGGAACAGTCACAGACCTTCCTTTGGGCATTAGAGGAACATAGCAAAGGACGAGGGGAACAGTCACAGACCTTCCTTTGCACATTAGAGGAACATAGTGAAGGACGAGGGGAACAGTCACAGACCTTCCTTTGGGCGTTAGAGGAACATAGGGAAGGACGAGGGGAACAATCACAGACCTTCCTTTGGGCATTAGAGGAACATAGCAAAGGACGAGGGGAACAGTCACAGACCTTCCTTTGCACATTAGAGAAACATAGTAAAGGACGAGGGGAACAGTCACAAACCTTCCTTTGCACATTAGAGAAACATAGTAAAGGACGAGGAAACAGTCACATACCTTCCTTTGCACATTAGAGGGACATAGTGAAGGACGAGGGGAACAGTCACAGACCTTCCTTCGGGCATTCGAGGATACTGTAAAGGACGAGGGGAAAGAGTCATAGACCTTTCCTTTGCACGTTAGAGGAACATAGTGAAGGACGAGGGGAACAGCCACAGACCTTCCTTTGCACATTAGAGGAACATAGTGATGGGTGAAAGGAGCGGTCATAAACCTCCCTCTGGGCATTCGGAGAGACAGTGAAGGACAAAGGAAGAGCCACGGACCTTGTGGACAGTGTAGGGACATGACACAGAGAAGAACGAGAGGAACTAGTCGAAGAGAAAAGGGGAAGTGGAATACAGCTCCGCTCACATTCAGTATGGTCATCGTTACAATTTCAGCTTCGCCACACATTGCAAACATGTACTGAAGCCCACACATGGAAAATGAGAGAGAGAGAGAGAGAGAGAGAGAGAGAGAGAGAGAGAGAGAGAGAGAGGAGAGAGAGAGAGAGGGAGAGGAGCGAGCGAGCGAGAGAGAGAGAGAGAGAGAGAGAGAGAGAGAGGAGAGAGGAGGAGGAGGAGAGAGAGAGAGAGGGAGAGAGCGAGAAAGAGAGAGAGAGAGAGAGAGAGAGAGAGAGAGAGAGAGAGAGAGAGAGAGAGAGAAGAGCTTTGGGGGCTGGGGTGAGGTATGTCGAATTTCGTAATTGTCCAGATGCCATATTCAAGCAAAGTCTAGCAGAAGGGCCGGCGAATAGCCGGGTTTATTGTTTTCCGTTCTAATATGCAACCATTCAGACATAAGATATGTACGTAGGCGCTTCACGAAATGCTTTGGCAAATTTGTATTTGTACAGTAGTTGGAAGCGAGTTCCTGACATATTGTGCACAGTAAGCCTTATTTGTAATGAGCAATGCATATGTAGGCGAGAATAACAACATGTGCTGAAGAACAAAAACACGGAAAAAACAAACAAACAAACAAAAAAAAAACCTGTGTGTGGTGTGTGTGTGTGTGTGTGTGTGTGTGTGTGTGTGTGTGTGTGTGAGAGAGAGAGAGAGAGAGAGAGCTGAAGTAAGGTAATGTTGCCTATAGCCCAGCTGAGCGCAAAGGGCCGTATCAGGACTGTCACCACGTTAAAATCAACTCACAAGTCATCACACACACACACACACACACACACACACACACACACACACACACACACACACACACACAGAGTTCACACATCTCTTTAAAATACATCTTCTGAAAACGTACCAGAAACTTCATTAAAAATCTTCTTCCGTAAAATCTACAGACAGACAGACAGACAAAGAGAGAGAGAAAGAGAGAGAGAGAGAGAGAGAGAGAGAGAGAGAGAGAGAGAGAGAGAGAGAGACAAAGAGAGAGAGAGAGAGAGCCAGCCAGCCAGCCAGACACGCACACGCACATGCACTCGCACACACACACACAGACACAGAGAGAGAGAGAGAGAGAGAGAGAGAGGAGAGAGAGAGAGAGAGAGAGAGAGAGAGAGAGAGAGAAGACAGACAGACAGACAGACAGACAGACAATCAGACGGAAAGAGAGAGAGAGAAAGACAGAGAGATCTTCAAAGGCCACCGGTCTTCATTTCCTGTTAACAAGGGAGCTGCTCTGATGATCACAGCGATCCATCAACGGCAGCGGACCACACCACTATTAGCTACAGCAATGACCTCAACCAGCTTCCTACACACGCAGCCCAACCCCCCCCCCCCCATCCCCACCCCCCTCATCCCACATTCCCCTTTCCGCTTCCCTGCTAAGCAACACACAATAGCAGACTACACCATCGTTACGGATAACAAAAACCTCCAACGAAACTCCTAAACACGCAGTCCCCCACCCCCTTCCTCCCCTAAACATATATTAGTACACTACACAATCAACAAAAACAGCAACAACGACATACACACACACACACACACACACACACACACACACACACACACACACACATAAATGAAAAAAGAAAACCTCCACGAAGTTCTTCCAAACGTATCCCCTCCCCTCCCTTTCTAAACACACAAAACAGCAGAGAACACCCTTACTAGGGGCAACAATTATCTACCTAAAACTCCTTAATACGAACCCCTACCCTCAGCTCTGCTTAACACACAGATTAACAGACCACACCATCAGTAGCGATAGCACAACACCCCCCTCCCTCGCCACGCAGCAAGCCCCCCCCCCCCCCCTTCTCCCTTTACTAAGCACACACAACAGTACACTACACGCTAAACAGGGGTGGCAAATACCTACTCCTCGACACGCAGCCCCCCACCCCCCTCCTCCCCTCCCTGATAAACATACACAACAGATCATACCCTAAATAGGGAGAGCAAATAACTATCCCCCCCCCACACCCCTCCTTCCCCTCTCCTGCCAACCATACACGACATCAGACCACAGCATGAAATGGACAGCAAATACCACCACAAACTCCTTAACACAAAGTCCTCCCTCCCCTCCCTCACACAACACACACACACCAGTTGACCGCACTATCAAAATGAACAGCAAACATCAATCTCAAACTCATCAAAAACGCATCCCACCCCACCCCACCACTCCCTTCCCCTCCTTCTTCCCATACCCCTCTAAACTCTCAGCAGCAGAGCACACAATCAATATGGACAGCAAATTCCCACCTCCACACTCCTCACCACGCAGCGTCCCTTTTCCCTGCTGTCCCTTCTTCTCTCCCCTCCTAAACACACACACACACACACACACACACACACACACACACACTAATGTGCACTGATGCATCAATACACGTACACACGCTCACACGTGACTCCCACATCAACCCAAAACAAACAGATCCACAAACACAACACGTGTACCCCCTTCCCCCTATTTTCCCTCCCCTCCCCTCCATCCCCCACACCGTCGTCACCAACGCAAGCAAGTCTGACCAGAAGACCCGGAGTCCACGGCGCTCGCAATCAATAGTCACAGCAAAGAACCCACCATCTCCCCTCCCCCCAAAAACAAAAATCAATCAACACCCCCCTCTTCCTCTAACACCGCAGTCACGCTTTATCAATCAGCCCCCCCCCCCCCCCCCCCCCCCCCCCCAAAAAAAAAAAAAAAAAAAAGCAAGCAAGCAAAATGTGCAGAGCGCTTCTGACAGCACAGCAAACACAGGCTTCGCCACGGACAGAAAGGAAACCGTGCTCTCTTTGCACGCGGGCCCGCGCTGGCGCTCGCACGGGTGTGCGTGGTCAAGTGATTATGATGATTTATTGATGGTTAAAGAACGGGTTTTACAGCTTTGTTTTCACCCTGCCCTCACAAAGAGGAAAAGAGAGACGACGGTGTATGAAGGGCGGCAGATCTACATCGATCCCCAGTAAGGAAAGGTAATCTATAGTTGGACAGAAGCTTTCTCAATAATTCATCGAGTCCCTTTCCGTCAGTATATTAGTTTCTCTCGTGTAGGTAAATGTGGACGTTGCCACACGGAGATCAGCTCACGTAGGAACAGGTAACGTTTTCAAAGCATCCAGATTCCACCACATAATAACCTGTAGTTTATTCATACTGTCACGTATAATATTGAAAAAAAACAACATTGCACACACCCAAGTTGTGCCCCTTCACTAAGCAGGTCCAGTGTATTTCTGAGCCTCTCGTTCTATGTTAGTTTAATGAATTTCAGTCACTGTACTGTGTGCTGTGAATGATTGTCAAAGTTCTGATAATATTCTAGGATTCATTATGGATGCTGTGTTATGCTTACTTGCCACCGGAATGACATATTCCATGGATTATTTTCTTGACCAGACTGAAGTATTTCCATGATGACGATTACCCTTCTTTTCCGGTTGACACCTTGTCTTACGTGTCTTCCCTTAGTCACAGTGACATCTCCTTGTCCTCTTTCCCCCTTTCACACTACTGCTGATCTGACTGCACTTCAACTGTTCGTCAAAATGCCTACTTGCTCCGGTTCTTTTCTCATGAAACTGAAGCTTGGGAGGTTAGAAAGGAACGAGAAGTCTTTTCCTTACCCTCGGTGTTGCAATCACCCTACGTGTTCTCCGCCTTTTCAATAATCCCCATGATAATGCCAAAGTTTGGTATTACGCACGTGACAAACGGCTTACAGTGGTGCCCTCCATACTCAACTCTTCCTTGACCTTGGATTCGCGGTGTCAATGTCTCAGACACTACCTCCCACGCGTTTGGGACGAAAACGAGAAGGAAGGGAACAGAAAAAAACAAAAATCACTCATCAGCAGATGTTCCTCCGTTCCTCCTCTTCCCCCCCCTCCCCCCTCCCGCGCTCTCACCCCCCATTTCCTTTACCGTCACCTGATCCTCTTCAGCTAAAGCTTGAGATGCCCACAACCTGATCACTATACCACTTCAGAAATCTTGTAGCACCGGTCATTTAACTGCTAAAAAAAAAAATAAAAAAAATAAAAAAAAAACCCGACCTTGGCCGTACTCGACGCCCTGTCTGTAGGCAAGGGAGAGAAGCGGGCAGCAATCAACGACTTTGATAACAGTGTTCTCTTAGGATCAGTGGGATCTTGAGCATCACAGAATCAGGGTTTCTGCGCAGCGGTGACGAGACACAGTGCATGGCTTTGGCACCACCCGGGTAAGCGTAGACCACCACTGTCAACCCCTACATAACCACAACTGTAAACACAACAGTGTATCTACCTGGAATCTACTGAGCAGAAAAGGCAATATCAGCATAGTGTTGATTAAAATCTGTATAGAAGGATGATAGCATGTCTATGAAGCACAAGATCAGGCCTCTTGCATGCACCAGTA
>CM065746.1:26292163-26307163 GCA_033310375.1 Conus canariensis | reverse complement strand
CTGTGATCATGTGACTTAAGTACTCTGTTTTGACTTTTTCAACTTCATGTGAAACAAGGTTCCTCTATTCTTTGCATTCGTCAAATATAGAGATACAGAGGCAGAGGGAGAAAGTTACCTCGATAAGAGTCAGAGGGAGAGTGTTACATTGATAGTGAGGCAGAGGGAGAAGGGAAAGAGTTACCTTGATACAGAGGCAGAGAGAAAAGGGGAAGGTGAAGATGATGGCGATGATGGACAGCGCAAAGAGGATGAACCCACAGCATCCTATGCTGCCCCCCTCCTCCATCCGCAGATGATCTGAAACCCACACATCACACACATGACCGTTTAGTTCCACGTGTCAAACCCACACATCACACATAGGGCTGTTAAGTGCCACATATGTCAAACCTACACATCATGCAAAGGTGTTTAATGCACGTATGAACCTACACAATATACACAGGCTGTTTAGTGTCACGTGTCAAACCCACACATCACGAATAGCCTGTTTATGGTGACGCGTGAAAACTATACACTATAGAAGGACTGTTTCACGTGACGTATCACAAATACGACACACACATAGACCGTTTCTCGTGACGTCTTAAACCCACGCACACGAAAGTGCGTGTATCGTGATGTATTAAACACACAAGCATACATAGCTGTGTTTATCGTGACGTATTAAACCCACACCGCGGACAGCTCTGATTATCATGACGTATTAAACCCACACAGACTGAATTGCTATCATGACGTCTTAAACCTACACTGCAGCCAAGGGCTGTTCATCGTGACGTATTAAATCACACCACGGGCACGGCTCTCTGTCGTGACGTATGAAACTCACATGTCAGGTTTTGTATATTGGTTGTATTTTGATTTACTGCGACCTGAACCATATACAGACTATCTTAGGCCACTTTTCCTCTTTGGAGCCAGGCTATCAACAACATGTCTCCAGCGAACTGAACTCTGGGCTGCCCTTCCTGCCTCTGTCCACTGGTTCCCTGCCTCTACACCTCTGCCTCACTATGGGCTGCCCTTCCTATCTCTGTCCACTGGGTTCCCTGTCTCTACACCTCTGCCTCACTATGGGCTGCCCTTCCTTCTCTGTCCACTGGGTTCCCTGCTCTTCACCTCTGCCTCACTATGGGCTGCCCTTCCTATCTCTGTCCACTGGTTCCCTGTCTCTTCACCTCTGCCTCACTATGGGCTGCCCTTCCTATCTCTGTCCACTGGGTTCCCTGTCTCTTCACCTCTGCCTCACTATGGGCTGCCCTTCCTATCTCTGTCCACTGGGTTCCCTGTCTCTCACCTCTGCCTCACTATGGGCTGCCCTTCCTATCTCTGTCCACTGGGTTCCCTGTCCTTTTTCCCCTCACGTCCTGGCCTTCTAACTTGGGCTGCCATCTCTCTGCCCTGCTTGTCCTATTGGGGTTCCCTGCCTCAACGGACCTCTGCCCCCACCCTTGAGGCTGCCCTTCCTGTCTGTGTCTATTTGGTTCCTTGCCTCTACACCTCTGCCTCACCTTGGGCTGCCCTTCCTGCCTCTGTCCACTGGGTTCTCTACCTCTACACCTCTGCCTCACCTTGGGCTGCCCTTCCTGCCTCTGTCCACTCGGTTCTCTGCCTCTACACCTCTTCCTCCTAGTCTTTTTACCAGCTGTTTCTGGATCGTCTCCTCTTCCTTCTCCTCCGCAAGTTCCAGGTCAGACCCTGTCTGGTGGTACCAGACGCTTTCTTAAAAAATGTGAGTCCTATACACCCCCACTTCCTCCTCGGGATCCGTATGCTATCTGGCTCTTGTCCTGCCCTTGTCACAAGCCATTGTTGCTGACTTTATCTGGCCAAAGGATGTTTAAAATGACACTCAAAGAGAAATTAATAATTTGCAGATCTTCTGCTGCATCACTTCGGTCCTCCTCCATGTGGTGAACCACGACTGGTTTGACATTTGAACTGAAGCCGTGCAATGTTGTGGCTGTGCTACTTTTCCTTGTGGCTCATATGTTTTTTTTTCGGCAAGACAAACGCTGCTCGTGCCGTGCCTATCCTGGCAAAAACATCTCGGTCAGTGGCCCCTGTCTATTATCAACCACACTGCCCAGACAGGACTCGACCTCCTTGACTGGCTCTCCACCGACTGTGGCTGTATAGTGTAGGCAGAGGTGCTGATCTTCACGAGGTCTGTTTCGCTCTTGACGATCCTGAATCCTGTCCCTGCTGATGCCAGGTGGGTGGTCTTGTCCCGCATCTGGTTGCAGTTACGCCAAGGAAGCGTCAGGTCGTGAGCGAAGTCGAGATCTTCAAGCTGAGTCTTGAGCGTCCACTTTATTCCCTTGTTCCTGCCGGTTGAGGTGTTCTTCATGATCCAACTGGTGCAGGTCGAAGGTGGAAGAAGAGAGGCAAAATCAAACATCCTTGACAAATGCTGGTTTTGACCTCAAAGTTGTCTGATAGTTGGCCTCATGAGCAACCTTCATGACATAATTATACTTTTCATTTCCCACAGAATAACTTTGGCGGGAATGCACAGCATGAATCCCCCGATCCTCCCAAATTATTTGCCAAAACTACTTGCCAAAGACAATTTCTCTGCCGCTGTGCATTCTTTCATAAACACTCCGGAGTCCTTCACCTACAGAGAGGGAGCAAGCGAACAGAAGAGGAGATGATAATGATAATCTTTTATTTCAAAAGGTACGCGATAAGCAAATACATGCTTTTTTTCATCCGACCTTAGCTCTGGGGAGGGACTCGGCGTGACCAGCAACTAAAACTTATAAAACTCCTAACACACATACATATCTTCAGAAGTATAAGAGTTGTAGATGAATTGTTTTTCCCATAATTATTAAGGAATAGATGTACTTAGAGAAACACACACACACACACACACACACACCACACACACACACACACACACACACACACACACCGAAACAGCACAGCAAGGAGTAAATGAATTGATGTAAAAAATGCCATGCAATCCTCCTCTATTAGTTCTCAAAAGACACCCCAACACACACACACACACACACACACACACACACACACACACACACACACCACGCACGCACGCACGCACGCGCGCACACACATACATACAGGCACATAAACATCTATAGTATATAATTTTTCCCCAACATTGGTGTACTACCCACTACTATGGTTATTAATTAACAGCAACAATGCCTCGATAAACAGCAGTAAACATGAGAGAGAGAGAGGTGGGGGAGGGAGGGCAGAGAAATAAAGAGAGAGAGAGAGAGAGAGAGAGAGAGAGAGAGAAAGAGGGAGGGAGGAGGGGGGAAAGGACAGGAGAGAGAGACAGAGAGAGGGACAGAGAGACGAGAGAGAGAGAGAGAGAGAGAGAGAGAGAGAGAGAATTTTGATTTTTCCTTTCCAAAACTATACTGGCAACTTACTACATGGGTTTATCAAAGAGCAACACTGCATAAATGAAATCAACAGTAAACGACACACTTTCACACGATGTATACAGCGCTTCAATGAAATCAACAGTAAACCGGACACACTTTCATCACGATGTGATTACAGCGCTTCAATGAAATCAACAGTTCCATGAGCAGTAATGAGCCAGCGACAATGCATCAATAAAATCAGTAAACGTAACACTCATTCACCATGGTGTAATTCAATGCATTGATGTATCCCACCGTAAACATAACACTAATTTGTCATGACCTAGTTAAAAAGAAAAATCAATAGATAGGAAGTGGCTGCAGACTTCTGAAGCACAGCAATGCACGAGGCTTGTTGTGGTTAACGTATTGTGGCTCTAATAGTAACGATCGGCTGCAAAATATGTAACCAAGTCTTTTTTTCTGAAACAGTCTGCATTTTGTGAGCATCAGAGATGCCATGGAAGAGCATTCCAAAGCACACTACCAAAACGAGATAAAAAGTTTTACATAAATCTGCTCCAGTGTGGGAATTTGTTGAATTCTACGGGTTCGTGTTAAATTTTGAGGTTTAAATCTGATACTTTTTTTCTTTTTTTTTTTTTTTGCTTAAACACACAAGTCCTTCAGCCGGAGAAGTCCTGCTCTGATATAACCGTCAAAGGCCAAAGGAAAAGCCAAAAGAGACATGATGATTCAGGAGATGAGAAAAGAAGAAGACCAAAAAAGACTCCAAAAAGCAGTCCAGCAGAGCCAGCAAGGGCAATGGACAACGTGGGAGAATGCACTCCAAAGAAGTCTCACTTGGAATGACATTTGGCACATGGCCCCTCTCAGGATCAGCTTCATTCTCAGATCTGCATATGACCTTCTGCCCTCAAATGCAAACCTGGTGAAGTGGGGGAAAACAGACGATCCTGCATGCCCCCTCTGCCATGAAAAACAAACAGTGGAGCATGTCCTAAGCTCATGTAAAGTAGCCCTGGCTCAAGGAAGGTACACATGGAGGCACAACCAAAGTGCTCAAAGAGATTGTACAAGTAGTCTGGGCTAGTACCAACACCACAAAAGGGAAAATCAGGACTCCAAAAGCACCCGCAACATTCTTCACGGCAGAGGCAGCAAATCATGGCCAAGAACAACAGTGCCACTCGAAACATGCAGGCAGAGTCTGCTGGACGGGGCAGATGACTGGGAGTGCACTGCAGACCTCCCAGAATGGAAGAGTCACCCAGAGATCATCAGCAAGAGTGGCATGAGACCAGACATAGTAGTCCACTCTAAGTCAACCAAGCAGCTGATCATGGTCGAGCTCACGGTGCCATATGAGAACAGAATGGAGGCAGCTCAAATCTACAAGACTGAAAAGTATGCTGATCTGGCAAACAGCCTGAGGAGAGAAGGCTATCAGGTCAAAGTCCTCACTGCAGAAATTGAGCTAGGGGGTTTGTAAGGAACGTCTGCATACAGCCTCATGAAACAGCTCTCAGTTGCAGGGAAGGAAAAAACCAGAGCCCTGAAAGCAATGGCAGAAGCGGCAGAGGGGTGTTCAAGCTGGATCTGGTCAAGGAGGAACAAAAGTGAACTTCATAAGGAGGAACAAAAGTGAACTTCATAAGGCTTAATTTCCCTACAAATATCAGGTGTCCCTGTGGCTCAGTGGTTAAAGCGCGAGTCATTAAGTGGAAAAATGAGCATGTCCAGAGGGTCATGGGTTCGAATCCCAGCCATGGCTCGTCCCAAGATGGGAAAAAAAAGGGGCAGCAGAGGGACATCCGGAGTCATGAACCGGGTGTGGCCCAACCCCCCTAGAGTGTCAGGAGATAAGGGCCGAAACCTTGCTTGAAGGGGGCTTCTCTTCTGAGGACTCTCTGCTGCCACGCTCTCCACGAGTTTCTTTCTACTACTTCCGCACCAAGACTCGACGATTTTAAAAGAAGTGCTTTGATTGCTCGTTGGTAGACATTGGTAAGAGGTTTCATGGTATTAGCAATAGCAGAGTTAAATAGTGTTGAACAATAACTGGTTGAAGAGAGACACGACATGACATTATTTCAATCATAAAAACGGAGAGAGACTGACAGACAGGAGGAGGAGAAAGAAAGAGAGAAGAAGAGAGAGAGAGAGAGAGAGAGAGAGAGAAGAGACAGACAGACAGACAGAGACGGAGAGACAGAGAGAGAAAGACTGAGAAACAGAGAGAGACACGAGAGGTACAGATTACGGAGAAAGACACAGAGAGGGGGGGGGGGATCAGAGATCGAGAGAGAGAGAGAGAGAGAGAGAGAGAGAGAGAGAGAGAGAGAGAGAGAAGGAAGAAGAGGCGGGGTAGGGGGCACAACAAAATATGATTGAACCAGGGTAATGAGATAATCACACAGTGCCTTCCTCCTTCCAGCCTTCGGGAAAAAACGAGAAAAAAACTAACCAAACAGAAAAGAGCTTTAATAACAAGTGAAAGACACACACACGTGTAAAAGAAACATACCACTCTCTAAAGCTTACACTATTCATCATGTGTAAAATGTTATCAACACAACTGACAAACGAGTGGGGAAAAACAGTAGCAATGAAAAATTATGAATATTCGGGAAGGAAGGGGGGGGGGGGGGGGGGGGGGGGGGGGGGCTGATAGTAGGAAAGGGGTGGGGGAGAGAGGGAGTGGCATACAACGATCGTAACTCATATGACCAAAAAAAAAAAAAAATGCTGATGTACTGACTTGACCAAAAATCTATACATATGTATCTATACCCCCTCCCTCCCCGCTCCGAATGACAGTTTTATAAAACATAACTAGTAAGAATCAAAATTCGTCCAGAGGCTGTTCAAGTGTTATGCTTTTCTTGTTTGAAGTCATAAAATTTCATACGCTGCCTTAAAACAAGAAAGAACCCATCCTAACCTTTTGTTTAATTTTTTATTGGAAGGTGTTCCAAAGCGTTCCACTTGAATAAACCAGGCTGCTTTTGGGGCGATCAATTCTCGGTTTCCGGAAAACGAAGGAGCGAAATCATTCACAATTCTATTGAAGTTTGTACGATAAAGGAAGAATATCTACCTCGGTGGACACAGACAGACAGAGAGAGAGAGAGAGGAGTAGAGAGAGGAGAGAGAGAGAGAGAGAGAGAGAGAGAGAGAGAGAGAGAAACAGACAGATTGACAGACAGACAGACATGCAGACAGAGACAGAGAGAGCGGCCGAAACTGAGAACGAGAGAGAGAAAGAAAGATAGATAGATAGTATAGATAGACTGATAAACAGATAGATAGACAGACAGGCAGACAGACAAATAGACACAGCCGAGAGAGAGAGAGAGAGAGAGAGAGAGAGAGAGAGGAGTAGAGAGAGAGAAGAGAGAGAGAGAGAGAGAGAGAGAGAGAGAGACGGACAGACAGACAGATACAGGGAAATACGCAGAGAGAGAGAGAGAGAGAGAGAGAGAGAGAGAGAGAGAGACAGACAGACAGACAGAGAAGAGCAGGGCAGAAGAGAAAGAAGGGCAGAGAGAAACAGAGACAGAGAGAGACACACAGAGACAGAGACAGAGAGAGAGAGAGAGCGAGAGAGACACACAGAGAGGGAGAGACAGAGACAGAGCGAGAGTGACAGAGACAGAGAAGCCTTAACTTCCATTTATGAACCAACAAATGCTAACAAATCAAGTGTCTCTCACGAACGACTGCTATTCCTATAGAGATAAAAGCCGCCTCACTACACATATCACATCGGGCACTCACCGTCACGTGCACAGTTTTGTTGTCTGTTCCCCGTTCAGAGGCCATGTCGGAATGCTGCTAGACTGGTACTGATACACACTGCCAGACACACATCACTGCCAGCAACAGCTAGCACTAGCCACCCGCCACACCCCTGCGCTACCGCTACACCACAACAAAGCCAGCCACCCCAACGGCCTCCTCCCCATCGTCCTCCATATAACAATCTGATCCATGAAGCACAATCAATCAGACATGCAGCAACAACAGGAGCAGCAGATCGGCTAAAGCTTTCCACACACTGGGCGTTGAGCGCGCGTTGTCATTCGAGCTGACCTCACGCGGCACTGGAGCGATAAACTAGTTCACCCTTAATTCTCTTCTCTCTCTCTCTCTCTCTCCTCACACACACACACACACACACACACACACACACACACACACACACACACACACACACACACACACATGCTCGCTCACGCGTGCACACACTCACCACAAAACACCACACACACACACACACACACCACACACACACACACACACACACACACACCAGGCAGAGAGAGAGAGAGAGAGAGAGAGAGAGAGAGAGAGAGAGAGAGACTCCTCAACCAGGCACTAGTTTTACTCGTTTGCGAACGGTTTTACCTTTGGCTCGTCTGTTTAGACCTTGAAAACCTGACCGCAAAGATACCGCACGGTAATCCACTGTGGATACAGACCTTAACCACCTGGCAGTAAAGACACCAAACTGCAATACACACTTGACCCAGATCTGAAAGACCTGATCGTAAGGACACAACGCTGCAAATACAAACCTGACCCAGACCTGAAAGACCTGAACATAGACATCTACACCAAATCTGACGTGTTCGAGTACAATACATCACTTTAAGTCTTGTTTTCTTTTTCATTGAGAACTCTGTCTCATTTCTTGAGACATATGGACAACTTCGAAGAATGCTCCAGCTGGCTCTGTTGCTGAAAGTGAGCGCAACTTCAGCCTTCGATCCAGCTCCACACCGCGATGCCAGGGGCTCATCCCTGGGTCTCATTCACAATTCCATCCAATTCGGATCGGTTGAGCAAATGTTGCAGAATCTTACTGACAGACACACAAACCGATGGACGCCAAATTTTAGCCAAGAATCTGTGATAAAAACGTGCACGGCACGAGCAGAGTGATACCCCGGATTGTTTAGAAAGGTTCGTAATAAATCTGTTTTTGAAATCACAGAATACGGGACAGACCAAACAAAAGTGGTTTCCGTTTTCAATTCTGTATTTACAGAATACGCTATTCTCGCTAGCTGGCGAATCACTTTTATCGGCATCAATTTTCTTTCATTGTGACCACCGCTACACGCAGCTGTGTCAATGCAATTCAGAGCTAGTGTATATCATATTAGAAATATACGTATTCTATTCCAGACCACGTTGAAAGGAGTTGTCTAGCACGGCAGTTCTTCGTTTCCCACTGGGAAGACCAACTTTGTGCACAGAGATCGACCACTTTTTGTTGTTGTTGAGCAATTCACAAACCGTCTTTTCATTATCAAATGGGGAAAGGAAGGAGGGGCACTGAATAGGGGGAGAGCAAACGAGAGAGAGAGAGAGAGAGAGAGAGAGAGAGAGAGAGAGAGAGAGAGAGAGTGACAGAGACAGAGAGAGAGAGAGAGAGAGAGACAGTGACAGACAGAGAGAGAGAGAGAGAGAGAGAGAGAGAGAGAGAGAGTGACAGACACACACACACACACACACACACACACACACACACACACACACACACACACACACAGATGGGTGGGAAACAGATGTGAGTGTAAAATTGCTCGTAGCAGGTTGCGACACTGACGACACTATTAATCGTGAACACGTGGGTAAGTGATATGAAAAGAGGAGGAGAGAGAGAGAGGAGAGAGAGAGACGAGAGACAGAGACAGAGACAGGACAGACAGACAGGATGAGGGGGAACACAGCTGTGCGTGTGAAATGGCCCGTATCAGGCTGAGCTATTGACTACAATATTAATCGTGAACATCTGAGTAAATGATATGAGAGAGACAGAAGAGAGAGAGAGAGAGAGAGAGAGAGAGAGAGAGGAGAGAGAGAGAGAGAGAGAGAGAGAGAGAGAGAGAAAGAAAGAGGGAGAGAGAGAGACACACACACACAAAATGTTTTATTGAGGGTAAAATGGATATGCGACGGCTTGTTCATACTGTGCTCTCATTAGAAATATGAAAACTAACTCGGAAAAAGCTCCTCGCCCTTACATCCAACTTCACCCCTCTCTCCCAGCCATAACAAAGAAAAAAGCAACTAATGCAAAAGTAGTCACGGCAAAGAAGAGAAAAATGAAGAAACAAAAATCAAATTAAACACATAAGCACTCACACATATTTATGCAGTTCTTGAAGCAAATGTTCAGAGAGAGAGAGAGAGAGAGAGAGAGAGAGAGAGAGACAGACGAGACAGAGAGAGAGAGAGAGAGAGAGAGAGAGAGAGAGGAGAGAAAAGAGAGAGAGAAGGAGGGAGCGAGAGAGAGAATGTACGATTATTTTTCATTAGCATGACAGCTTCTGTAAAACACGCCCTACACAAAAACAAAACATCACACACACACACACACACACACACACACACACACACACACACACACACACACACACACACACTCAGTCTCTGTCTTTCTCTGTGTCACATACTGTTTGCAGTTCTTGAAGCAAATAGTACATAAGTTGTATGTGAGGGGTGGGGGGGGGGGGGGGGGGGGGGGGGGGGGGAGAGAGAGAGAGAGAGAGAGGGAGAGAGCGTTGGACAGGCAGCAGGGCAACAATCATAATATAAGACTGTGATCAGAATACATTACACAAAAATAAAGTTTAATCATAGTTTTCCAACTTTAACAATAGTTTTCCCAATAAGTGATTGTGGTATGATGCTTTAAAAGAAGACAAGCTATTTTAATTCTTTCAACCAGTAAGCGATCTTGTTACAGATCTTACCACGTACATGAAGACATAAAAAGGATCAGTTCTGGGACAGGGAACAGACATTGTATGCTTATTACGAACAGTATTCCGTGGGCATTCGGTACTTAGATATGCATATGCCAAAAAATCTTCATGATCTTAAACATAAAGGCACGTTTATCAAAACGATCTTTCAGATTGAAAGGAAGAACGTTCAGTTCTTGATAGTCAGTTACGTAAGGAAAAGAATATCTGAAAAATATCAATCAAAGAGAAATGTTGTACAAGCGTTCCAGTGATTTTAAGCAATTTCGACAGGCCAAGTCCTAGCAAGTTGAGGCATAATCAATATCAGTTTGTAATATGCGAGGAAAATAATGTTCTAATACATTGATAACAGAAATGTTCAATTTTATTCCTTTTAAAGAAAAAATCTTCCAAGACAAAGCAGATACATGATTGCACCAAGACTGATTATTTCTAATAGTAGTTTATGAAATTTCAGCCCTAATAATTTAATTTTCACGCTCTGGTGTCTGGTGTATTTTCGTAGTTGAAATCGATACAAATTTGATTTTTTTTTTTTAATAAATGGCAAATTAGGTTATGAGTTAAGATCATTCAAAAGTCCATCAATGTCTGTTTGCAAGTCACTGCATACTGCATTTGCATTTTCACCTTTATTTTGAAGAGTAGTATTATTAGCAAAACGTCCACACGCAGAAGAAATGATTACACGTATATCATAACATTATTGTACACTGAAAACAAAACTGGACCTAAGATTTATTTTTGAGGAACTTCCTCTTTTACTAGTAATAGAGAGGATGTTTCAAAAACTTTGAGGACTAATCTTCCGTTACTCAAGAAAGACAATACAATTTCGAGACATTCTCTGGATAAATCGTACAATAACTTTAAAAAAAAAAAAAAAAAAGATAGTGGGCGATAATATCAAAGGCTTTGACAATATCAATGAAAACACGTCCGGTGAAAAGATACTTATTGTGTGATTGCCACTGTTCAACTGGACTTGTTAGTGCAGTAAGACAGGACTGATTCTCTGGATGAAAGAAACCATATTTGATAAAACATGACGGGAGATTTTGTGAGATATGCCTTAAGAGAATAGAAAGAATCGATTCCAGTCCGTAGTTTAAAGGCTCAATTGGATCACCGGACTTAACAACTGGCATTACTGTGGCTTCTTTAAAAGTTTGTGCATAATTACATTTTTCGATGCACAGATTGTATATAAAAGTGAGATGCTCAGTTACAACAGATTCAGATATTTTCAGCATGTGGCAGTCGATGTTGTCAAGACCTCCAAAACACACTCAGATATTGAAAATTGAGTTTTCGTTGTATCCTTCACATTCACAATGCTTTCCCCCTATAAATTACTGTTTTCTCTTTGGCCCACCTTATTTCTTCTTTTCTGCTATTGTTGACAGTGATTGTTGGTTTTTCAGATGATAAATCTGTTCAGGAGTAGGGATGGGGTGGGGTGGGAGGGCAACAGCTGTTGGATTTTTTCCCCTAGACACGCGGCTTTCTATATAAAGTGTGTGTGTGTGTGTGTGGTGTGTGTGTGTGTGTGTGTGTGTGTGTGTGTGTGTGTGTGTGGTGTTGAGCGCGCACGTGCGTGCGAGTGCGTGCGTGTGTGCGTGCGCGCGCACACTGTGTGTGTGTGTGTGTGTGTGTGTGTGTGTGTGTGTGTGTGTGTGTGTGAAAGAGAGAGAGAGAGAGAGAGAGAGACAGAGACAGACAGACAGACAGACAAAACAGAGACAGAGAGAGAGAGAGAGAGAGAGAGAGAGAGAGCGAGAGAGAGAGAGAGAGCGAGAGAGAGAGAGAAATATGTCACTTACGTATTTTGTTTGAACATATGTTTTCATGCACTAACTCTATTTCGTTGTTTATTAAACTGGACAGTTTTTCCCTGTAGACTGTCATAAATTATCATGAATTCTAATGGCTTTTTTTTAGTTAACCACCGTTATTAACTATCAACTCTAACACGTTTAAGTGTAGACGGCGCATAATTGTACAGAACAGAGGGGAAATGCAAGAGAGAGAGAGAGAGAGAGAGAGAGAGAGAGAGAGAGAGAGAGAGAGAGAGGACAGAGACAGAAACAGAGACAAAGAGAGACAGAGAGAGACAGAGAAGAGACGGAGACAGAGACACAGAGAGAGAGAGAGGCTGAGAGAGAGAGGAGAGAGAGAGAGAAGAGAGAGAGAGAGAGAGAGAGAGAGAGAGAGAGAGAGCACAGCAGTGCAGAGGGAAGGGCATGGGGAAGGGGGAGGGAGGATATTGCAGAGCACAGCTGGTGGTTTTGGTCGAGGAGGAGACATATCCTGTTGCAACAACCACCCCTCCTTATCCATTACCCTCTCCATATCCTATTGGTTGTCTCAGCTTCCCACGTCACTCATTCAGGCTCTCTCAAACACACCCACATACAGTACCGTCATGTCGCTCGTTCCACACTCCCATACACAGCCACGTAACGTATTGCCATGTTGATGTTGCTTGTTCCGGCTCTCCCACACACAGCTGCATACAGTCTCGTCATGTCACTCATTCCAACTAAGCCTTGGCTTAAGGCTGTGTCAGATCAATTGACGTCGGCAAGAACACCCAAGGCTACGTCAAAATGTTGTTATGCTTTGCATAGTTATGCAGGGATTGTCTTCAGTCGAGACAAGCTCCTAGCATAACACCATCAGTCTCTTAAATCCCTCGAAGTCGGAGTGTGGCTGCCCAAATGGCGGGGTAATCAAAAACGGTCACACACGTAATGTTATCATCCCTAGCTGATGCATTTGTACCATAGTGTTCAAGTGCTTCAGCTGTTCGGATGATCCCTGGAGTCTTTTAGCCAGGGTAGGACAACAAACAACAACAAACAAACATTCCAGCTCTCATACACTGCCATATACAATATTATCTTGTCACGCCTCCGCTCTTCATACGCAGCCACATACAGTACGGCCATGTCGTTCCTTCCGATTCTCCGTCCACAGCCATACACTGTATTGTCTTGTCGATCATTCCAGCTCGAAAAACACAGCTCCTCCCGATTCCCCATACACAGCAACATACTGTATCATAATGTCGCTTGTTCTGACTGCACACACTGCCACATCCTGTTACTCGTTCTGGCTTTCCAATAAATAGCCACATACAGTTTCATCATATCTCTTCTTCTAGCTCCATACTCAGCTACATTGAGTAGCTTTATATCGCTTGTTCTGATTCTTTATACACAGCTACATCTAGTTTCATGTCTCTTCTTCCAGTTCTCCCACACGACGCAGCCACAGCTAACATTATCGTCTCTTCTTTCAGCTCTCCAATACATAGCCACATCTAGCCTCATCACGTCTCATCCCCTCCACAGCTACATACAGTGTCGTCCTGTCGCTAATACTGGCTCTCAATACTCAGCAACATACAGCATCGTTCTGTCGCTCGGTCCGGGTACCCCATACACAGCAATATACAGCATCATCCTGTCACATATTCTGGCTCCCCATACACAGTGACATACGCTATGATCATGTCGCAGCCCTGGCACCAGCAGCCCACAGGAGGCCAAAAATCAGGTTATTACGAAACAAGCCACCAGAGGAGACACTTCACTGCCACCGAGGCGTTTCGGTAGTGTTCATGCACGGCTCTTCTGATCAAACTTACGGAGGACACCATCTACTAAGCACCCTTGCAGCGACAGTTGCTGACTGGTCACTAAGCCAGTGAGAGTAAGGGCTGTTCTCAGAGGGCGCCACAAAGTTCATCCAATGACTGCCCCCATGACCTTGACGAGACTGATGACTTCGATGCGAAATCATCATAAACACGATGTGGAAGGGAAATGGAAACTAAGGTCACCACGACAGCATGACGTGAATTTACAACAGTCTCCGACACTTTCCTTCCATTATGATCAATGAGGGTGTTAAAAAACGATGGAATGGAATTCCAGTTTTGGACGAGGACACATGACACCACTTTACACAACACTTCCTTTCATGATATATCCTGTCGTCAACCAGGCCCAAGAAATACAAACACCTGCAGTGACTGTGACGGTCATCACTGATGTGGCCAACACAACACATTATAGGCTGTTCCCCACTGAATCATCACTCACATCTCTTCCCACCCGATACTGTCACACAATACATTAAGAACTATCTTGCACTGTATGACTCGCATCTTTCCCACCCAAGACTGTCACAACGCTCTGTGGACTGTGCCCTTTTGGATCGCTAATACCTCTTTCCACCCTTCTCTGTCACACAATACACTATGAACTGTGCCTTTTTGGATCTCTAACCTCTCTTTCCACCCAACACTGTCACACAACGCTCTATGGACTGTGCCCTTTTGGATCGCTAATCTCTCTTCCCACCGTACATTGTCACACAATGCACTATGTACTGTGCCCCTTTGGATCTCTAACCTGTCTTCCCACCCAACACCGTCACACAACGCTCTATGGACTGTGCCCTTTTGGATCGCTAATATCTCTTTCCACCCTTCTCTGTCACAAAATACACTATGAACTGTGCCTTTTTGGATCTCTAACCTCTCTTTCCACCCTACACTGTCACACAATGCACTATGGACTGTGCCCCTTTGGATCTCTAACATCTCTTTCCACCCTTCTCTGTCACAAAATGCACTATGAACTGTGCCTATTTGGATCTCTAACATCTCTTTCCACCTTACACTGTCACACAATGCACTATGGACTGTGCCCTTTTGGATCTCTAACCTGTCTTCCCACCCTACACTGTCACACAACGCACTATGGACTGTGCCTTTGGATCTCTAACCTGTCTTCCCACCCTACACTGTCACACAACGCACTATGGACGATGCG
>CM065746.1:26284663-26287163 GCA_033310375.1 Conus canariensis | reverse complement strand
TAAGGGAGGCTAAATGACAGCGTTTTTTTGACAGGATGGAAAAGTACCCGTGGACAGTGTTATTGATGACGGTGGCACTACCAGACAGGGAGGTATCGAGACAGGCTGAGAAACGAAGCTGCAAGTGGACCCGAGTACACTGTATTATTCCACATTTCATATGATTTTTCTTACAAAGGTATCGGATACAGGATAAAAACCAAGTTAGAGATGTTCCACAGAATGGGGGATCAGGAAATAACATGTGATTGCTAGTCTGAGAGTCTAACGAAATACTGAGGTCAGTGACTGTGTCAACAACAAACTGTGTCAACAACAAAGTCAGAGAAGGCCTGTGGAAGCTCACAAAGCGGACGATTAGGAAGTAGAAGAAAAGAGTCAGCTTTTCCGAGAAGCGACATTGTAATGTGCTGTTTGGAAGTTGAGCAAACAAGACTGTTTGCACTGAACTAAGCGGATCTGGCAGCATGAACAAAGTCGTCAACAGTTTTGTTGGCATCAGTTGTAAGTCAGGCAGACAAACATACTGAATATCAGTATTGGATAGATCGACCAACACACACTGACCATCAGTCACAGAACAGACAGACCAACTGACGGACCATCAATCACAGGACACACACATCAACACACTGACCATCAACAGATAGACCACTGGTCACAGGATGGACAGACAGGCAGAACGACAATCAGTCACACGTCAAGTAGACCACCATACTGCCCATAAGTCAAAGCACAGACTGATGGACAAACAGACTAACCATCTGTCATAGTGCAGAGACACGGACAAACAGACTGACCTATATAAGTCAATAAATTTAGATATCAAGACAGACTGACAAAAGAAGCTGCAAGTGGACCCGAGTACACGGTTTCTATTAATCAAGATTTCATAATGATTTTTCTAACAAAAAATAAGAGGTCGAAACGCGTCGTGTTTTGTCTTGTGATTTGTTTGTCCGCGTTTTTTTTTTTTTTGGCGGTTCGCCAACATGTATTTAAGATTCATAAGTCAATGGACAGACAAACCGACTGACTGACCATCAGTCACAGGACAGACAGATCAACACACTATCACCCACAGGACAGACAGACGGACGAATACACTAATCACTGTTCACAGACTAACTGACCATCAGTCATACGACAGAAAGACCAACACCCTAACCATCAGACACAGGACAAACACACTGACCATCAGACAGACCTATAGACTTGACCGTCAATCATAAGGCAGACAGACCTGTTGACTGACCATCAAAGGACAGACAAACCAACAAACTGACCATCATTCACATGACAGACTGACAGACCGAATCATCAGTCAAAGGACAGACAGACCAACAGACTGACCGTCGGTCATGGAACAGACTGACCGACATATCGACCATCAGTTACAGGACAGACAGTACAACAGCCGGACAGTGGGAGCCTGAAAGAGAGACGGATGTGTATGATTGCGGGAGTATAGAGCTGACGATTGCATGTGTGTGACTGGAGTGAGTAAGTGGATGAGAGAGAGAGAGAGAGAGAGAGAAGAAGAGAAGGGGTGGAGGGGCGGGGATCAGCGATAGCGGTTGGGGGTGAGGAGGTTTCTAACAAGAACACAGTAGTGGCCAGTCTAAAGAGAGTTCGTTTGGGATCGCTCTTTAGTGGGTAACCCTACGATGAACGCCAGTGGCACTCTGTGGGACACTTCAACCCACACGTTACAGGATTTTCCCTCGGGCAATCAAGTCCAACAAACACGTTCGCGCGCGTGCTGCCTGACGTCATTAGCGTGGCTGTCCGTCGCCTGGCAACCTGGGAGGGTTTCACGCCCGCTATGGTGAAGATGGATGGACTCTTGACGAGTCTGAGTGGACGCGGGCAATCTTCCACAATGTGTGTTGGATTGTGAAACCTTGTTCATGCTGCTTCACTCAACATTAAAACCGCTGAGAGAGAAAGAGAGAGAGAGAGAGAGAGAAGGTCGGGTAGGGTGGATGGGTGGTGGTACGGGCGGGAAGGGCCAACGGGACGAGGCGGGTACATACATGTGCAACGGTCAGTGAAGTGGGCAGAACGACGCTGCGAGACTAACGATAGGTGCATGCGTCTTTCACAGTTTACCATCACGTCCAAGCTAATATTTGTTAATACACTCGCGCCTTCCAACACACACACACACACACACACACACACACACACACACAACATCCGCACCCCTACCCCCAGCCATAACCCCCCCCCCCCCCAAAAAAAAAAAAAAAAAAAAAAAAGACATGGCGAACGAACATGCAGAACGAGCGTCCATCCAGTCATTAGATTCCACCCACAGTTACAGAGCTGTCCGGACACAACTGTCAGGTTGGAAGGACAGTACGCAGGTTGCTGACCTTCACTGACTACTGGGCTGTCCTCAGGAACAACATTTAGCAATTATTCATGCAGTTATCAGTTAAAAATATACCCTTGAAATTGTATTTCACAAAGAAGGCGAATACGAGAACACACGAAA
>CM065746.1:26253241-26260741 GCA_033310375.1 Conus canariensis | reverse complement strand
TACAACAATCCCATATTAATCCCTACACCAGTCCCATATTGATCTCTACACCAGTCCCATATTGATCTCTACACCAGTCCCATATTGATCTCTACACCAGTCACATATTGATCTCTACACCAGCCCCATATTAATCTCTACACCAGTCTCATAGTAATCCCTACACCAGTCTCACACCAATCCCTACACCAGCCCCATATTGATCACTACACCAGCCCCATGCTTATCCCTGCACTAATCCCTACACCAGCCCCATGCTTATCCCTGCACTAATCTCTACACCAGCCCCATGCTTATCCCTACACTAATCCCTACACCAGCCCCATGCTTATCCCTACACTAATCCCTACACCAGCCCCATGCTTATCCCTACACTAATCCCTACACAGTCCCTCCACCAATCCCTAAATCAGAGCCCCCACACAATTCACTATACCAATCCTTTACACCAGTCCTTTCATGAATCTCTTCACCAATCGCTACACCAGTGCCCACACCAATCCTTGCACCACACCCTACACCATTCTCAACAGTTACCCCTGTACTAGATTCCACGTTAGTCCCCACACCCATCACTAAACCGATCTGACACCAGTAATTGTGCTAGTCCTCACCTCAATTCTTGTAGCAAATTCTGAAGTAGTTCCTACACTGCTCCCCTCCCCCCCCCCCATACCAATCCCTACACCAGCCCCCACAAAATTCCCAATAACAGTTACTCATACAATCCCTATACCAGCCCTTACACCAATGCCTACACCAGTCCCTACACCAGTCCCTATTCAAATCCCTAATCCCTAGACCAGTTCTGCACCATTTTCTACACTGGTCTCAATACCACCCCTTCATCAGTCCCCTCACCCAGTCCCTACACCAATACCCATACCAATACCAATCCCAGTCCCTACACCAATACCCGCACCAATACCAATCCCAGTCCCTACACCAGTACCCACACCAATACCAATTCCAGTCCCTACACCAATACCCGCACCAATACCAATCCCAGTCCCTACACCAGTACCCACACCAATACCAATCCCAGTCCCTACACCAATACCCACACCAATACCAATCCCAGTCCCTACACCAGTACCCACACCAATACCAATCCTAGACCCTACACCAATACCCACACCAGTACCAATCCCAGTCCCTACACCAATCCCTTCATCAGCACCCGTACCAAGCAAAATCCCTACACAGTCCTTACATCAGTTGCTACACCGGTTCCGACACCAGTGCCTGTACCAATTCCTACATCTATTCTTACACAAGTATCTACAGCAATCCCTACACCAACCTCTACACCGATCCCTACACCTACACCGATGCCTGCACCTGTCACCCTACACCAGTCCCTATACCAATCCCTACCTCAACCTGCACCAGTCCGGTGTGTGTGTGTGTGTGTGTGTGTGTGTGTGTGTGTGTGTGTGTGTGTGTGGGTATGGGTGTGCGTGCGTGCGTGCAAGCGTGCGTGCGGTGTGTGTGTGTGTGTGTGTGTGTGTGTGTGTGTGTGTGTGTGGTGTGTGTGTGTGTGTGTGCGTGTGTGTGCGCGCGCGCGCGCGCGCAATAGTCCCTCCCTCGGTTTACAAGCGGTGGGACCTGTACCCGGCAGTCCATCTGCCCGACTGTTTGCTTTCAATCAACACAATGCCATTGACCGCTACTGACTGGGCCCATGCTATTGATCCTCGCAGACCACAAATGCAGAAAAACAAATCTGTGACTGTGTCGCCATAGTGACTGATGCAATGGTCCCAAGGGCGGCTTCGTCTGTGGCACCCACCCTACCCGCTGTTTGTTTACCCCTCATTAACCTTTGGCTGTCTGGCCGTGTCGGCTGAACGGGCAGGACCCTGAAAAGACGATACGTCTGGCATGATGAGCGTCTGTCATCTCCAGTCCCCCTCAGCCTCTTTCATATTGCTGCGATCTGACAGGATTGTAGTGGAGTCTTCGTCTGACAAGACTGGTAGCGCGCGGAGTCTTCATCCCTTTTGCACAATGTCGCTTGATTGTACCCTGGTACAGTCTCATTGGATTGTAGTGGAATCTTGCTATCTTCCCCCTTTGGCCCAGTATCACGGGATTGTAGTGGAATCTTCCTCTCTCTTCCCCTTTGGCACAATCACAGGACTGTAGTGGAATCTTCCTCTCTCTTCCCCTTTAGCACAATCACAGGACTGTAGTGGAATCTTCCTCTCTCTTCCCCTTTAGCACAATCACAGGACTGTAGTGGAATCTTCCTCTCTCTTCCCCTTTAGCACAATCACAGGATTGTAGTGGAATCTTCCTCTCTTCCCCTTTGGCACAATCTTAGTGGATTATAGTGGGTTTACCTCCTGGCACGATCGTACAGGATTGTAGTGGAGTCTTCCTCTCTTCCCCTTTGGCACAATCTTACTGGATTATAGTGGGTTTACCTCCTGGCACGGTCGTACAGGATTGTAGTGGAGTTAGCACAGTCTCACATGATTGTAGTGGAGTCTTCCTCTCTTCCCCTTGGCACAGTCTTACGGGATTGTAGAGGAATCATCCTCTCTTCCCCGTTGGCACAATCTCACAGGATTGTAGTGGAGTCTTCCTCTCTTCCTCTCTGGAACAATTCATACTGGATTGTAGTGGAGTCTTCCTCTCTTCCTCTCTGGAACAATTCATACTGGATTGTAGTGGAGTCTTCCTCTCTTCCTCTCTGGAACAATTCATACTGGATTGTAGTGGAGTCTTCCTCTCTTCCTCTCTGGAACAATTCATACTGGATTGTAGTGGAGTCTTCCTCTCTTCCCCCTTGGCACAACCTCACAGGATTGTAGTGGAGTCTTCCTCTCTTCCCCTCAGTCACAACCTCACAGGATTGTAGAGGAGTCTTCCTCTCTTCTCCGTTGGCACAACCTCACAGGATTGTAGTGGAGTCTTCCTCTCTTCCCCTCAGTCACAACCTCACAGGATTGTAGTGGAGTCTTCCTCTCTTCCCCCTTGGTACAACCTCACAGGATTGTAGTGGAGTCTTCCTCTCTTCCCCCTTGGCACAACCTCACAGGATTGTAGTGGAGTCTTCCTCTCTTCCCCTCAGTCACAACCTCACAGGATTGTAGAGGAGTCTTCCTCTCTTCCCCCTTGGCACAACCTCACAGGATTGTAGTGGAGTCTTCCTCTCTTCCCCTTGGCACAACCTCACAGGATTGTAGTGGAGTCTTCCTCTCTTCCCCCTTGGCACAACCTCACAGGATTGTAGAGGAGTCTTCCTCTCTTCTCCGTTGGCACAGTCTCACATGAATGTAGAGGAGTCTTCCTCTCTTCTCCGTTAGAACAGTCTCACATGATTGTAGAGGAGTCTTCCTCTCTTCCCCGTTAGCACAGTCTCACATGATTGTAGAGGAGTCTTCCTCTCTTCCCCGTTAGCACAGTCTCACATGATTGTAGAGGAGTCTTCCTCTCTTCCCCCTTGGCACAACCTCACAGGATTGTAGTGGAGTCTTCCTCTCTTCCCCCTCTGGCACAATCTCACAGGGTTGTAATGAAGTCTTTCCCCTTAGCTCAGTCTCACAGGATTCTAAAGCAGTCTTTCCCTCAGCACAATCTCAAAAGGTAGCAATCTAGGCAGAACTGTGTTGTGTATTTTATATGTCTTGTTTGTAACGCTGAAAGAAGAGATACCTGTCGAAAATTCACTTGTCTGTTTCGTACTGCTTAGAAGATAAGCGAACTTTCCTCCTTGTACGGCGTGTTCATATTTATTTCGCCTTGTTTTCGGAAACTGTGCTGTCTGTTTCGTTTTCCATATAAACTGTAACTCAAAGTGATCCAGGCTTCGTATGCCACTAGTACAGACACTTTCAGGATCAAAATGGGGACTGAACATAACATCCAGATGGAACTCTACAAGGCTGGCATCACATCAACGCTTGAATATGGAGCAACAGCGCAAAACCAAATCAGCATCTATTTATGCAATGGACATATTGACGAAAGACGGGACACTTGACTTTTCATACCTGTTGAGAAATTGAAAACCATTGAAGACCATTCCAAGAGGACGGAGAAACCAGACAAGTGCAGACTGCAGGGATGCCACTTCATTCGGCATTTTGGGGGCCGGAATAGCTCAGTGGTAGAGCGCCGGACTCGTAATCTTGGGGTTGCGGGTTCGAATCTCCGCCGGGCCGTTTCGGTACAGGGGGATTTTTCCCTCGGAGTTAACATTGGTTCGGACTCCATTTCCCATACAGTCCTTCGAATGAGACTATAAACCGAGGCTCCGTGTGTGAACGCACGCATAACACCTTGCACACATGTAAAATACCATCACCAACTTTCGGAAGAGAAGGCCAGTTTGGCCGTTGGTATGGATGACACGTTACACATAGCATGCACCTTCTCCGAAGATGGAGTATGGCTGCCTTAATGGCGGAATAAAAAAAAACCTGTCATACATACAAAACTCCATTCCCTTTGTTGGGTAGATGGGACCAATCCTTGCCTGTGTATACAGGGAGTGTCCGCGGGAGTACCAGCCTGCGTACGCAAAAAAAAAAAAAAAAAAAAAAAAAAAAAAAAAATCGTCACTTTACGTTCCTGGAGAGATAGAACCAAGAGTTCGCGTCGAATGAGCAAGTTACCACCAACCACCAACTACTTCCAGGCGGTGAGAACGCGACGTTCCTATCAAAGACAGAGTACCAGGAATCCCAAAGAAGGAGACGTAGACTGAGACAGAAAGGAAAGCTCATGCTTTATGCAAGAGCAAAAACTACTGGGCCGCCGAACGAAGGAACACACACACATTACAAAACAAACACAACGCGTTTCGACACGTATTGGCTTTTCTTCAGGGAAGACAAATAGCATTCTAAACAATGAAGACGAATGGACGAACAGACAGTAACTCGTCTCTTCGATCCGCGTTGAAAATTTTGGTCTTAAGTGAACAACTAGAACTGCGGAATGCAACTGAGATTGAAGGGCAGAAGACAGAAATGGTGATGGTGATGATAATAATGATAATGATACTACTACTACTACTAGTGATGATAATGACAATAATGATAATGATAATAACGACGATGATGATGATGATAATAGTAATGATGATAATAACGTTATTAATAATAATAATGATAATAACAATAATAATGTAGTAATAATAATAATAATAATTATAGTAATGACAATAATATAGTAATAATACTAATGATGATAATGATAGTAATGATAATGATAATAATAGCAACAACAATGATGACGACGACGTTGATGATGATGATGATGATCATCATCATCATCATCATCATCCATCGAAATTCTATACATTTTATAAGTCCCGGCTGAAAAAGACCCAGTATGTCGAAACGCGTTGTTTGTTTTGTAACATGTTTGTTCCTTCGTTTGACGGCCCAGTAATTCTGGTTTTGCTCTTGTTTCAATTTCCGCCTCCAGTGAACCCACTTCGACACCATCGTGCCATGCAGTTCACTGGGAACACCACCCCACGGAGCGCTGGGCCTATCCCCCCCCCCCCCCCCTCCTTCGAGGGGTTGGCTGAACAAGAATCAAGCAGTGGAGATGGAGAATCCTGTTCAAGCTGAAAGATGGAACCCAGCTGTGCAAAGCTATCCCCAAAAAGAAAGAAAGAAAGAAAGAAAGAAAGAAAGAAAGAAAGAAAGAAAGAAAGGAAAGAAAGAAAGAAAAGAAAGAAGGAAAAGAAAGAAAAGAAAGAAAGAAGAGAAAGAAGTAAGGAAAGAAAGAAAGAAAAGAAAAGAAAGAAAGACAGGAAGGAAGGAAGAAAGAAAGAAAGAAAGAAAGAAGGGAAAAAAAGAAAGAAAAGAAAGCAAGAAAGAAAAGAAAGAAGGAAGGAAAGAAAGAAAAGAAAGCAAGAAAGAAAAAGAAAGAAAGAAAGAAAAGAAATAAAAAAGAGAGAAAAGAAAGAAAGGCAGGAAGGAAGGAAGGAAGAAAGAAAGAAGGAAAAAAAAGAAAGAAAGAAAAGAAAGAAGGAAAGAAAGAGAGAAAGAAAAGAAAGAAAGACAGGAAGGAAGAAAGAAAGAAAGAAAGAAAAGAAAGAAAGAAAAGAAGGAAAGAAAGAAAAGAAGGAAAGAAAGAAAGAAAAAAAAAGAAAAACCTACACCAATTACGAGGTCGAGGCTGAAGCTCTCGGAATGGCGGCCACGTTGTCAAGGGAGAGAAGAACCAAAGAAATTAATGACAGGGTAGTCACCCCTTGCTGACGTATTGTCAGACCTCAAGGCACTTCGCAATCCTCAAGATAAAGAGCGGAATGATTTCGGCACTGCCATGACTGGTGTACAGCTGTCCAAGGACACCACAGTCCAGTGGATCCCCTCTCACTGCAACATTCCCGCACATGAAGAAGTGGACCGACTGACAGAGGAAGAAGAGAAGCTAATGCAGAAGGATCAGCAAGCGAAAGAATGAACACTGTAGTGAAAAATAAAGCAGAGATCATGACGGCATCTGCACCAACAAGACCACAAAAGCAGAAACACCTTCTACAAGCAGCCCAGGATAGACCGAGTGATGATAGCGCGTTTGAGAATCGGCCACTCAAGCATCACGTGTTAATAACAAAGTTCCGCAATAAAGACTCCCGACACGTGCCCCTGTGGTACAGCCACCATGACAGCAGAATATGTCCTGTAGACCAGTCCACGCTTCCAGACTCAAAGGGGGACAATCTTGCCCAGAGACACGCCACTGCGAGAGATCTTCAGACTAGCAGACTGAGTCTGCGCCGAACAACAAAAACTTCGTTCGAGTCACCAGTATCTCTACCTGAGCGCTGGACGACGGAAAAGAAGAAGCTCTCAACCAAACAGAGGTCCTCGTGGAATCAGTGCCAGCGGCACTGTGATTCTAAGGGACTGTGTCAGGTCTAGAAGATGGATTGAATTTCAGTCTGCCTGTCGTTCCGCTGATTTCTTGCTTCCTTTTAGGAATCTGTTGAAGGTGATCTCTGGTATAACTACAGTTCTGGTTCTGATTTACTTTTACTTTCATTTTTGTGTTGCTGCTGATACGATATAGTAAATGTGCATAGTTGAAAACTTATCTATTCATCCCTAGGTTTAACGCCTTAGCTTAAGGCTGTGTCAGACCAACTGACGTAGGCTAGAACACCAAGGCTACATCAAAATGTTGTTATGCTCTGCATAGTTATGCGGGGATTGTCTTCAGTCGTGACAGGCTCCTAACATAACATTGTCAGTCTCCAAAATCCCTCGAAGACGGAGTGTGGCTGCCCCCCGTGGCAGGGTAATCAAAAACGGTCCACACACGTAATGTTCTCATACCCCACCTGATGCATTTGTACCATAGTGTTCAAGTGCTTCGGCTGTTCGGATGGTCCCTGGAGTCTTTCAGCCAGGGTACGACAACAACAACAACAACAACAACAAACAACAACAACAACAACAACAACAATCCTTCGGTTTAAAAAGTGCTAACCCTTAACCTTAGAAACGTATTTATCATACTAGTGCA
>CM065746.1:26235741-26243241 GCA_033310375.1 Conus canariensis | reverse complement strand
AGTGTCTTCTCTTACATGACGTGTATGGTCGGCCTAATATACTATAGTGTCTTCTCTTACCAATGACGTGTATGGTCGGCCTAATATACTATAGTGTCTTCTCTTACAATGACGTGTATGGTCGGCCTAATATACTATAGTGTCTTCTCTTACAATGACGTGTATGGTCGGCCTAATATACTAAGTGTCTTCTCTTACCATGACGTGTATGGTCGGCCTAATATACTACAGTGTCTTCTCTTACCAGATGAGTGTATGGTCGGCCTAACTTATATAAGGTCTTCTCTTACCATGATATGTATGGTCGGCCTAATATATACAGCTCCTACAATACAGTCGCCTAATATACTACATTCTCACTACCTATGTCATGGTCGGCCTACTTTTTAGTTTAATATATGTATGTCGTCCTACATAGTATGTGCCTTACAATATGGTCGGCCTACTATATATAGTGTCTTCTCTTACCATGATTGTATGGTCGGCCTACGTATAGTATAGTGTCTTCTCTTACCATGATATGTATGGTGGCCACGTATAGGCCCACCAAAAAGCCCACTATGCACACACACACACACACACACACACACACACACACACACACACACACACATAATATATATATATATATAATATATAAAAAACACAACAATACAACATGAACACGACTTTCAACGAGTCACGCAAGATATAGGTGTTTGAAGTGAACAGAAACAAGCCTTCCGACAAACTAAAGTGGGAGGGAAAAAAAAAAAAACAAGAAAAAATGAAAACAAACCATCAGATTGCCAGCATCAACCCCCCTAAAGTTCACCAAGCCATAGTTGTTGCCATGATGACTTGTGACAGAGGAGGACAGGAGGACCGAGGTTTAAAGATCACCTGCACCGCTAAGCTTCCTGGTGTGCTGTGTTGCACGTGCAGGTGGAGACAAGGACGAAGGAGGGGGGTGCTGCTCGATCATCCTGACCGTGTTCTCCTACTTCCTCGTCATCATCTTCTTCCCCTTCTCCCTCATCGTCTGCATCAAGGTCAGTCCCCCCCCCCCTCCTCCCCTTCCCCTTCCCCCCCCCCCTCCCCTCCCCGCCCCATCCTCCCTACCCTTCTCGTCTCTCCCTACTGTCTCTTCTACTTCCTCCTCTGGTGATGCTGCTGGTGGTATTGATGGCGCTAATAATATTAGTAGTAGTACCATCAGCAGCTGCAGCGGCAGCAGCAATAGCAGTAGTAGTCGTCTCTCCAGCGGCTTTCGCAATAGTGGTAGCAGCCGCAGCAGCAGCGATAGTAGTAGTATTGGCAGCAGCATCCATAGTAACAGCAGTATCAGCAGCAGCGGTTGTAGTATTGGCTATTAGTCGCATCCATAGTAAAAGCAATATCAGCAGCAGCGATAGTAGTATTGGCACTAGCATCCATAGTAAAAGCAATATCAGCAGCAGCGATAGTAGTATTGGCACTAGCATCCATAGTAAAAGCAATATCAGCAGCAGCGATAGTAGTATTGGCACTAGCATCCATAGCAATAGCAGTATCAGCGGCAGGAGCAATAGTAGCACTGGCACTAGCATGCATAGTAATAGGAATATTAGCATCAGCGGTAATGATATTGGCATCTATAGTATTAGCAATATCAGCAGCGGCAGTGTCAGTAAGAGAATCAGTTACAGCAGCAGCAGCAGCAGCAGCAGCAATAGTTGTAGTAGCAGGGGTTGCAGCATCAGCATCAGTAGCCACAATAGTAGTGGTAATAACAGAAGGGGTAGCAATTGTAGTAGTAGTAGTAGCAGCAGCAGCAGCTGCAGCAATAATAGCAATAGAATTAGTAACAGAAGTAGCAGTAGTAGCAGCAGTAGCAGTAGTAGTTGCAGTGGTAGTAACAGCAGCAGCAATGCTAGTGGTGAAACAACAGCAGTAGCAGCAGCAACGGCGGCGGTGACGGCAGCAGCAACAGCAGCAGTAGTTGTAGTAGAAGTAGAGGCAGCAGCAGCATAATTGATATCAACAGAAATGGCAGCAGAAGTAATTTCAGTCCCAATGACGGTAGTACTACTTCTTGGTAATGTAACTGACTAAAATCCGTCTTTTGGCAGATTAGACTTGGATACAGAAAAGGGTGTTTAAAAAAAGCAGCAATATTACTTTGTGATGGTAGCAGCAGCAGCAGCAGCAGCAGCAGCAGCAGCAGCAGCAGCAGCAGCAGCAGCAGCAGTAATGGTAATAGTGATATTGCTTATAGTACATGTAGCAGAGCTAGTGGTAGCAATAGCAACCGTAGCAGTATTAGTTATAGGCAACGCAACTAACTAGAATGTTTATTGTCAGATAAACCATTGGCTATACTGACATTGGTGATGTAACAACACCAGCAATAATAATTTGTACTGGTGATAGTACTGTTTCTAGTACTGGTTTAAATTGATTTATTTCCACTTTATAATCACATAGTTTTACAAGAAATGTGAAAATGTGAACAAGCTAATGCTAATGATGTGTTCAAATGTTTATAATTACACATGTGACAAAGGAAATGGCAGGAGACTATTAAAGTTACTATTCAAATAAAAGACGCAAAAACATACATACCCACACGTATACATAATTATAAATATTTACATGCACACATACATGCATTACACATGCACATATACATAAATGCAAACATGTACAAAATCGAGGAAAAATAAGAACTAGTGTTTCTAGTAACTTGTGTTTTTAGTACGTAGTAGTAGTAGTAGTAGTAGTAGTAGTAGTAGTAGTAGTAGTAGTAGTATAGTAGTAGCAGCAGCAGCAGCAGCAGCAGCAACAGCAGCCGCAGCAGTAGTAGTAGTAGTAGTAGTAGTAGTAGTAGTAGTTGTTGTTGTTGTTGTTGTTGTTGTTGCTGCTGCTGCTGCTGCTGCTATGACAGTCGTCGTCAAGTCACACTGTCTTGTCGGTGTGTTACCTGGTGCTAAGGTATGCTATTCTATGCCTAGGCTATGCTGTGTTATGCTATGTTTTGCTATGACGGTTTTCGTCAACTCAATTTATCGTCGATGTGTTACCAGGTATGAAGGTATGCTATCCTATTGCCATGCTATGGCATGCTGTGATATGCTATGCTATTCTGTGCTATGCCATGCCATGCTATGCCATGCCATGCTATGCTATGCTATGCCATGCTATGCTATGCTATGCTATGACAGTTGTCCTCTAGTGGAAATGTGATGTCGGCGTGTTACCAGGTAGTCCAGGAATATGAGAGGGCCGTCATCTTCCGGTTGGGCCGATTGGCAGCTGGAGGGGCCAAGGGACCGGGTAGGTCTTCTTTCTTCTGTCCTGTGTCTTCTGTCTGCTGTCTTCTGTCCTGTGTCTTCTGTCTGCTGTCCTGTGTCTTCTGTCTTCTCTCTTCTGTCCTGTGTCTTCTGTCTTCTCTCTTCTGTCCTGTGTCTTCTGTCTTCTCTCTTCTGTCCTGTGTCTTCTGTATTCTCTCTTCAGTCCTGTCTCCTGTCTGCTGTCCTGTGTCTTCTCTCCTCTGTCCTGTGTCTTCTGTCTGCTGTCATGTGTCTTCTCTCTTCTGTCTTGTGTCTTCTCTCTTCCTCTCCTGTGTCTTCTGTCTGCTGTCCTGTGTCTTCTGTCTGCTGTCCTGTGTCTTCTGTCTGCCGTCCTGTGTCTTCTGCCTTCTCTCTTCTGTCCTGTGTCTTCTGTCTGCTGTCCTGTGTCTTCTGTCTGCTGTCCTGTGTCTTCTGTCTGCTGTCCTGTGTCTCTTGTCTTCTGTCATGTGTCTTCTGTCTGCTGTCCTGTGTCTTCTGTCTGCTGTCCTGTGTCTTCTGTCTGCTGTCCTGTGTCTCTTGTCTTCTGTCATGTGTCTTCTGTCTGCTGTCCTGTGTCTTCTGTCTGCTGTCCTGTGTCTTCTGTCTGCTGTCCTGTGTCTTCTCTCTTCTGTCCTGTGTCTTCTCTCTTCTGTCCTGTGTCTTCTGTCTGCTGTCCTGTGTCTTCTCTCTTCTGTCCTGTGTCTTCTGTCTTCTTCTGTCCTGTGTCTTCTTCTGTCCTGTGTCTTCTGTCTTCTGTCATGTGTCTGCTGTCCTCTCTCTCTTCTGCCATCTGTGTTCTGTCTTTCGTCTTCTCTCCTCTCCCCGTTGTCTTCTCTTTTCTGTCTTCTCTCTTTGTCTCTCCTGGCTTTTCTCGTCTGTCTCCTATCATCTTCCCTTGTTTCTGTCGTCAGTCTTCTGTCTTCTTTTCTCTCTTGTGTCATATGTCTTCTTCTCTCTTCTTCATTACCTGCCCCCCCCCCCCCTCCCCCCCCCCATCCAAATGTCTCTCTACAAGATCGTCTCACGTCGGCCCTCTGTCATCTTATCGTCTCTCTTCTGTTCTGAAGTTTTGTCTCTCTCCAATAGATCTGTATTCTGTCACTGTTTTTTTTTTAATGAGATCTTCTGTATTCTGTCACTTTTTTTTATGAGGTCTGTCTGTCTGTCTGTCTGTCTGTCTCTGTCCTCTCTCTCTCTCTGTCTCTCTTGCCCCCCCCCCCCTCTCTCTCTCTCTCTCTCTCTGTCCCTCTCTCTCTCTCTTCCCTTCTTATTATGGATTCCCCTCCCCCCTCTCTCTCTCTCTCTCTCTCTCTCTCTCCTCCTCTTCTCCTCTCTCTCTCTTCTCTCTCTCTCTCTCCTCTTCATGGGTTACTTTATTTGTTTTGTGTTGATAATATTTTTAAACATCATAGACAGTCGTTCACTGAACCAATCCTCTCCCCCAACATCGTCCACTATCAGCCACTAAGCCAGTAATCTCCCCCAACGTCATCAACAGTCAGCTGCTAGGACAGTCATCTCCCCAACGTCATCCGTGGTCAGCCACTTAGCCAATCATCTCCTCAACGTTATCAACAGTCAGCCACTTAGCCAATCATCTCCCCAAGGTCATCCATAGTCAGCCACTTAGCCAAGCATAGCCAGTCACTAAGCCAGTCATCTCCCTAACGTCATTCATAGTCAGCCACCAACGTCATCCATAGTCAGCCACTTAGCCAATCATCTCCCCAAGTCATCCATATCAGCCATTTAGCCAATCATCTCCCCAACGTCATCCATAGCCAGCCACTAAGCCAACCATCTCCACCAACGTCACCCGTTGTCAGCCACTAAGCCAATCATCTCCCAACGTATCAACTGCCACTAGCAATCACTCCCCAAGTCACCTAGTCAGCCCACTAAGCCAATCATCTCCCCAACGTCATCCTGTCACCACTAAGCCAATCATCTCCCCAACGTCATCTTAGCCAGCCACTAAGCCAATCATCTCCCCAACGTCATCATAGCCACCACTAAGCCAATCATCTCCCAACGTCATCCATGCCAGCCACTAAGCCAATCATCTCCCCAACGTCATCTCTAGCCAGCCCACTAAGCCAATCATCTCCCCACAACGTCCATTCCTCCCATAGCCAGCCACTAAGCCAATCATCTCCCCAACGTCCATCCATACCAGCCTAGTCCTCATCTCTCGTCTTATCTCTGTCCATCCTCTCTCGCGTCTTCTGTCCTGTCTGTCTGTCTGTCGGTCGTCGGTCTGTCTGTCTGTCTGTCTGCTGTCTCTCGTCTCTGTCTCTCTCTTCTCTCTCTCTCTCTCTCTCTCTCTCTCTCTCTCTCTTTCTTCTCTCTCTCTCTCCTTTCATATATATTTCTCTCATGTTTATTTTACCCTATTTAAAGTGGATTCAGAGAAAATCATTCCTGCCATACAATACTTAGCCGTCCTATGGAACATTGGCATTCAAACATCAGTAACGATCTTCTCACAGGAACAATATTTTTGGATTTTTCAAAGCTTTCGATGTTACTGACCATGATTTTCTCCTCAGAAAACTTAGTCTGCATGGTTTATTTATCACAAGAAAATCTGTTAAACCTCTTTCATTGTTTTTCTTGTCTAACAGAAGAGAAACATTTTTGTTTTCAAGATTTGTTATCATTCGCTTTCATGCCTGTCAATTTTGGTGCTCCCCAGAGTTCAGTCTTACGATCAGTATTATTTTACAATTCATATGAACAAAATCGCTTTGCACGTCTCGTCATCTTGTGAACGATTCTTTTTTTCTTTTTTGTGACATTCCTATCTATGATATTGGTAAAAATGTCGACTTATAGTATGCTGACTTGCAGCATGACGACAATGAATTGTATACGGACAGAATTTAGTAATTTGGCATTTCATTCTCAAAATCTAAATTCATGTTGGTAAAAGCAAAAACAAAAACCCATTTAAGCTTATCTAAAGGTACTGACAGTCTATGACAACATTGTAAATGAGACTGATTCAAATAATATACTTGACCTCATCTTTGGCAGTAGTTTATTTTGCTCAAGTTAAGTTTCAAGTTTATCTAAACTTTTATTCAAAAAAGATATTTCAATTCAATCCAATAAAGCATTTTTATCAACACTCTCTGAAACTATTTTCAACGCTGATATTCAGAGTGATGAAGACTGTACCTCAGTTTTTTGGGGGATTCAGCAGCTAAAATCACCTTAACGCATCTCGACAGTCTATGCACACGTGCTCTTAAACTCGCTCTTCTTCTCTAGAAATAAATGATTATAAATGAACAAACAAACATGTTTCCCTTTAAACTCAATTTTGTGTTCAAACAAAGGCGTCTTTATATTCAAAATCATGAACAGCATGCACAATGCTATCTTCGTGTAAAATTTTCAGTGGGTACAATGAAATGAAAGCATGATATTCATCATCCGCCTAAGAACGGATCTCTTCATGATATCGCTCACAAATTCAGGCGGAAAACTGAGAAACAAAGTTCTAGAGGCAAAAAAAAAAAAAAAAAAAAAAAAAAAGGAAAAGCAAAAGGAGAAAAGAACGAAAAAATGTCAGTTCATGATTATTCAGTTCAGCTTATCAGACATTTAAAGGAATGTCTATGAATATTTATGTCTCTCTTCTTAACTTTGCATTGCGACAGTCAGTCATACAGTTTTTACTCGACGCCACTGTCAGCTCTCTCTCTCTCTCTCTCTCTCTCTCTCTCTCTCCTCTCCTCTCTCTCTCTCTCTCTCTCTCTCTCTCTCGACTCGCTGCCTCTGTCTCTGAATGTCTGTGTGTCTGCCTGTCCATCTGTCTGCCTGTGTCTGTCTGTCTCTGTCTCTGTCTCTCTCTCTCTCTCCCTCTCTGTCTCACTCTCTGTCCATTCCATCTCACTCTCATTCTCTCCCCTCTCACTCTCTCCCTCTCTCTTTCTTCTCTCTTCTCTCTTCTCTCTCTCTCATCTCTCTCTCTCTCTCTCTCTCTCTCTCTCTCTCTCTCTCTCTCTCTCTCTCTCTCTAGCTGGTTGTCTCTAACTGTCTATCTGTCTGTCTGTCCGTGTGTCTGCCTGCCTCTGTTTCTGTCTCTCTGTCTCCGTCTCTGTCTCTCTCTCTCTCTCCCCTCTCTGTCTCACTCCTTGTCCATCCCTCTCACTCTCATTCTCTCCCTCTCTCTGTCACTCTCTCCCTCTCTCTTTCTCTCTCT
>CM065746.1:26225741-26230741 GCA_033310375.1 Conus canariensis | reverse complement strand
AATATAATTGACGATGAATAAATCTTCGATCTGCCATTTCACAACGTCCAGTCATATCTTGCCTTCACATTACCAGTCCACACATACGTCCACTCATATGTACACACACACACACACACACACACACACACACACACACACACACACACACACACACACACACATATAATATATATATATATATATATATATATATTATACACAAACACGAATCATATATCTTACACATACAACTACAACAGTGTGGCAGATAGTGTGAACAGGTACCCTAGGCCTGGCCCGTGCTCTGGGTTCACAACAGGTCAAGCATCTGCTTAGTGCTGTCCATCTAGTTCTTCATTCCAAATCTTTCCTTGTTTATTTGTTCTCTGACTCATGTATCTAGTGCTCTTACAGTTTCATGGTTCAGCATATGTGGTGTAGACCATATGAGTTGGGTTTTTTTTTCTGTCTCATATTCCGGACATATCAGTGGCATTGCACCCAAGGGGAGGGTACCACCACGTCCGTCCAACGACAGTCCGCATGAATTTGCAAAAAAAAAGAAATAAAAACAAACCAAAACAAAACAAAGTTGACCCGACAGAACCTCACCAAAGGCATAGACGTTGAGAGGAAATCGGAACTGAGAGCATACCACCATGAGAACAGGACGTGAAGGGCCAGAGAATTTACAACTTTTATGCTGATCGATGAGGATGAGAATGATTAAAATGATGCAGCGACGGATTTCCGTTCCAGTCTAAGACTGCTTGACAGGAATGTATTATTCTACGTTTATTTTTATTATAATAATATGTATATCATGGCGTCAACCAGGCCCGTGAGAAACAGACACCTGACGACGCTGAAACTAGAAACGTCTTACTATGGTCTCTCGCGGTATTATTCATTCCAGTTTTGTACTTGAACTAGAGAAGTATTCTCTTTAAATCAAACAAATGTGTGAGAAAAGCGCTGACAAAGCTGAGACTATGAATCCTAGGTCATAAACAGAGAATGAGTTACAAACGGTGCGTCGTCGGGTGAGAATGTGGAAGATTAAGTGTACTTTATTTTTCAGTGTGAGATTTTTCAGATATGCGCCTTTTGTTGAATATTATATTGATCCAGCCAACAACAAGAGATCTTTCAGCAACCGACAATGAAACCATTCTGGCCTTTGGTAAATATTTCGTGGACGCAATGAGTCTGAGGAATAAAGAAAGAAATCGAACCATAGAATTAGGAATGATTTAGCCTGAACTCTTTCCCTTCTCCTTTTGCTTCAGCAAGCCATTTTACAACCGCTGGAGGCCTACACGTTGCACAGGGGAGGGGAAGAAACAGAGGGTTGGGACGGATGCACATTAGGCGAGAGAAAACATGAAGGCAGTGTCCACGTGACTCACTTGTGATGACGACACGCCACATGAGTCTAAAGGGCAAAGGGTGGGTGGGGCAAATGAGTGAGAACTTCTTCTATGAGATTGTCAGCATCAAACTGCTAGTGAGACTTGTCAGAATTCAGGGTGGGGTGGGGTGGTGGTAATCCCATGAGAAGAAAAAGGGAAGAGAGAGAGAGAGAGAGAGAGAGAGAGAGAGAGAGAGAGAGAGAGAGAGAGAGAGAGAGATTAGAGAGAGATTAAAAATAAATAAAGGAGCAACGTCTGACTGGCATGTCCACATCTCCAATCTCGTTACCATGGCGATCGCCGGCACTACAACCACGCGACAAATTCCATTGGAGTGCAGTAGCAGATGACACCACCACGAGTTCTCACATCAAATGATAATTTTTCATAACCGGTTATTTACACTGCACTTGGACCATCTGTGCAATCTCCCCCCACCCCCCACCCCCACCCCACCCCCATCCCACCCCCATCCCTCTCCCTGTTCTGCCTCCCCTTTTCCCTCTCCCTCCACCCTCCCCCCCCCCCCTCCTCCTCTCACCCCACTTTCCGACTCATCATCCATCCCTTCCTCCTTCCCAGCCCCACTCTCATCTCTCTTTTCCCCATCAGATTCGCTAGCAACAGCAGCAGTCTGAAGAGATCGTGACCAGCGCTGGTCTCTTTAGCTGTTACACAATAATGATAATTTAGTTCATTTAAGCTAAGTGACGCCTTTCCCCCGTGAGGCTCCAGGCGCCATTACAATATAAAAGCCGAACGTTTAAGAATGAAGAGAAGAAAAGGGGAACATATAAGATTAAGGCATATAAACTATGACATCATAAGACCAACGTAAGATTAAAGCATATAAACTATAGCATCATAAGACCAACATGAGATTAAAGCATATAAACTATAACATAATAAGGCCAACATACATAGAAAGCAAAGAATTATACATGCAGAGAAGCATAATCATCCCCCTCCACTCTTTCCCTACGTTGTCTTCCTACTCATTCTCTCTCTCTCTCTCTCTCTCTCTCTCTCTCTCTCACACACACAACACACACACACACACACACAACACACACCACACACACACACACACACACACACACTACACACACTATTCAGAATAAGACATAACAGCAGGTTAACAGTGCTGTGCACAAAATGAATCCTCGTTAACATAGGCATGGAAGAAAAGAGCTTCAAGCCTGACTTCAAAGCGTTCAGAGATTGTTCGTTGCGAAGTGAAAGAGATAAAGACTTAAAACCAGTGGGGCCAGCGAAAGAAAAAGGAACGTTTGCCATACGTCTCCAGCCGAACACAGGGGGATGGTCAAATGACGACAGGCATCCGAGGAACGTAGCGATCTCAATGGACACCTACCTACAGCATGGATCGCTCTTGTCTAGTCATCATTCTTACATTTTTTCTCCTCCGGGGTGACAAGCTCACGTCAGCGACCTTGTTCAGACACATTGATATCACTTTGTCTGTCATCGATTTACAGGTCGCTGATGGTATTTTAAATGTGCATCATTCTGTTGTCGTTGGAACACGAAATGACCGTTTTGTATGCTGTTTTACTGCGGTCTCGCTTGCTGGACTGGCGAGAAATGATAGACACATGGTCTTACTGAGAAACATTTGGCAAAAATACATTATCTTTAATATTTGTCACTGCCTTTGCAGGGATTTAGCCTGTGACTGTGCGTTTGCAGGCATTTAGCCTGTGACTGTTTGCAGGGATTTAGCCTGTGGCTGTGTGTTCGCAGGGATTTAGCCTGTGGCTGTGTGTTTGCAGGGATTTAGCCTGTGACTGTTTGCAGAGATTTAGCCTGTGGCTGTGTGTTTGCAGGGATTTAGCGTGTGACTGTGTGTTTGCAGGGATTTAGCCTGTGACTGTGTGTTTGCAGGGATTTAGCGTGTGACTGTCTGTTTGCAGGGATTTAGCTTGTGGCTGTGTGTTTGCAGGGATTTAGCCTGTGGCTGTCTGTTTGCAGGGATTTAGCTTGTGACTGTCTGCAGGGATTTAGCTTGTGGCTGTCTGTTTGCAGGGATTTAGCCTGTGGCTGTCTGTTTGCAGGGATTTAGCCTGTGACTGTGTGTTTGCAGGGATTTAGCCTGTGGCTGTGTGTTTGCAGGGATTTAGCTTGTGACTGTCTGTTTGCAGGGATTTAGCCTGTGGCTGTCTGTTTGCAGGGATTTAGCCTGTGACTGTCTGTTTGCAGGGATTTAGCCTGTGACTGTGTGTTTTGCAGGGATTTAGCTTGTGGCTGTCTGTTTGCAGGGATTTAGCTTGTGACTGTGTGTTTGCAGGGATTTAGCCTGTGACTGTGTGTTTTGCAGGGATTTAGCCTGTGACTGTGCGTTTGCAGGGATTTAGCCTGTAACTGTGCGTTTGCAGGGATTTAGCCTGTGACTGTGCGTTTGCAGGAATTTAGCCTGTGACTGTGTGTTTTGCAGGGATTTAGCCTATGACTGTGCGTTTGCAGGGATTTAGCCTATGGCTGTGTGTTTTCAGGGATTTAGTCTATGGCTGTGTGTTTGCAGGGATTTAGCCTATGGCTGTGTGTTTTCAGGGATTTAGCCTATGGCTGTGTGTTTTGCAGGGATTTAGCCTATGGCTGTGTGTTTGCAGGGATTTTCTTCGTCCTGCCCTGCATTGAAGACTATACCAAGGTCGATTTGAGAACCGTCACCTTCGACATCCCTCCGCAAGAGTGGTGGTGTGTGTGTGTGTGTGTGTGTGTGGTGTGTGTGTGTGTGTGTGTGTGTGTGTGTGTGTGTGTGTGTGGTTTTGTGTGAGAGAGAGAGAGAAGAGAGAGAGAGAGAGACAATAATGTGCGTCATTTTGTGTGGTCTGGCGTATGTCATTTGTGTTCTCTCTCTCTCTCTCTCTCTCTCTCTCTCTCTCTCTCTCTCTCTCTCTCTCTCTGTCTCTTCTGTCTGTCTTGTCTGTCTGTCGTCTCTCTCTCTCTCTCTCTCTCTCTCTCTCTCTCTCTCTGTGTGTGTGTGTGTGTGTGTGTGTGTGTGTGTGTGTGTGTGTGTGTGTGTGTGTGTGTGCGTGTGTGTATAACTGTATTACTGCTAGGGAGCCTATTTATGGAGAGTGATGCAGGGACTCTGTTTTTACATGTAAACGTACATGCGACATCCTGAATATTGTTTAATATCAGCTTTTCAGGCGCAATTGGTCCTTAGTGTGGGGTAAATACCAGATAGCAACAACGTATTCATTGCCCTGTCTGTGACCCTTGAAATGAACATTATCAATCTGGTGATAATAGCAACACCAGCAGCAGCACCAGTAGAACTAGTAGTAGTTGTGGTGGTGGTGGTAGTGGTGGTGGTAGTAGTAGTGTAGCAGCAGCAGCAGTTACAGTAATAGTGTGGAGTAGGAGTAGGAGGCAAAGGAGTAATAATACCAGTAGCGGCAGCAGCAGCAGCAGCAGCAGTAGTAGAAGAAGTAATCGTAGTCGTAGCAGCAGCAAGAGTAGTAGTAGTAATAGTAGTAGTAGTAGTAGTAGTAGTAGCAGCAGCAGCAGCAGCAGCAATAGTAGTAGTAGTAGTAGTAGAAGTAGTAGTTGTCGTCGTGGCAACAATAGCAGCAGTGG
>CM065746.1:26213241-26220741 GCA_033310375.1 Conus canariensis | reverse complement strand
GAGGCTGCACGTGAAGCACGAGCTAAGGTCAGTACTCCCCCACCCCATCCACCCCTACACCTACTATGATGTTAAACGTGAGTGTGTGTGTGTGTGTGTGTGTGTGTGTGTGTGTGTGTGTGTGTGTGTGTGTGTGTGTGTGTGTGTATGTGTTGGGTGTGTGTGTAACACAGACAGAGACATAGAGAGAGAGACATACAGAAAGAGACAGAGAGACAGAGAGACAGACAGACAGAGAGAGAGAGAGAGAGAGAGAGTGTGTGTGTGTGTGTGTGTGTGTGTGTGTGTGTGATGTGTGTTGTGTGTGTGTGTGTGTGTGTGTGTGTGTGTGTGTGTGTGTGTGTGTGTGTGTGTGTGTTAATGGGAAGATGCCAGGTTCTAAAGTAAAACCACCTCACTACCTCAACTCCCTTGGAATGGCCTCCTTTGCTTGGCTGCCAGCAGGACAGATTTCTCGGAACGAACAAAAATTTCCAACGGAATAACCAAATTATGTCGACTATGCTAGTGAGCGGTCTGCCTTCCACTTTAGAAGGTGTCCTCAACGCTCTGTTGAGAGAAATGGCCCAATCTCTTTCGAAATCGAAGGTAAAGACCCTCAAACGGTTGTTGTTCATCGCTTAACTCCAGCGTGCCAAACTCACTCATCACACAAAATCCAGTCACCGTGACACAGTTGTTCATCGAAAGAAGGCCCACCCAAGTGATCAGAAACAGGAACAGAGCCGAGGCTCACAGGAGTTCCACAGTTCAAGAGCAAGAGGCAAGCTGTTCCGCCTACCCTTCCGCCATCTTTTGCCCAACTCCTCAAAGTCTGCTTCACAGTGAAAAGAAAACACTACTGAAGCGGACACTTTCGGAGCTAACAGTGTCAGTGATTGATGTCTACAGCAGAACGTGCGTTATTGTCTGTAGAAGAAAGCCAGACAGCAAGGAGTATCAGTGGACCCATTATGACTGTCCCTCACAATCAGCAGGTGGAGTCAGTGGACCCATTATAACTGTCCCTCAATGATAACAGGTGCAGTCAGTGGACCCATTATGATTGTCCCTCAATGACAACAGGTGCAGTCAGTGGACCCATTATAACTGTCCTCAATGATAACAGGTGCAGTCAGTGGACCCATTATGACTGTCCCTCATTGATAGCAGGTGCAGTCAGTGACCCATTATAACTGTCCCTCAATGAGTACAGGTGGAGTCAGTGGACCCATTATAACTGTCCCTCAATGATAACAGGTGGAGTCAGTGACCCATTATGACTGTCCCTCAATGATAACAGGTGGAGGCAGTTAACCCATTATGACTGTCCCTCAATGATAGCAGGTGCAGTCAGTGACCCATTATAACTGTCCCGCAATGATAACAGGTGCAGTCAGTGGACCCATTATGACTGTCCCTCAATGATAACAGGGGGAGTCAGTGACCCATTATAACTGTCCCTCAATGATAACAGGTGGAGGCAGTGAACCCATTATAACTGTCCCTCAATGATAGCAGGTGGAGTCAGTGACCCATTATAACTGTCCTTACAGCAGGAATCTGACATAACTTCAGCGTGCAGTCAGTGACCCATTATACTGTCCCTCAATGATAACAGGTGCAGTCAGTGACCCATTATAACTGTCCCTCAATGATAACAGGTGCAGTCAGTGGACCCATTATAACTGTCCCTCAATGATAGCAGGTGGAGTCAGTGGACCCATTACAATTGTTCCTTACAGCTCGCAGGAAATCTGACAACTCGCCTGGTCATTGTGCAGATATTGTGAGTGATCGAGTGATCATTTTCCTTTAATGATTCCTGCTAGTGGAACTCTTGTCCCAACTCTGAAGTTGATAAGAGTATGGCAAGTGTGTGTGTGTGTGTGTGTGTGTGTGTGTGTGTGCGTGCGTGCGTCGCGCGCGCGCGCGCGCGCGGCGCGCGGTGTGTGTGTGTGTGTGTGTGTGTGTGTGTGTGTGTGTGTGTGAATGTGCTCGCACTTGCGTGCACGCGTGCGCGCCTGCTATGTCTGTCTCTCTGTCTGTCTGCCTATCTGTCTGTAAGCGTTCAGTTTACTGCTGCCATTTGAACAATATCATCACCTACACAAACTTAGCCATTTTTCCAACGACCACCACTCTCTCTCTCTCTCTTTTCCTGTGTGCAGGTGATCGCAGCAGAGGGGGAGCAGAAGGCCTCCCGTGCCCTGAAGGAAGCGGCAGAGATCATCACGGAGTCTCCAGCGGCCCTTCAGCTGCGCTACCTGCAGACCCTCAACTCCATCTCGGCGGAGAAGAACTCCACCATCATCTTCCCCTTGCCCATCGACATGCTGAAGAGCTTCATCAAGTAGATCCCTTGAGCCTCGTCAGATCGTCCCGGGTGACGCCCGCGCAGAACACGTCTTGCTCAAAATCCTGTCAAGTTGTCCCGGTTTCCTTTCTCTCGTCGCTGAGGTGGCGTGTCCGATTCTTTGATGGGGCTTGCATGACTTTGTCACGGAGACAAGGTCGTGTCCATTCATCTTTGATATTCTCTCTGGAAAGGACTCGTCTTTTTGATTCTTCTCACTGTCGAAATGACGTCAGTTTGCAGACTTTTAGGCGCAATGGAGGCTCTGTCGTTAACTTATTGCTCTGTGATAACATTACAAGTCGATGATTGAAGCTGTATGTCGTGAACGAAACAAGAAGAAAAAGCGCATTATATACTCAAAGTTTAATCTTTTCGCCACACGTACCAGAAAGTTTTCTCTCTTTTTTTATGTATTGTCTCTGTCTCTGCCTTTGTCTCTCTCTGTCTCTGTCTGACTGTCTGTCTTTTCTCTCTCTCTCCTCTGCCTCTCTCTCTCTCTCTCTCTCTCTCTCTCTCTCTCTCTCGAGAGAGAGAGAGAGAGAGAGAGAGAGAGAGAGAGACAAGACAAAAAAAATTTGTCTTCTCTCTCTCTCTCTCTCTCTCTCTCTCTCTCTCTCTCTCTCTCTGCCTCTCCTTCTCTCTCTCATTCACGTCAAACTTCTCTGTATCTAAAACTTGCAGACAGAAGAGCTCAACACAGGTGTGCAGAAGCCGTCCTGCCTTTCAACACAGGTGTGCAGAAGCCGTCCTGCCTTTCAACACAGGTGTGCAGAAGCCGTCCTGCCTTTCAACACAGGTGTGCAGAAGCCGTCCTGCCTTTCAACACAGGTGTGCAGAAGCCGTCCTGCCTTTCAGAGTTTCAATTGTTTGTCCCCCCACCTGCCACGTCCACCCCTGCCCCTACCCCCCACCCTCCACCCCCCTCCCCCCACCTCTTTCTCCACCCTCACCCGCACGTACCCACGTTTCCTGTTATCGAGTCTCGTTTAAAGAATTTTGTTTAGTTTGGAAAGTGACTTCCAAATTGATTTTCTCAGACAGCGGATATCCCAGTGCTTTAAAACCGTTCTGTTATTGACTAATTAATGCCAGACCCAAGACGGCCCATGGCATCACAGGGTTCACCCGTGCTTCGTTCAGAACATGGCAGTTAGTTTCCTGTCATGGGAACTTGCAACAACTCGAAGATTTTTTTTTTTTTCAATTTTAATAGTCTAGACTCAGTCCTGTTTCAGAACATTTTCCATGTTCAGAAAGTGAATGAAATTGTTACATTCTGCCTTTTTTGACCTGCCCTAAAACCTTACCACAACTCAAAGATTTTTTTTCCAGTTTTAATATTCTAGACCCAGTCCTGTTTCAGAACATTTTCCATGTTCAGAAAGTGAATGAAATTGTTACATTCTGCCTTTTTTTTACCTGTCCTAAAAACTTACCACAACTCAAAGATTTTTTTTCCAGTTTTAATATTCTAGACTCAGTCCTGTTTCAGAACATTTTCCTTGTTCAGAAACCTGAATGGAATTGTTACATTTTGCCTTTTCTTGTTTTTTAAAGAGAGGACCATCTACATTGTCTGGTGAATTTCTTTCATGACGCACGCATTTTGCAGGAAAGTGGATTTGAGCATTTCTGTTTTACTTCATCTTTATTGTTGGTGCCTCTCCACCACCTCCTCTCCCCCATCCCCCTCCACTTCCCCGTTTACTTACATTTTGTCTAGAGAGACAATAGTATTTATTTCTGTCGTGTGATACCATATTTTGGCATTATCTTTTGTACGTGAAATAAACGTGTATTTGTTCATGCGTTTACTTGTAAATAGCTTTTTATTATTGAAACGGCCTTGGTCATTTTCGTTATCTGTCTATGGTTTCTGTCAAAGAGAATGGAGGACAGAGGAAACAAAGAGAGATTGTTATTGTTATTATCGCCTGTTTCAGGGCGAAGATGTTTAGAGATGAAAATTTTGTTTCTCTCCTCTTCTTCCTCCTCCTCCTGCTTTTTTTGCTTTCTTCTCTTCCTCCTTTTCGATTTTGTTGACGTTTTTCATAGATATTGGCTGTACGCAATTTCTTTTTTTCCCCACCGATTTTTGGAGTTGTTTGCTTTATTTCTGTACATTTCAGTTTAAAGACTTTCCACAGGTAGGCATGTGAACCAAGATTCAAAATGACAGTGAAAATAACGAATAATAGCTGGCGACAGCTCAGTGATTGTGTTAACCAGTAAATACTGATAAAATACCGTTTGCAAAAGTAGAATACCGACTTCTTTTTTTTTACTTCCGGTCCAAGGGACCAGTTCATTTTGTTGCGACCGGAAGCTGAATAGGAATAGTAGTAACTTCAGTATGATTTGAAAATATATATACACAAATAGCGTGTGCATCATGGTCAAATAAGATTTCAAGTCCGTGGCTTTGTGTGTAATGGCAGTCTTTCATCAGTACGTTACGTCATCTAAAGCCCACTGTACACCCTTTTAAAGGTATTTGTTGGTATGGAACGAGGCGAGGAAGGCGAAGGTAAGTGGTGGACACAGGTAAAGCAAGTGTATGCAGGGGATGAAATAGGTCAACAAGGAGGAGGTAGATGATACCCAGAGGTCACGGACGTGTATGAAGGTGATACACAGAGGTCACGGAGGTGTATGCAGGTGATACACAGAGGTCAAGGAGGTGTATGCAGGTGATACACAGAGGTCACGGAGGTGTATGCAGGTGATACACAGAGGTCAAGGAGGTGTATGCAGTGATACACAAGGTCAAGGAGGTGTATGCAGGTGATATACAGAGGTCAAGGAGGTGTATGCAGGTGATACACAGAGGTCATTCGTGACGAAAGACAAACAGAAAGAGTGGGTTCCTTTGAAGTACGTACGACTCGCTCATAGTGTGTGTGTTCTGAGAGAACCTAAAGAAGGCTACACGCAGCTTTGCTTCCACTCTCCTATCACCCCTACACTCCCCTGCCCACCCCACCCCCTCCCCTTCCTCCGCTCCCCTGCCTATCCCTTCCTATAGGTGTCAACCCAGTTTTCCTCATTGTACAACTTTGAACTGGATGTCAGACACGATGGACATGTCTATCTCATTTTGTTTTCAATACATCTGCATAGGTGTCAACCCAATTTTCCTCATTGTACAACTTCCCATATTGAAAAGTACTTTTTCCCTTACTCCGAGCCCCAGAAACTTTATACATTACGGAAAACGCAAAAACATCAACAAAAATTGCTGTGAACACAATGTAATACTCAGTATCAGGCAGAACTTCTTGAAACAAGTGGCTGTTTAAGACAGTTTATGAATAACAATAACACTTACCCATCCAACAGAATCTCCTCTTTCATTCCAGCAGAATGCATCACTTGAGACAGTTTGTAGATCAAATCACACACCCTATAGTAAAACACTAACAGTGATGCAGAATTAAAACTGTTTATAAACCCATTGTTTACACACTCTTCCTCTTTACTAACATCATGAGTCCATCAAAGTCACAAACCAATTTGTTCTATGCACTTTCCACTCCTGCCAACATCATTAGTCCACTGATATCAGGAGTATATCTTTACTTACTGTGATCACCAAAGTTTCTAAATCAGTTTTACCCGTATTGAAACTTGTGTACGGCCGTACAGACCCGAAATCGTAGGTTTCCCGTACAGCAATACGGGAAAACCGTATAGATTGACACCTATGTCTTCCCTCCCTTCTCCCCCTCCCCCCCTCCGCCCCCCCCCCCCCCCGCCCCCTCGCCCCCCCCCCCCCCCCCTTCAATCCCTTCCCTGCTGCTTCCACTTTCATTACAACTTGGAACATGATTGGAAATTAGCAGTTGCCTACTTGTTTCTGTGACGTGATAATAAAAAGTTTTGGTTTTGTTTGCTTTGGATGTTTTGTTGTTGTTTAGAATTTGGAATTTTTGTTTGAGTTTTTATTTTGTGTCTTGTGTGTGTGTGTGTGTGTGTGTGTGTGTGTGTGTGTGTGTGTGTGTGTGTGTGTGTGTGTGTGTGTGTGTGTGTGAGAGATATTGTACACTAATTTTTTTTCTCTCCCAAATAATGTTACGTCTGTGTGCGTGCGTGCGTGCGTGCGTGCGTGCGTGCGTGCGTGCGTGCGTGGTGTGTGTGTGTGTGTGTGTGTGTGTGTGTGTGTGTTGATATTTCCTGTTGTGTTTTATGCCATGCCTTGTAAAAGAAAAATGCCTGCAATTATTCAACCTCTAGAATTGACAACATGTGTAACTGACATCATGTATTTTGTGGAGTTGACAAAATATATCATTGACAACCTGTATTATTGAAAATATGTTATTGACAAGATGTATTTTGTACGGTGACAACGCGTGTTACTGACAAGATATATTCTTTGGAGTTGACATTGTGTATGTTCCGTGGACTTGACAATCGACAATGTGTGTTGCTGACAACATGTGGTCTTTGAAGTTGACAGCGTGTATCATTGACAAATGTATTCTGTGGAGTTGACAACGTGTGGTATTGACATGTATTCTGTGGGGTTGACATTCTCTGTTACTGACAAGATGTAGCTTGTGGATGTGATAAAGTGTGTCAATGATTACATGTATTCTCTATATTGCTTCAGTTTAGTTTTCATTTTCAACGTTGTATAATTCTACACGCATGATCAACACATCTATTTGTTAGGTCATAAATAACTCTTTCGTGCACCCTCTCACACAAATTACACGTAACTAACACCAAAAAACAACAACAACTGAAATGATTGTATTGTGTTTGTTATTTCATACAAGACCTCTGGAATCCATATAGATTAAATGCCATTCACACGGAGCCATTACCAGTGCCAATATTTATGTTATCTGAGTAACAAATGTGGTCATCATTGCTCTGCACATCATACACATAACACCTAAACACAACAAAGGTTTGCTTTATATTCTCTAGGTTGTATATATGTCGCTTAAATAGAGAAAAAAATATATATTGCGTATATGCCATATCAGCATTTGTAAATATACGTTTTTTTTTACCGATGAGGACTCTCAGATGGAATATTGAATCGGTTTTCTCAAAACAAATACTTCGTTTAAAAACACTGAAAAGTACATATGCGCATTTGTATGAGAAGCAACATACAGCGTATAGCGTGCTGTCATGACCCTAGATCTCTT
>CM065746.1:26203241-26205741 GCA_033310375.1 Conus canariensis | reverse complement strand
TCTGCTCAGAAAAGACCAAACTCATGATTAAAAAAAAGCACTAAAGATCTCAAGAAAGGCATCAAAACAAGAAACCAAACACTAGAGATTGTAAGCAGCTTCAAGTACCTGGAGCAGCTGTGACAGATCAAGGGTCCAAACCAAACTCTATAGAATAATGGCCTAAGCATCAACAGCACTCTCAAAATTCAAGACCACCTGGAACAACAACAGCATTTCTCTAAATTCCAAAGTAAGAATGATGCGCACACTGGTAATATCCATCTTTTCTCTGTGCATGTAGAAGTGGACCAAGACAGGAAGTCTACACAGAAGATTCCGGACACTTGAAATGAAATACTGCCACAAAACCCATGCATCCCTACAAAGACCCTGTCACCAATGAACAGGCGCGTAAAAGAATCGATGCAGCTATCGTTCCCTTTGAAGACCTGCTCACAACAGTCAAAAAACGAAAACTGAAATGGTACGGTCACATCTCTCTATCATCTGGCCTGGCAAAAACCATCTTGCAGGGCACTATACTACAAAACAGGAGGAGGGACAGACACAAAGATGCAGTGCCCCCTCTGCCCAATACGCCCACCATGTCATGCCCTTCATCCGCCCCCTCAGCCCTAATACACCCACACACGTCATGCCCTTCATCCGCACCTCCTCTATCCCAACACGCCCACCCGTGTCACGCCCTGAGTCCATGCTCCCTCTACCCTGCATCCATACCCATTCTGCCTCCATACGCCCACCCACGTCACGCTCTTCATCCGCCCCCTTTGCCCAATACGCCCACCCACGTCACGCCCTCCATCCGGTCCCTTTGCCACAATACGCCCCACCCATATCACGCCCTTCATCCGCCCCCTTTGCCGCAATACGCCCACCCACGTCACGCCCTTCATCCGCCCCCTTTGCCCCAATACGTGCACCACGTCACGCCCTTCATCCGCCCCCTTTGCCCCAATACGTGCACCACGTCACACCCTTCATCCGCCCTCTTTGCCCCAATACGTGCACCACGTCACACCCTTCATCCGCCCCCTTTGCCCCAATACGTGCACCACGTCACGCCCTTCATCCGCCCCCTTTGCCCCAATACGTGCACCACGTCACACCTTTCATCCGCCCCCTTTGCCCCAATACGTGCACCACGTCATGCCCTTTATCCGCCCCCTTTGCCCCAGTACGCCCACCCACGTCACGCCCCTCATCCGCCCCCTTTGCCCCAATACGTGCACCACGTCACGCCCTTCATCCGCCCCCTTCGCCCCAATACGTGCACCACGTCACGCCCTTCATCCGCCCCCTTTGCCCCAGTACGCCCACCCACGTCACGCCCCTCATCCGCCCCCTTTGCCCCAGTACGCCCACCCACGTCACGCACTTCATCCGGCCCCTTTTCCCCAATACGTGCACCACGTCACGCCCTTCATCCGCCCCCTTTGTCCCAATACGTGCACCACGTCACGCCCTTCATCCGCCCCCTTTGCCCCAGTACGCCCACCCACGTCACGCCCTTCATCCGCCCCCTTTGCCCCGTACGGCACCACGTCACGCCCTTCATCCCCCCCCTTTGCCCAATTCGTGCACCCCGTCATTTTTTCCCCCCCTTTCCCCAAATACGTGCACCACGTCAGCCCCTTTATCCCCCCCCTTTGCCCCAATAGTGCACCACGTCACCCCTTCATCCGCCCCCCCTTTGCCCAAAAACGTGCACCAGTCACGCCTTCATCCCCCCCCCTTTGCCCCCAATACGTGCACCAGTCCCCCTTAACCCCCCCTTTTTCCCCCCCCGTACCCCACCCCCCCCCAAAAGTCACCGCCCCCTTCATCCGCCCCTTGCCCAGTCGCCCCCCCACGTCACGCCCTTCATCCGCCCCCTTTCCCCCATACGCCCCCCCCACGTCACGCCTTTATCCGGCCCCCTTTTCCCCCAATACGCCCACCCACGTCACGCCCCCTATCCGCCCCCTTTTCCCCCAAAAACGCCCCCCACCCTCACGCCCCTCATCGGGCCCCCTTTTCCCCAAAAACGCCCACCCACGTCCGCCCGTCATCCGGCCCCCTTTTTTCCCAAAACGCCCACCCACGTCAGCCCGTACCGGCCCCTTTTCCCAATTACGCCCACCCACTCACGCCCGCATCCCCCCTTTTCCCAAAACGCCCCCCCACGTCAGCCCTTATCCCCCCCCTTTGCCCCGAGCCCACCCACGTCACGCCCTTCATCGGCCCCCTTTTCCCCAATACCCCACCCACGTCACGCCCCTCACCGCCCCCCTTTTCCCCAATACGCCCCCCCAGTCACCCCCCGTCATCCGGGCCCCTTTTCCCCAAACGCCCCCCAAGTCACGCCCTCATCCCGGCCCCTTTTTCCAATACCCCACCCCGACCCCCATCCCGGGCCCTTTTCCCCAATCGCCCACCCCACCACGCCCGCATCCGGCCCCCTTTTCCCCCAAAACGCCACCCACGCCGCCCTTCATGCTCGCCTCCCCGCATGGTA
>CM065746.1:26189810-26203141 GCA_033310375.1 Conus canariensis | reverse complement strand
GGATGTGTTTCTGAGAGTGTTGCTCAAATTTCCTGACCAACACTGCAGGTGCCTATATCTCTCGGGCTTGGTTGACGCCAGGATATATTATGAAAGGAAGCGTAGAGTACAGCCCTGCCATGTAGTCTCAGACCGAAATGGAAATCCGTAGCATCATCTTGATCATCCTCATTCTCATCGATCAGCATAAAAAAAAATGTTTCAAATTCTGTGGCCCTTCATGCCCTGCTCTCATGGTGACCTCAATTTCGATGTCCTCTCCACATCTGTGCCTTGGTTTCGTTCCGTCGGGGTCACCAGTATCGGCAAGTCCCTGGGGGCTGTCATTGGACAGACGTGGTGGCGCCCTCCAGAGGGAGAGCTCACTCACGCCGGCTCCGCGACTAAGCAATTATTGTCGTCAGTAGGGGGCTTAGTATGTGGTGTCCGTATGTTGGATCAGAACAGGTGCCACTGAACACCACTGAAGTGACTCGGCAGCAGTGCAGTGTCTCCTCCGGTGGGTTGCCTCTTGACGACTTGACATTGACTGCTCCCTGTGGATGGTCGGTGCCGGGGCTGCGGCGGGGCCAACCAGGCTGTGGCTGTGGACGGGGTGTTGGAATGAGCGGAGTGGGTGCACTGCCTCTGAGGTGGCGCAGAGGTTGGGACAGCAAAAAAAAAAAAAAAATTAAAAAAAAAAAAAAAGGAGTCACAATGGTGCTGCTGGCCTCCCCATGCTTACCTAAGCTAAACCTATAATCATACCATTACCTACAGCCTGGGCCCTTGGCTATATCATCCCTACACTTTCAACTACACTGTTGCTTTAGGTTATAAACTATCCCCCCAAAAAAGATAAATTAGTCTTTTTCAAACTTGAAATGTAACTATAAAATACCTACTCTATTTCCTTTTTCAATGAAAACAATTATCTTAAGAAAAAAAAAACATTACTCAAATTATTGGTGAAACTACTGCTGTGCCTGGCAAAAGGAGAAGAGAGAATCATGTTATAATGGAATTACTACTAACGCTAGCTACTCCCATCCCAAGATCCACACAACAGAATGTAATCTCTATTTCTTTAGACCCCATGAATATTACTCCGACCCTTCACCTGTTCTATCCCCCTGTTCATCCTATGGGCCTATTTCCTACTTGCGTCTAGCCCTCTGTCTGGAAAAAAATTAGCGCCGACCCGCCCTACTTCTTCTGCGATTCTGCTCTATGCGACAGAGGTAGCCATCCATCCTAAAATCGATTGATTGATAATGCTCCGTGGGTCGGTGTGCTCGAGAAGAGCGACGTAAGGGTCGCTCTCCTACGGGAGCTGCAGGCTGACGTCCTGACCCTCCCCCATTCCCAGCTTCACCTACCCTCCCTCCCTTGCCTATCCCCTACCCCCTCCCTCCCTTCCCTGCGGTTAGAGTGCCAGGCACAGTGGAAGAAGCTGCTGTCCAGGATCACTGCAGTTAGATAAGTGCCAGGTCACAGCGGAAGAAGGCTGCTGTCCAGGGATCACTGCAGTTAGAAGTGCCAGGCACAGCGGAAGAAGGCTGCTGTCCAGGGATCACTGCAGTTAGAAGTGCCAGGCACAGCGGAAGAAGGCTGCTGTCCAGGGATCACTGCAGTTAGAAGTGCCAGACACAGCGGAAGAAGGCTGCTGTCCAGGGATCACTGCAGTTAGAAGTGCCAGGCACAGCGGAAGAAGGCTGCTGTCCAGGGATCACTGCAGTTAGAAGTGCCAGACACAGCGGAAGAAGGCTGCTGTCCAGGGATCACTGCGGGTGTGGAATGAGGAGTATCATGGGGCAGGGAGGGATCCTCCCGTGCCACCACCAAGTCCCGTGAGTTGTTTGTTTGGTTGTCTGCGAGTGCATGTTGTGTCGAGTTGGCCGATACGAAATCATGTGAGCTGTGCGTAGGGATGTCTGCGAGTGCAAGCTGTGTGGAGTTTGCTGTAGTGAAGCCTGGACCTGAACTGTCTGAATGTGTGTGGTTGCTGTTGTGTCGTGCCGTGTTGTCTGCGGGAGTGTCTGCGCCTAATCTATGGTGGACAGCGCCATGGGAACTACAACTACCGGCCCAGGACCCACAGGCCAGCAGCACCCCTACCCACAACATATGGCGTGAAGCGATGGCTTCTCCTTCCCCTTGAGGGGCCCGGACACAGGAGCGTTGACTCAAAATCAGCTGACGCTGCGAGGTACGTTCCTGCCTCTAGATGGTCCTGGCACACCAGGAGGTGTCCAGTCTGGCAGCTCTTGCCTGTCCTCCTCTGCGGGGCTGTGACACAGAGCAATGCCAAGACATCAGTCCACTAGACAGCCACTGTGTAACACCACAGACATCAGTCCACTAGACAGCCACTGTGTAACACCACAGACATCAGTCCACTAGACAGCCACTGTGTAACACCACAGACATCAGTCCACTAGACAGCCACTGTGTAACACAACAGACATTCAGTCCACTAGACAGCCACTGTGTAAATACACACATCAGTCCACTAGACAGCCACTGTGTAACATCACACACATCAGTCCACTAGACAGCCACTGTGTAAACATCACAGACATCAGTCCACTAGACAGCCACAGTGTAACATCAGTCCACTAGACAGCCACTGTGTACAGACATCAGTCCACTAGACAGCCACTGTGTAACACAGTCACATCATAGGCAGCACTGTGTAACACCACAGACATCAGTCCACTAGCAGCCACTGTGTAACACACAGACATCAGTCCACTAGGCAGCCACTGTGTAACACCACAGACATCAGTCCACTAGCAGCCACTGTGTAACACCACAGACATTCAGTCCACTAGACAGCCACAGTGTAACCAAACATCAGTCACTAGACGCCAGTGTAACATCATAGACATCAGTCCAGACAGCCACAGTGTAACACTACAGACATCAGTCCACAAGACAGCCACAAAAAACATACCACAAATGTTCAATTAAAAAACCAGTCAATAGGTAATTGCTGTGTGTGTGTGTGTGTGTGTGTGTGTGTGTGTGTGTGTGTGTGTGTGTGTGTGTGTGTGTGTGTAGGTTTGGTGTGCATAGGTGTGTGTGTGTGTGTGTGTGTGTGTGTGTGTGTGTGTGTTGTGTGTTGTGTGTGGTGTGCACAATTAAAATCAAAGGAGTAGGACTATTTGGGGCAGATCACCTGGTGCAGACACCGGGTCAAGGTGGAGTACAAAGGCTGAAATGTAATGTCAGCTAAGGGGAAGGTCATGTATTTGAAGACTGTGAGTGACGTCATCAGTAGAAATCCCCAAGGAGGATGGGGGTGGGGGTGGGGTTGTTCTAATCAATTATCAGTTCACCACTGGCTCAAACTTATGCTTGGCCTCAAAACGCTTGTATACATTATACAGTGATTTAGTACTAAGTCTTAACTGTGGTATGTGGCACCATCGAGCTGACAATCACAAAGGGAATCTACTCCATTCTTCCTTGAATTCTGAAAATTTGTCGCTTGCTTCAATTTCAAATCGGTCAAAAGCTCATCATTCATATTTCAGAACAAACTGTGGTTGTGCAGACAGGCATGATTTGTCGCTGCTGATCCTCCACAAGATCGGGTGAGAGAGAGGGAGATAATTCCCACTTCAGCATTTCTGCATAAGGCACATGACAGCCTGGTGCACGAGCTTAGTATGTGATGCGCCATTCACAAATTTTGCACGAAAATATCGCGGGCATCACGACGATCTGAAGCTCTGGATACCCCTGATGTTACAATACTACTTTGATTTGATTCAAAACAAAAACAAAACAAAAGACAAAATCTCATCAAACCAGAGACTGCACAAACACAATCTTGCCAATATGGAGACAAAGTTTTGAAAGCTTTTCTGATCCTGATTTCCAGTTTATTCCTGAGGACTTGCACCCCTGATTAATTCCATCATACCTGAGTCTTATTTCAGTAATCCATATTTTTAGTAAGTAAACAAACACAAAGATAGGATAAATGTACCTATGCACAATCTGTATAAGAATGTGTTACATTCATATTCCTTTCAACTAAAGCAAAGCTATCTGAATGAAAATGATATTTCAGAATATTTGACATTTTAGTCAGATCCACTGATCCAAACCCTCCATACACCAATCCCCTTGCTCTCCGTATTCACAACACTTCTCCTTTTTCTGTCCCTCCCCTTTACAAACACAAACCCAAGCTGGTCAAACTGCATGATATCACATTCTTTATTCTATCATTCTTTTTTCATTCTTTAACTTATGTTTGTTTTTTAACAGTGGACAGCTACCTGTACCTGGTTAATTTCACTCCTTAAATTTTTGTTTCCTTAAGATAATGTTTACTTTTTCCATTTCAGGAAAAATCACCCTCCCTCTGTGTGTGTGTGTGTGTGTGTGTGTGTGTGGTGTGTGTGTGTGTGGTGTGTGTGTGTGTGTGTGTGTGGTGCGCGCGCGCGTATGCGTGTGTGTGTGTGTGTGCGAGCATAGTATAATCTTTCTCACTCTTTACACTCTTCTCGTATTCATGTAGTCTCCAGTAAGGCTTCACAAAGCATATGGAACCAGCCTTTTATAATGAATTACTACAATGTGTTCAAACAATTAAATGCAACAACTTATTATGATGGATCCTGAGTTGTTCAAAGATAAGGGTTGGTTGTCAGTACACCATACAAACAAGGCTAGATATGAGCCTGTCTCGCATGCACCAAAGTATGTTGGGTCACTTGCCCGGTTTTATTCTGTCATTATTGAATTACAACTTGCAGCTGACTCAGAACACAACTATTGAGTGTCGATCACAATGCATCACTGATCCGAGTTGTTGAAGAGTAGAAACAAGGGTTAGTGAATGCCAGGATGTGTCTCTTTGCATCAGAACCCCCAGTTTTTGCATTTGACCCCCCCCCCCCCCCCCCCTCTGTTTTGGGGGACAGTGGGTCATCTCGACCCTCATTTTAAAACCAACAGGAAACACTGTTTTGTCCTCTACAAGATGGATCCTGGTGGAGTTGTTAACAGTTAAGTCTGAGATTGAACAGCACAAGAATATAGAATGGAAAAGTACACTACAATTGTGCATATGCATACACTTACACATGCACACACAATACTAGAATTTTGTCTTGACTATGACATCTTTAGGATTTTTTCAATGCATTTAAATGGTGTGTGTGTGTGTGTGTGTGTGTGTGTGTGTGTGTGTGTGTGTGGTGTGTGTGTGTGTGTGTGTAAATAATCTGACAAAAGCGTTGACTTCATAATATGCCCTTTTGCAGTTGACTATGCTATAAACACATTATCTCTCTCTCTTTAAATGGTGTATTCTTGATTTCTCAGTTTGCAATTTACACAACTATTAAACCAAGAAAAAAAATGTATCTGTCTTCATCTGTACTTTTCACAATCATTGTACACTGCAGACTGAAAGCCACATGCATTTATGCACACTCCAAGTCTGCACTCATGCACATATTGTCATGCACATATTCATGCAAACAAAGACAACCTGTAGTATTACCACAATGTATTCATGTATAGCTAAGTGTTACTCTCTATTCATATACTATCCCTCCACTATTCCATGTGAAAGGTGCATCCTAAGTCAGTCACCCACACACTGGTAATTCAGTAGAAGTTTTGTGGCCCTTATTTGCACTCTCCCAGCTGCCATCACTGACTGAACAATCATATGTGTTATCTTTCCAAGCTGTGTCACAATTAATCTTTCATTAAAGGACAGAATGTCTGGCCTGTTTCCCCAAGGGCCATGCCCAACAGCACAAACATTCAACAAGAGAGTTCAATGCTGCTCATCAATAACAGTAACAGTTCCATCTCCTTTCCATTTTTTTTTAATTGTTTCTTCCCCATTCATTTTTCCTGCCTACCAGTCTGAACACCTTTTTGACAGTTTACAAAGTGTACATGGCACTAGACATCATTGCCTCTCACATCACAGGTTGGGAATGGATTCAATCTATTTCCACTTCCTTCAGCTGTTAGAATAAGTGCAAGGGGAAGGGAAAGGGGTTGGGGGTGGGGGGGTGGGGGTGGGGGTGGACCTTAAATCAAACTGCATTGCAGCAGGAAAATAAAAAGATTTGTTAGCATGTGTGTGTGTGTGTGTGTGTGTGTGTGTGTGTGTGTGTGTGTGTGATGTGTGTGTGTGTGTGTGTGTGTGTGCATTGTGTGTGTGTGCATGTGTGTGTGTGTGTGTGTGCATGTGTGTGTGGTGTGTGTGTGTGTGCTGTGGCATGTGTGTGTGTGCATGTGTGTGTGTGTGTGTGTGTGTGCGAGTGTGTGTGTGTGTGTGCATGTGTGTGCATGTGTGTGTGTGTGTGTGTGTGTGTGTGTGTGTGTGTGTGTGCGCGCGCGCACGTGCACGTGCACATGTGTGCGTGCACGTGCACATGTGTGCGTGCAAGGGGTGGGGGTGGGGTGCGGACACTCTCAGGCCACAATGATTTGAGATCTGACAAAGGGAGGGGGGCTTTTAAACTTGGACTTCCACCTTCACACTGACATATTTCCTTGCATAGTTTTACAGATGTTTTATTGAATCTGTTTTAACCTTTGACTTCTTGTGCTGGTTTGGTGGGCTCAATGTGAAAAAAAAGAATGTGTTAAACAAGACGGTGAATGTGTGTGGGAAAGTTGTGGGTGAAAGGCAAGCGAGCATGAGTGAGCTGTATGAGAAGCATGCAGTACGAAAGGCAAGAGAAACTGCAAAAGACTCCTCACATGTCCTGGCCCATAATTATGGACTGCTGCCATCTGGCCGACGGTTCATGATGCCAGTGGTCCAATTGGTCAGAACAAAAGAGTTTTATCCCAAAGTCTATATCCCTTCTCAACAAGCAATAATTGTGTGTGTGTGTGTGTGTGTGTGTGTGTGTGTGTGTGTGTGTGTGTGTGTGTGGTGTGTGTGCGTGTGTGCGTGTGTGCGGGATTGGGGGGGGGGGGGGAACAAAGGGAGATAAGATAGATAATGTTGCTTATAGCCCAGCCGACCGCAAAGGGCCACATCAGGGCTGTCACCACGTTAAAATCAACTCACAAGTCGTTTAAAAAAAAAAAAAAAACACACCTTTCACACATCTCTTTAAATGACATCTTCTAGAAACGCACCAGAAACTTCGTTAAAAATCTTTCATCCGTAAAATCTTAAGGAGAGGGGGGGACGTATACATATATGTGTGTATGTGCGAGCGTGTGTGTGATGTGTGGTTGAATAAATGTGTATGTATATTGGGTGTGTGTGAGGGCGTGTGTGGTGTGTGTGTGTGTGTGTGTGTGTGTGTGTGTGTGTGTGCGCGCGCGGGGCGCTGGTATGGTTTACTACAGGTGTTTTACTGTTCTTTGCCATAATTATTCACTTAACTTTTTTATATTCTGTATTTTTATTATTTGTGTGCAACAATGAAAATTTGATTTGATTAAGGCATGGTTGTTACCAATTGTTCTATTATTTTTATGTTAATTAAATTGGAAATGAAATGAGGCAGGGAACAGTAAACAATAAACAGTAAACAAGTGGGGTAACTTTTGCTCCCATAAGAAAACCTAACACAGAGTAACTTTTATTCAAGACTGGCACAGCCTTTTAAACTTGAATAAAGTCAGACAATTACATAGACGAACAATCTAATAATGGGGGAAAAAAACAAGCGCAGGCCAACAATTCAACTGTCTTCATAGTAATGACTTGGCAAAGATTTGGACTTCAGGGGGGGGGGGGGGAGTTTGAAGATGGAGAAACTGGGAACATGAAATGTTACAGACATAAAACTCTTCACTAGCTGCATAAGGGAACCATTGTATTTGTTTCTGTCTGTCTGTGGTTGTCTTTGATCCATCATTTCTTTTCAAGTCTGCAATACCAGTCTTTGTTTTCGTCTCTGACTTCACGTATGACCAAAATGACTTTGGGTTTGTCTTGGTTTGTGCTGCTACCATCTCCTCTAGTTTCTTCTTTGCTTTACGGCATGCCTTTGTCGCTTTGTTTCTGCTCCTGATGTAGGCCTGATAGTCCTGCCCATCCTTGGTCTGCAACCAGCGCCTGTACAGTTTGTGCTTCTGCCGCACTGTTCTAAGTGTGTCTCCGTCAAGCCACTTCTTCCTTCTTACTCTTGTGCCTTCCGTCTTTGGTACATATTTCTCTGTTACTCTGTCCAATTCCCTGCGCAGCTTTTCCCATGCCTCTCCAACTGATAGATATTTCAGCTCATCCTCCCATCTGATATCTTCCAGGTCTTTCCTCATCTCTTCTATGTTGGCCTTTGCAAAGTTGATATGTTCTTTCTTTCCTGTTTCTTAGTATGCACAAGACAAGCTGATGATCAGTACTACATGGTCGCTCTTCCCAAGGGCTGGTGCTATAGTGATATCATTGATCATGTCTTCTGTGTTTGTGATTACCAGGTCGTCTAGAGTTGGAAGCTGGCCTTCCCTGATTCTTGTCGGTTCTCTCTGATGCTGTATCAGGAATGCTTCCTTTGTCGTTTTGAAGAATTTGCTCGCTGCATGGTTCTCACCTTTCAGACTCCTGTCTTGCTCCCAATTAATATCGGGATAGTTGAAGTCGCCAATTAGCAGTAGATGTTGCGGTTTCTTGTCTGCCACGTTTAATAGCAATCTGTTTAGACTCTCGTTGTTTTCCTCTGTTTTCTGTTTCTCTGTGCTTGAGCTTGTATTAAGGCTGCTGTAGAACAATCCAACTGTTATAATTTCTTCTTCTCGTACTTTGAAATCCACGAATACACACTCTTCGAAGTCTGTTTCTAGATCACTGTTCAAGGATGGCCTCATCTCACTCTTGACATGTAGGCATATTCCTCATCCTCTTTTCTCAAGGTTGTGAATGGTTCATATCCCGGAATAGTGATTTCACTCTCCTGGACGTCAAATCTCAAGTTCTTTGGCTTAATCTCCACAACACCTATCACTGCAGGTTTATGTATCTCTATCATGGCGTCTAATTCAGTCCTTTTATTTAGAAGACTGTCAGCATTTGTATATAGACAGGTAACTGAACTAGGGCTATTCAACGTATATGCAGTAGGTGTTTTGTGAACAATTTTACAGCGGTCCCTGGTGCGGGATGATTTAAAACTATCTACACCCTCTCTGTTCTTCCTGTCTAACTGCCCTCCTCCTCTCGTGGTGGCTTCCGGTATTTCCCGATGTTCACCACTTTGCCGTTTCTGCGCACCCACTTCGCTGTGTTGTCCCCCGACTGCTTGGCCTGATCTTGTTTCTCCTTGAGCTCCTTGAAGAGGGCTTCTTCCTCTTTCCTCTCTGAGGGTGTCATGTCTTCTCGCACTGACATTACTGATTAACTTGAGTTCATCCTCTTCATCTTGTTCTTTTGCTGCTTTCTTAACTTTCCTGAAAGCCTGGAGAACTTCATCCCTGGAGTGTTGACTGGAGAATGAAAGCCTCAGTGGTCTAGGATTTTTTGCTTTTGTTTTTGCTACTACGAGGTTTCCTAGTCTGCGGACATCTTCTGGGTCATGCAGGCTGTCCAAGCAGCCAATCTCTTTCATGAACCTCTTTACAGTGGCAACATCTTCCTTTCTTCTTTTCTCCTTGTCTTCTATGGTTGGTTCATCCAGTCCAAATATGACCAGATTTTTGCTCCTTTGTGCTCTGTCTTCAGACTCCTCTCTTTGCTCTCTAGCTTTCTCCTCCATCATTTTCTCATGTCATTTTTGCTGATTTCTGCTCCTCCCGATGCTTGGTTTTCTGCAACTCCTGCCGCTGACAATGTTTTCACTGCTCCTGCCATCTTGGGTGGGAATTCTCCAGCTTCGATCTTTTGAAGTCTGTTCTTTGTTTCCTACATTTCACTCTCAAGAGAGTCCATTGTATCCTCCATCATGCCAAATCTAAAGAGGAACTTCCTGGCTAGTTTATTGCACGGTTTGGGACAGTACCAATGGAGGCCAGATTCCTGTTCCTTTTGGTTTGCTTCTGCTGACTGCCTTGAACAGTGATTCGCCAAAATCCACACATTTTGCATGGTACCAAGCACGGCACAACTCACAGCCAACTGACCTCTGTTGTCCTCCGCTTCTTCCTTACATATGTTGCAAATGCATGGCTTTTCTGTCTGATCCTTTTCAGTTCCTGTAGCAGCAATCTGGGTCTCCAAATGCTCCCCTGCATCAGTTTTTTTGCTAGTACTAGTTTTACTGCTGCCTTGGTTTGAAGCAGAACCTCTCCTAGTTCCAGTTGCCTTCTGTCCACTCATTGTTTCTGTCTCTGTCGGCTTCAGATCTAGATCAGTCAAGCTGGTTATCGTAGGCCTATGCACTAAAAAGTCAGCACGAATCGTCAATGCTCAGCTTGCTTCAGGACTTGTCCCAAGTCGTAAAAATAAAAGAGTCACTCACCGGTTTGATGGCGTCTTTGGTGTATGGTAACTGCAGTTTTGAGATGTATGAACAACTCGACAATGCCTTTCGATGTCCGAAAAAGAAGAAAAACCCCAAACGAAGTTTTGCATAGACCGGAAGTGGTTGTTGAACTGAGCACGAAAACTTCGGTCATCCAAAGGTCCACTTCAGGCGTCGATTTTCTGCTTCAGAGTGTCAGAGGCCACGAGTAACTTACTTATTCAGCTCCACTGATACTTTATGGACCTTCCTAATCAGTTTGGTGTCACTGTCACGATGTAATTTTTGCCAAATCAAATCAATTTTTTCACCGCGAATAATCTGTCATCTATCTTGCACCACGCATGCGCCAGAAAGCGGCGGCTGTATGAGAGAAGGCAACGTAGCAATGGGTATCATGATACAGGCTGTCCGAAGGGCAACTGGATCTACAATGCATGCTAATCGAGACAAATATTTTGCTCGCCTCGTTTCCCTCCTCTTCACTAGCAGAAGTTGAAACGGAAGTGTAGGACCGTGGGGCCGCCGGAATGTTATACTTAGATGTTATCAATGTTATACTTAGAATGGTGAACAGGCCTTTAGGCCTCTAGCACCTACAAGTTCAAGTTCAATAGCTTAGTTGGCAGAGCATCGGACTCGTAATCTTGGGGTTGCGGGTGCGCATCTCCGCCGGGCCGTTTCGGTACAGGGAGGTATTTCATTGGTTCCGACTCTATTCCCCACACAGTCCTTCGAATGAGACTATATAAACCGAGGTTCCGTGTTTTGTTTTGTTTTGTTTTGTTTTCCGGTGTGACGCACGCACAACATCTTGCACACACGTAAAATCACGTCACCAACTTTCGGAAGAGAAGACCAGTTTGGCCGTTGGTATGGATGACACATTACGCATAGCATGCACCTTCCCGAAGTTGGAGTATGGCTGCCTTTATGGCGGGATGAAAAAAATGGTCATACACACAAAAGTGTCAGAATAATCAACATGATGATTGTGGACACTAAAAGAAAGAAGTCAGTGAAAATCACTGCAGACCTGTTAAATCAAAATGACAATATGGACAGCAGCGGACCGAACATTAGCAGTTTGCGTGAACACTGTCATCATCACTGTAACGATTCCCATGGTCGACCGGTCGATGAGCTTTCCGTGTATTTTGATTATGTGGGCTAGTTATTCCTCTTTACTTTGTCATGTGATGACTTCCGCGGCAACAACGGCAAAAAAAAAAGCAAAAAAAAAAAAAAAAAATGATGGCAACTCGTTACATGGCCTGAACGTCATTATCCAAAGCAAATGCGACTGATCGCCTTTAAATCCAATGTACAACACGGAAGCAGCCAACAATTACTTTTCGGTTGAGAGCCAGACAAACGGAACGAATCCTCTCGTCAGTGTCACAGCTCTGTGTGTGTGTGTGTGTGTGTGTGTGTGTGTGTGTGTGTGTGTGTGTGTGTGTGTGTGCGCGCGCGCGCGCGCGCGTGCGTGCGTGCATGTGCGTGGGTTAGAAATGTTTTTTAAATTTCAAATCACTCTTGAAATGAGGCATTTACGTTGTGGGCCTACGAGCACAGATCACAGTTCCTTAAAAAAACAACAACAACAACAACAACAAAAACCAAAAAACAGGCAGCTCTGTAGAGACCGATGGCATCTATCTGTGATGATTAGAGTTGGGCATCATCGGGAAGTCGTGCTGGTTACAGCGTTTTTGTGCTTCTTTTCGTTGAAATATTTCTGAGTTGGTTCAGTGTGCAAATCTACTGATTTTGTTTGTTATCAGCCTTGTAGATGTTAGTGTTCTCAGGGCTGACGAGGTGGGTGGAAGAGGGGTGGGGGGGGGGGGGGGGGGATCGGGCATTTTTGACATTCTGCCTCTCCCCGGTATGCTGTTGAAATCAACGATGTTGTTTGTCCAGGCCTGAACATCAGGGGAGCAGGGGGGGGGGGGGGGGGGAGTGGGAGGGGGGAGGGGGAGGGGGTTGGACTTTCCGGAAATCTCCCCTCCCCTCACAGACCCTCCCTCGTTCCTGGACTGGTGAAATTTCACTGTAAGCATGCCCCCCTTCCACCGTCCCCCATCCCGTCTGCCACCCACTCACCCCTCCCACCCACGAACACTTTGTTCCGAATTCCTTCCAAGATCATGCTTTACACACACGCACGCACACACACACGCACGCACGCACGCACGCACGCATGCGCGCGCGCGCGCGCAGCGCACACACACAAAACACACACATGCGCGCGCGCGCGTGCGCGCGCACACACACACGCACAACATGCGCGCGCGCGCGCGCGCACACACCAAACACGCTCACACACTTTCATCCCACTGCTCGGCTCACATACAGCAACGAAAGGACATGTGTCCAAGCCAATGACTGCGGTCAATCAGTAGTGGGAGTGTTAGGTCAGAGTTCAATTGTCATGGCAGTGATGGCGTCAGTTCCATAGATAACATCTCTTGATGAAAGCCGCTCGAGATGGGCAGTGGGGGAGAGGGGGAGGGGAGGGGGTTGAGGACTGGGGAGGAGAAAGCCAGACGGGGGGGGGGGGGGGTGGGGGGGAGGAGAAGTACGACAGATAACAGAGGGACACACACAGATAACAAGGTACAGTTGTTGGGGATGAGGTTGTAGAAGGGGAAAGCGAATGGGGGAAATGGGGTGTGAGGGGGGAATAGCGATGGGTATTCTTTCCCTACGATCGCGTACTGGTAATAATGTTCTGAAGGTGTAAGAACTCTCTCTCTCTCTCTTTTCTCTCTCTCTCTCTCTCTCTCTCTCTCTCCTCTCTCATCAGTATGTTGTTGGGGAGTAGGCCAGCAGTGTCACTGAAGGCTAGGGGATGCAGGAAAGAACGGGGGAGGGGGTAGGTAAGTTTGCGCGATTATAAGATGCTGTTCTGCGGTAAGATATCTCAGTCAATGCACAAATGTAGTCATA